>CP092872.1:39267023-39530804 GCA_030710605.1 Cordylochernes scorpioides | reverse complement strand
CCTACAAAAGCCAAGGTTTTATGGTCTGGGCTGAAATCTTCTTGGGCGGTCGCACAGCACTCCATATTTTTCGGCAAGGAACCCTGACTGGACAGAGGTATCGGTACGAGATCTTGGCAGCATATGTGATGCCTCAAGCATTGGAAATGGGAGAAAACTTTCTTCTAATGGATGATAATGCCCGTCCACATAGGGCTGGTGTGGTCGACACTTTTCTCCGAAACCATGCAATTGCTCGGATGAATTGGGCAGCTCGATCCCCAGACCTAAATCCCATTGAGCATGTATGGAACAACCTAGGACGGCGGATCTCATCCCTCCAACACCCTCCTAGAAACACTCATGAGCTAGAAACAGCCTTAACACAAGAGTGGGCGTTGATTCCACAGGAGCTGATAAACTCCCTAATTCTTAGTATGGGTCACCGATGTAGAGCCTGTCTATCAGTTAAAGGCAATCACACCCCATATTAACAACAATATCCAAGATATTTATGCACTGACTGCAAGATAATTGCTTGACCGGCTAATTTGCATAAAATACGAGTTAGAATTCTTTGATTTCGGGTATTCTAATCGATAATGGAATAATAAATTTGTGTATAAAATTTCATTGATAAATATTCAATAAAATTTGAGATAAATGAAAAAAATATGTTGTTCCTTTAATTTTGCGGGCCAGTGTAATTCAACTCATTTTGCAGATTTATTTTGAATTTCACATAAAAAAAAAAAAAACTACTGAATTCCATTGGAACGCTTTTATTTAGAAATTAACTCTTTTTAGTATTGTTATAATTGAATAATTCTCTAATATCTAGCATATTTTCATTCTAAAATATTCCTTAAAACTTTTTAAAATCTGTAAATTGCTTTTCTTGAATACACACAATACTTTACAATTTGATTTCATTTAACTAAATTTACATACCAACCTTTTGTACATATTTCAATTGTGTTGATACATTTTTTTATCTTTTCATCTAACTAACTTGCATACTAATTCTGTACATATTTAAAATATCTTTCTTTTCTTTCAAAATTTTTGTTTATCTTTAAAGTGCAAGTGTCCCTAGGGGTACATAGCGCTCTAAGTCGAAATAAAGAATAAAAAAGAACTCCAAGTATATTCACGATAAAGGCCTTAAAAATTGCCTATATTTTATTATATTTGACTAGATTGAGGACGTGCAAAGCTGATAGACATATATATGTACTAGCCGAATGACCCGGGCAACGCCCGTGTTTTACCCGACTGTAGATGTTACAACGGTGATCCTTAGGTCGCTGGTTCAAATCCGGCTCGAGGGAGCCGGCGAGCACGTGACCTCCCTGTGCGCGCGCATCCGTGACAGAGGCCGATGAGGAAAGACTGTCGTGACTATATATATACTAGACGAATGACACGGGCAACGCCCGTGTTTTACCCGATTGAATGTTTTTATTTCAATACTATTTGTTACAATTATAAATTGGAGCCGTGGATGTCACTCTTGTGAAACGTCCCGCTCCAAACTTTACATGTACATTAGGTCCGCTAGAGGCGCGAGGAATTGACTTTTTGTAAATATACATAATTATAAAGATAGACGCTTCTATAGAAGATAATGATCATAATGATGATGCGCGCACCCGTGACAGAGATGAATAATTGAGGAAAGACGGTCGTGACTATATATTAATAATAAAATAACCCGGGCAACGCCCGTGTTTTACCCGATTGAATGTTTTTATTCCAATACTATTTGTTACAATTGTAAATTGGAGCAGTGGATGTCACTCTTGTGAAACGTCCCGCTCCAAACTTTACATGTACATTAGGTCAGCTGGTATTACCCCTCATTTTCACCGCTAGAGGCGCGAGCAAATTGACTTTTTGTAAATATACATAATTATAAAGATAGAAGCTTCTATAGAAGATAATGATCATAATGATGATGCGCGCGCATCCGTGACAGCGATGAGGAATTGAGGAAAGACGGTCGTGACTATATATGTTGATAGCCGAATGACCAGGGCAACGCCCGTGTTTTACCCGATTGAATGTTTTTATTCAAATACTATTTGTTACAATTAAAAATTGGAGCCGTGGAAGTCACTCTTGTGAAACGTCCCGCTCCAAACTTTACATGTACATTAGGTCAGTTGGTTATACCCCTCATTTTCACCGCTAGAGGCGCGAGCGAATTGACTTTTTGTAAATATACATAATTATAAAGATAGAAGCTTCTATAGAAGATAATGATCATAATGATGATTCGCGCGCATCCGTGACATGAGGAATTGAGGAAAGACGGTCGTGACTATATATGTTGATAGACAATTGACCCGAACAACGCCCGTGTTTTACCCGATTGAATGTTTTTATTCAAATACTATTTGTTACAATTATAAATTGGAGCCGTGGATGTCACTCTTGTGAAACGTCCCGCTCCAAACTTTACATGTACATTAGGTCAGCTGGTATTACCCCTCATTTTCACCGCTGGAGGCGCGAGCGAATTGACTTTTTGTAAATATACATAATTATAAAGATAGAAGCTTCTATAGAAGATAATGATCATAATGATGATGCGCGCGCATCCGTGATAGCGATGAGGAATTGAGGAAAGACGGTCGTGACTACATATTGATAATAAAATAATAATAATAATATAATGATAATTATTATTATTATTAACATTAGATAATGATAATGATCATAATGATGATGCGCACGCATCCGTGACATGAGGAATTGAGGAAAGACGGTCGTGACTATATATGTTGATAATAAAATTATAATAATAATTATTATTATTATTATTTTCATTAGATAATGATAATGATCATAATGATGATGCGCGCGCATCCGTGACATGAGGAATTGAGGAAAGACGGTCGTGACTATATATGTTGACTAGACGAATTACCCGGGCAACGCCCGTGTTTTACCCGATTGAATGTTTTTATTCCAATACTATTTGTTACAATTATAAATTGGAGCCGTGGATGTCACTCTTGTGAAACGTCCCGCTCCAAACTTTACATGTACATTAGGTCAGCTGGTATTACCCCTCATTTTCACCGCTAGAGGCGCGAGCGAATTGACTTTTTGTAAATATACATAATTATAAAGATAGAAGCTTCTATAGAAGATAATGATCATAATGATGATGCGCGTGCATCCGTGAGAGCGATGAGGAATTGAGGAAAGACGGTCGTGACTATATATGTTGACGAATGATCCGGGCAACGCCCGTGTTTTACCCGATTAAATGTTTTTATTCAAATACTATTTGTTACAATTATAAATTGGAGCCGTGGATGTCACTCTTGTGAAACGTCCTGCTCTAAACTTTACATGTACATTAGGTCAGCTGGTATTACCCCTCATTTTCACCGCTAGAGGCGCGAGCGAATTGACTTTTTGTAAATATACATAATTATAAAGATAGAAGCTTCTATAGAAGATAATGATCATAATGATGATGCGCGCGCATCCGTGACAGCGATGAGGAATTTAGGAAAGATGGTCGTGACTATATATTAACTAGACGAATGGCCCGGGCAACGCCCGGGTTTTACCCGAGTGCGTATATATTTTAAAAATGTTTTAATTAAAATACTATTCGTTACAATTATAAATTGGCGCCGTGGATGTCTCTCTTATGAAACGTCCCGCCCCAAACTGTGTGTGTCTTGAAAATATAAAAATAAAAATGTGAACGGAAAAATATGTCCAGGGTAGCCTAGTGGTCATGGCATCTGCCCGGTAAGCGGAAGGTCGTGGGTTCGATTCCCATCCCTTGACACTTTTTTTTATTTTATCCATTCTGACATAAATCTATCCGTGAACTTCACACAGAGAGAATAAGACAATTATATAAGTAGATAATCCAAATTGTGCCTTATCACACACTATTTTTTATTTGGCCTTATTAGCTTGTGTTTATAATCTATGACGTAATGCCGGCGGCGCGCGCCCGTTGCCTGCCGGCGAGCACGTGACCTCCCTGTGCGCGCGCATCCGTGACAGAACCGGCCGGCCCATGACGGTCGTGACTATATATATAATGGATGGATAATAATAATAATATAATAATAATTATTATTATTATTATTATTATTATTATTATCATTAGATAATGATAATGATCATAATGATGATGCGCGCGCATCCGTGACAGAACCCATGACGGTCGTGACTATATATGTTGATAATAATAATAATAATATAATAATAATTATTATTATTATTATCATTAGATAATGATAATGATCATAATGATGATGCGCGCGCATCCGTGACATGAGGAATTGAGGACAGCGATGAGGAAAGACGGTCGTGACTATATATATGTTGATATATGAGTACATTTTGTGTAGAAATAGGATTAGTTGACTTTATAAGGTAAACTTATTCATACAGTTTGTATCCCTCGATAGCTCAGTTGGCAGAGCGGAGGACTGTAGATGTTACAACGGTGATCCTTAGGTCGCTGGTTCAAATCTGGCTTGAGAGAGTTTTTTTTATTGGCTGCCGGCGAGCACGTGACCTCCCTGTGCGCGCGCATCCGTGACAGAGGCCGATGAGGAAAGACGGTCGTGACTATATATATATGTATATAAATGAGTTTTATATATATATAGAGATGAGTTTTTCTCTTTGATCATTCTATATATAGTTCTGTTTTATCATTATTGAAACTAAGAACAAAAATACGCTTTGTGAAACATGAAAGCTCAATCTATTTTTGTCAAATGTGGACATTTTCATTGAAAGTGCTAATTAATTAGTTTCATTTTTAAGATAAATATCTAAAACCACAAGAAAAAGACGGAATATAATAATCAGTGATTAACTCTACCCCTTAACGGTTTGAGAGTTTTATCTACCTTTGATAGTTTAATCTCCTCTGCATTAATTATATGTAAAGTGGTGTTTGGTTAAAGTCTTCGTCCAACATAGGATGATAATATCTTGATATTTTAGATAATTAGGTTACGCTAGATGACTTCCATTGTTCTATCAGACTTAGAGACACCGGTCACCTAGTGAATCAGATATCGCCCGTCCTAGCCGCCGTTAGGAGGACTATCTGCTTGAAAACCTTCACTGGTCACCTCATGTTATTGAGACAACCTCGACAATATTCAAATAAATTACAATTTCCAGCTCCAAGGACATCTACATAGTGTATTCACCCTATTCCAAGCAAAAAACTCTCCTTGATATTTCATCTTCACCATTCTTCTGAATTGAACAAGAAATTTGAAGCCCACACTTAAGACAGACCACATGTATTATTCAAGAACATCCCACCAAGTAGCAGATAGCCCACCTATATTTATTGTATTCTTCTCCTCTGCATGATGGTGATTGATCATTGTGGGGATATCGTTGCAAGCCGGCAATGAGAAGAGAATCTGTATAAGGCTGTTTTTGTGTGTGATAAATGGTTGAGGGGGAAGCGCCATCTCCAATTAATCATATAAGTGTATTAGAAAGTTATATTATCGATGAACGCACACACGGGGACACTAAGCTGATAAGCTAAACATGACTAAGGTATATTTTAAGTCGATATCGTTTCATTTAATGGGTCGTTAAGGGCTTTATGGCTCCAACTTATCAATATATCGCCTTCGAGGTTCTGCTCGGATTTACTTCTCATCTAACACTTATTTTCTTCTTTTTTTTTATAAGTTGCTGAAAAGGTTGTTGAAGGTCAATTTTGAATTGCTGGTGATAAAATATAATTCAAATTCTCCCTCTTTCTCGAGTTGCTCTAGCATTTGATAATTAATTATTCTCTTATTTCTTTTGAAAATCTTTAAATGAGTTAGAGAGATGTTTTATTAATAAATTTATTGCGTATACCATTATATAATCTATAATAGCTTATGTGTGGGGATGAGCTATTATGAGTGTATATTGTATATGCGTGTATATCGGAACGGCAGAACAAAATGGTCATGATGAAATACGTATACCTGGATGTATTCTTATGGTGTTATTATGTGAATCTGCATTAAGCAGCGTAAAATATGTGCTATATAGAGATGTGTTTGTGCGTGGAAGTGAGAGTGTATTTGTTTCTTGACAAATATGCATATTAATGTTTCATATATTCGAGAAACATGAGCAATGGATATGAAAATCATTAATGATAACGAGCTTTTCTTTGATCAAATATTTCAGTAATATATTCCGGCTAAACGCTGATATTCTAGGAGCAGAAATGAATGTGAGAAGTTTATAGAAATCTTCTCCAAGACGAAGAGGATCGTCTAAATATAGGAGAATATTTTTTTTAAAAAAGGTTTTTCTACGATAAGGGCGTCATCATTGACAGAATACTTCGTATCGTTTTGAAAATAGAGCAATCCATAAATAGGTATTTAATTAAGAAGGCATATATTTTTATCTTCTTATATATATAAAAATGAATGTATGTGTGTCTGTTTGTTTGTTTGTTTGTTTGTTTGTTTGTCCTTTATGCCTGACCAAACCACTCATTGGATCGCCATGAAACTTTGGGAAGTTATTTAGTATAGTACTGGGAAGGTTTCTAGCAAATAAAATTTTTGAAATAACTTTTCGCCTAGAAATAATCAAGATAAATATTATAATTTATCTGTTATAATTCAACAATCTGCTCTAAATATTATCATGATGATACGATGATTTTGTAATGTAGAAAATTAGGAAAGACAAAATTCAGGATGACACGGCAATTTATTTGAGACAAGAATAATGATACAATTCAAAGGCAAGATACTATTCCTTTAACTTCCAATTACCGAGGGAACCAATTAATATTGATTTTATTCAACTTATCGAGTATTTTTCAAGGGACCGGGAAAAAAATGTTCACTTTATCGAGAGATTCGTTAGACAAACTTTTACTCGGGTAAAACCCGGGCGAAGCCGGGCGGGTCCGCTAGTAAATAATATAATTTGCCCTCTATTAATAGAATTTGTAATAATTATTTTTATAAATGTGTTTCTTTTTACATAATCATCAACTATCATCTCTTTAGACCTTACTGCAATGATAAATGCTATTTTTGAATGAGAGGGCTTCACTTATCAGTGGTGAAACCTCTTAGCGGTTTCGCCAAAATAATCTCCTGACAACACACACACACACACCGCTCTACTATTATACTGGTATTGAATAATAGGGTTTCTTATATATCCTGCATTTACTATGGAAGACAGATTAGGGGTGTTTAGGGAACCTATGGACATAAGCTTATAGGTCTAGAGAGGTGAATAAATCTAATTATATAACGAATGAAGACATTAAGACGCGAATGTTTCTTTTCACAAATAAATCAAACTTCTACTGTCCTTACTGCGATGAAAAAATATTGGTAGGGCTTGGCTGATCAGTGGTAAACCCTCCCAGCGGTTACGCCAATTTAATCTACCAGACCGCTTCTTTAGAGCTATAATACTGTATTGGATCATCCTGCTTTTATATGCTACACTGAAAGGTGGAATCTTAGAAATGGTATTAAAGTAAACTATGGGCATAAGCTTTTAGGACAGTAGAATTAGATTTGAATATTTGCATCGAACAAGGCTCTTCCACAAACAATAAGAACAGGTTAGGCATAAATTAATATAGAGCAATAACGTCCCATATTTATATAACGAATTAAGACATTAAGACGCGAATGCTTTTCACAAAATTTTCTACTGTCCTTACTGCGATGAAAAAAAAAAACATTAAACGAAAAAACATGGTGGAGGAAGACGAGTTTCTTTTATTGATGCATAGGTGCAAGCTTTCGGGTAAAAACCCTTCAACAGGCGAAAAAGGAAGCGCGACTCATAAGGTCTATGGTACAAATGGTAGGAAGGAATTAATATATATATAAAAGAAAGTTTTTAAACTATTTATATTTGTTAATATTAATAGAAGACCGATTTTTGAGAAAAGTAAATATTGAATCTGCAGTATGCAGTCTGAAACCACGAGACGGCGCATGATTAGGGCTATTGAAATAAACATGTGGGAGGTTTAAATAAAGGACAAGAGAGGATGATAAGCTTCTGGAAGATCTATTTTTCTGTTGATTCTGTTCAGTTTGTGGGATACTATGGATTCTAGGATAAGTCTTTGGTGTAAGATATGCATGTTCCTGTAATGTATGGTGGGGTTATTGATGTTGAAAGTGTGGCCTGTGCTCTGCATATGTTGATAAATGAGGGATTTGGAATCTTGCCTGGAAATATTGCGGGAATGTTCAGTCATCCTGATGGCCACAGATCTATCTGTCTCACCAACGTAAGTAGCAGGACACTGTTTAAATGAGACGGAGTAGACTGTGCCCATAGAACGAAGAGAGTCAGGAGGAGCTGAGGACTTAGTATGAGGATGACGGAGGGATGAAAGAAGACTCGTATATATGGTACGGATGCCATAGGATTTAAGTTTTCTGGCTATATCTACTGAGGAAGGGGAGTAAGGAAGAAAGCACAATGATATGTAAGTCATGGAAGGATTGGAAGTTGTAGGTGTATAAGTATATTTATTAATCAAAGAGAGCGGAAAAGAAGCTGCGGAGAGCTGGGTTATGATACGATTTCTTTCTATTATTTTAAAGATGTCTATGGAACAATGGGTGTATATTCTTTTAGTAAGGGTTCTGACAATATTGACCCTCTTTGTTCTATGGGCGCAGTCTACTCCGTCTCATGTGAACAGTGTCCTGACACTTACGTTGGTGAGACAGGTAGATCTGTGGCCATCAGGATGACTGAACATTCCCGCAATATTTTCAGGCAAGATACCAAATCCCTCATTTATCAACATATGCAGAGCACAGGCCACACTTTAAACATCAATAACCCCACCATACATTACAGGCACATACATATCTTACACCAAAGACTCATCCTAGAATCCATAGTATCCCACAAACTGAACAGCATCAACAGAAAAAAAGATCTTCCAGAAGCTTATCATCCTCTCTTGTCCTTTATTTAAACCTCCCACATGTTTATTTCAATAGCCATAATTATGCGCCGTCTCGTGGTTTCAGACTACATACTGCAGATTTAATATTTACTTTTCTCAAAAATCGGTTTTCTATTAATATTAACAAATATAAATAGTTTAAAAACTTTTTTTATATATATATGTGATATCTTGGGACCTCTGGGACCAGTGTTACCTGATGCTAGACGAACCTCGATGTCAACTCTACCGTGCAGTCGTGGTGGAAGGCGACACAGCTGGGCCAAAGGTGAAATAAGCAAACAGAGATTCCACTAAGAAGCGTCTGAACGTCAAGAAGGAATGGGACGAGGAGAATTTTCTGGCAGGAAAGGGTTTACCTTTGATCGGAGCGTCCGGTGCACTGGAACTGGAACGACGACTAACTAAGGACTGACTAACTGAGGATCGGGACCTCCTTTTTATAGCTGAGCGGGTCCGAACAGGTCGCTGCCCTTTTCTGACGTAAACAGGGGGGGGGGGAAAGTTTTATTATCCAGGAGGGCCACGACCTCGTAAAAGTTGGACTGGGTTTTGCTAGGCCTTCTTCTATTCTCACCTAAGCCTGATTAGTTTTAACCTTAATTTTCTCCTGTTAGTCTCCATTCCTTCTATCTGTACAGTTGCTATACTTTATTAGATTCTTACGCGGTACAGATTGATGTTAGTTGAGGCTTTCTATTTGCAGTAAATAAGAAGTTATATACAGTCACGTGGAGGAACATGTGGTAGTAGCTATCTGGACTATTTACAACAATTCCATGTTCTTAAATCATCACAGATGGCCCCGGATGTGAGAGGGTTCATATGGAGGGATTTAAGAGAGCGGAATAGGAAGACTGTTATTAAGGAAGTAATTTTTAAAAATTAATTGAAATGAGTTGGTATATAACATGGGGTTGATTTCTGTATATCCATAAGATATAATAAAGCATAAACAACTAATACTAATCATACGAGTAAAAATAAAAATAGGAATAAAAAATTCAATAGAGAACATATAATGATGATAGGTAAAAATATAAATGATTGGATGGGTAAATCATGATATCTTCGTGATGGGCGTTAGAAAGGGTTGAGGGGTTAGTTATTACTTGGTTGAGGCAATGTCACTTTGACTCCAGTCCCAAACCATTTAATGTGCACGGCGCGGAAAACCTAGGCCATGTTTCACATGTAAATTTAAGGACCGAATAAAGTTACAGTACCACCATCGAAAAGTAAGATAAGGGTGATTGTTATGGGTTTTAGTAATTAGTCGTTAAGACGTACGCATGCAGGATAAATGGGGCGAAGATCAGTGACCAGAAATCAAAGTTTTAATTGGAGTCGTCAGGGGCTTAGCGAGAAAAAGAGTAAAATAAAAAAAAGATGTGCCAGCGTGTGGCATGAGAGTGCCCTGGAATATATAAAAAAAATACAATTTGCACCTATCCAAGCCAGAAGTTGGGATAGGTAAATCGGGGGGACGGTGTGTCAATATTGTTAATTACGAAATCAAAGTAGGTCAAGTCTAGTCTGCGAAGGAGTTAAAAGTTCCTGCGTAAAAGGAATCTTAGTATTTATTAAGAAGTAACCTTTAAAGTGGTTGTTTAAGAGGTTATTGAAGATTGCCCTGTTTTTAGATCATGATTTTTAGTTTGATTATAAAAGAATATATCATTGAGATATGAAATTGCGAAATTAAGGCTTTGCATATAGCGTTAAAGGATTTGAAAAATCGAAAATAGAATTGCGAAGTTAAATGCAAAGTAATCTTTAAAAAAAAAAGTAAAAATAGCGATGACATAATACAAAGATTACACACTACAGCAGTATATGAGGGGTAATAGAAAGTGAAAATATTAAATGACAAAAATAAGCAATAATATACTCGATAGCATTGACATGGTAGCGGAAGATGAAACAATGTAAATAACATCTAATTTATAAAGTGAGAGAAAATATAAAATGACAAATGCAAATTAGTGATATAAACATGAAATATAAACTTGAGATTATTAGATACGAATGATAAAATATAAAGTTGATTATAGAATAGAGTCATAAAGCAAAAGTAAATAAGTTTTGGTAAAGAAAAATGAAATAAAACGACAATAATCTAAAATGATTGGTTGACGTAAAAAAAACAATTATAAGAGCTAGATAATGATTATATAAAGAATATTAATATGAAAAATTAAAAAAAATGTTCATCGAGAGAGAAGAGCAAGTATTATTATACATAGAAATTATATATCGTGAAAGAATGGAAAGTTGTAGGCCAAATGTATGTTCCTGTTTTTTAGGATGGGTGGAGAGAGCTTTAAATTGTCCTCGATCGCGATATAGTTGGTCTTGTTGGCATGAATTGATCTAACTTATCGAATTTGTTTTATGTTTGACGCGACTCGTGGATCACATTGTTTCCAACTGTGAAACTTACTGAGTCCTAATGTAATCGTTTTTTTTTTAAACTTATGTGGATGTGTGTGATTTTTGTAGGTAAAATGTTGTCTTCGGTTTTAAGTGTCGATGTTAAGTGGACAAGTTAATTGAGGGCGAGAGAATCTAGACCTGGTGACTTGGTTTTGGGTCATTAATAAAAAATAAATATGTTCATTATTGGAGTTCAGTAGGCGGGACTAGTTATTGAATTAATTAGTTATTCTGTTAGTGAACTGATTTGTTAGTAAATGTAAAATAACGTGTTAGGCAAGTTATTAGTAGCTAAACGGGATATCGGAGTAGAATAATGGGTTAGGGATTAGAACGTTATATAGTAAAAGGCACGCACTAATATTTAATTTGATAGCTGGCGAAAGTTCATTAGAGAACACGGGGTGACGACGGGTCGTAGGCTGTTTGTTTGTCCATCTCCAGCGGAAGAGGGGGAGCGAACCTATTTTTAATGTGATTCCGGATTTAGGTCAGGGGCCCTTTGCGAGGCTGCTTGTTTTCTTCTAACTTATTGGATTTGTTAATTCAGACTACGCTCGGAGATATTATTTCTATAATTGTAAACACAAAAGCGTTTGATTTGTCACCTTTGGTGACAAGCGTTATGGGACTGACATAGGGAGATACAGAGGTTGTAATTATCCTGTGTTCAAGCATTTGTTCGATTTGTGTTTGTATATCGAAAATCCGGATATTGTATCTATTGATATTAAATCGAAGGGTTGTTGCGGACTTAGTAAAAATGTTATTCAGTGATATCAGGTTAGAAGTGAGTGAAAGTGCGACTTTCGACGTGGACACGCTTTGAGGTGAGAAGTGTCACAAGGCGTGGTGAAGGCGTCTTTGGCCTGAAAAGTGAAAGAGTTTTGTTGTGTGACTCTGTGACACGAAGCGAAAAAATTGTAAATGAAAAGGTGTCACGTGAAGTCTTTGTTTTGTACAAAATCCAACCTGTTTCACTATGAATAACAAATTTACTAAAGTCATAGTGCTGGTTGTACGCACATATATCGAAAATATTTATATTGTTAGTGGATATGGCACGTTTAATGTGAATTTTTTTTTATTGTGTGTGTTTATTGGGGCGACGTTATGGAGCTTGTGTGGCTCGAAATTGGATTTGGGTGTTGAGTCGCGCACTAAAAATATGTTGCCAATTAGAAAAAGTGATGTGAGAGGGTGTTGTTTATTTTGTTGAGAGCGGTTTGTCGATATTTAAATATGCATGTAAAAGGAAGGAGTGTAGTTATGTGGGAATTTAACGATTGGAATAGTTTTGGAAGGCTGTGACTTAGGTTACTTCTGTCCAAAGCTATGAAAGAAAAGGACATAAGGGCGTTGAAAATGGAATTAGGAACATTACAATGAGGCCAAATAAGAATGGTGGAGTTCACCACGTGTGAGCAACCCTTTTCAGGAGGGGAAGATTTAGTAAATGGGACAGTTGTATTAACCTGTCCATGGGACACGTGTTGCTTGCACGAGGTGAATTGGTACAAGGTAGTTGGTAGGGGTACATTAACTTGATACAGGAGTAGCTGAGGACAGTTTATAATTAGTAGAAATCTTTTTATGGAGTTAAGGGATAATATGCCAAAAGGCAAGGGTGTATCGATGATATGGCACTTCAAGTTTCGCGTTATATTACCTATTTTTACGTTTAAAAAGATATAACCTATGGTGAAAACATTGTTAGCTATGGCGTTAATAGTTATGTTAAATGGATGGACAGGTATATTTTTTTACAAACTGATTTCTATTATTTTAAAAGTATTCTGCCTAATTATAGCGATAGATGCTCTTTTATCAAGTAGTAGAGGTAGGTTTACATTATTGGACAGTTCAGCTCGAACGAGCAATTGTTCAACGAAAATTATAGAAGGAGGAACCTACTGTTGTGCTGTCTTGTATGACGGAACGGTCCTGGTCTTGTGCCATGGTTGGAGGTTCCTTGGGACAGTTAAGAGTTCACTGCTTGCGCTGGGCTCGTGGTTTAGAGGTGGTCGGGGGAGCAGGTAACATACGCTCGCGTGTTGGTAACTCGGAGGGGCTCTTGCAGGAGGTTTGGTGGCTTTCTCAGTCTTGTAGAGTATTGTAGTTGGGCTCGATCTGCTTGGGCGTCGTAGTTGGTGAAGAAGCTCTGCGCCTCGTACGAACCATCGTAACGCGGTAGCTTCACATCTCGCGATAGTCTGGTCGCCGCGGACAGCTGAGGTAGCATCGTCGTCAACCTCCCCAGGAAATCTGATACCGCCGGCGGGGGCGTGGCGCCCTCGTGGCTGGGGGGAACTTCCTCCGTTCTACCGAGAGTGTTTTCCAGCTTTGGAAAAGTGGTGTTTTCGCCACTTTCGTAGTCGGGATCGGACTCCATGGGCTCCTTTGGATCCTCCTCTCTTCCCTGTTCCATCTTTCTGTACAGACAGTGGTCTACTTGCTTACTTGTACCTTGGCGTCCACGATCCTGTCGGCTCTTCGGACGGGGGAGTCTGTGATATCTTGGGACCTCTATGACCAGTGTTACCTGATGCTAGACGAACCTCGATGTCAACTCTACCGTGCAGTCGTGGTGGAAGGCGACACAGCTGGGCCAAAGGTGAAATAAGCAAACAGAGATTCCACTGAACGTCAAGAAGGAATGGGACGAGGAGAATTTTCTGGCAGGAAAGGGTTTACCTTTGATCGGAGCGTCCGGTGCACTGGAACTGGAACGACGACTAACTAAGGACTGAATAACTGAGGATCGGGACCTCCTTTTTATAGCTGAGCGGGTCCGAACAGGTCGCTGCCCTTTTCTGACGTAAACAGGGGGAGGGGGAAGTTTTATTATCCAGGAGGGCCACGACCTCGTAAAAGTTGGACTGGGTTTTGCTAAGCCTTCTTCTATTCTCACCTAAGCCTGATTAGTTTTAACCTTAATTTTCTCCTGTTAGTCTCAATTCCTTCTATCTGTACAGTTGCTATACTTTATTAGATTCTTACGCGGTACAGATTGATGTTAGTTGAGGCTTTCTATTTGCAGTAAATAAGAAGTTATATACAGTCACGTGGTGGAACATGTGGTAGTAGCTATCTGGACTATTTACAACAATTCCATGTTCTTAAATCATCACATATATTAATTCCTTCCTACCATTTGTACCATAGTCCTTATAAGTCGCGCTTCCTTTTTCGCCTGTTGAAGGGTTTTCACCCGAAAGCTTGCACCTATGCATCAATAAAAGAAACTCGAATTCCTTCACCATTATTTTTCGTTTAATTTCAAATCAGGAAGAATTCTTCATCTGAATTAAAAAAAAAAAAACATTGAGAGGGCTTGGCTCATCAATGATCTAATTATTAATATACTAGCGGATGTGTACCCGGCTTCGCCCGGGTTTTATCCAAGTGAAAGTTTGCCTAACGAATATTATATATTATGAAGTATAATAAACAATGTTAAAGATTAGTTTTAATTATTAATCAAGATTGTGTGTGAATATGTGAGAAAGATGTAATATCGTTGTTGTTTTCTTGGCCGACTGTTTTATAAAATAGTGTTATCTTAAAATGGCTTGTTTTGAATATTATTTTAGATTGAGATTAGCTAGTATGTAAAAAAATTAACTCTGTTGATTTTTTTTTGAATTTATATATAAATAAAATTAACTCTGTTTTTTTTTTGTATTTAATCGATAACACCGAAGTTACGCATGTTAATGTTAGGAAATATATTTAGATGTTAAGCAAAACCTGCTCCATCTCGTTTTACATAAATGTTGAAAATTTGGTTGAAATTGATGCTTTGTAACGAAGGTTTTTAGCGAACAACACTTATGAAATTTGCATTTTATTAATATAGATACTGTTATCAGCGTCATGCACAATTATTTCTTAATTCTGTCACCGTTTGCTTTTGGGTCAGTGGTAGAATGCTCGCCTGCGATGCGGGCGCCCTGGGTTCGATTCCCGGCCGATGCATTTTTTTTTTTTTTTACCATTTTAAAAACTCATTTATATTATTAAAATATATGTGCGTTTCCTGTCTATATACAGATTTATGGTCTATGTACACAAGTATGTATACAACTTATTTGCAAATTGCGTGGCAAATTTGCCCTTTCGCTCGCAAGCAGCGCCTCTAGCGGTGAAGATGGGAGGTAATATCAGCTGACCTAATGGACATGTGAAACTTGTTTTAACAGGACATAGAGAAAAATCTGGAAAATCTATTTTTTGGATTTTTAGTCAAGAAAAATAAATTGACAGGTTCTGGGAAAAAAAATAGTTGTTTTTTATTCAGAAAATGATGATGACAATATTGCTGTATGATATTAATATATACAGTTATCAGCGTCATGCGTTCTTAATTCTGTCACCGTTTGCTTTTGGTTCAGTGGTAGAATGCTCGCCTGCCACGCGGGCGCCCCGGGTTCTATTCCCGGCCGATGCATTTTTTTTTACAATATTTAAAACTCATTTATATTATTGAAATATATGTGCTTTTCCTGTCTATATACAAATTTATGGTCTATGTACACAAGTATGTATACAACTTATTTGCAAATTGCGTGGCAAATTTGCCCTTTCGCTCGCAAGCAGCGCCTCTAGCGGTGAAGATGGGAGGTAATATCAGCTGACCTAATGGACATGTAAAACGTGTTTTAACAGGACATAGAGAAAAATCTGGAAAATATATTTTTCGGATTTTTAGTCAAGAAAAATAAATTGACAGGTTCTGGGAAAAAATAGTTGTTTTTTATTCAGAAAATGATGATGACAAAATATTGCTGTATCATCAACATATATAGTCACGACCGTCTTTCCACCGTCATGTCACGGATGCGCGCGCATCATCATTATGATCATTATCATTATCTAATGATAATAATAATAATTATTATTATATTATTATTATTATTATATATATTAATAATAAAAAAATAAAATAATAATAATAATATAATAATAATAATTAATATTATTATCATTAGATAATGATAATGTTCATAATGATGATGCGCGCGCATCCGTGACAGCGATGAGGAAAGACGGTCGTGACTATATATGTTGATAGTCACGACCGTCTTTCCTCAATTCCTTAATTCCTCATCGGCCGCTGTCACGGATGCGCGCGCATCATCATTATGATCATTATCTTCTATAGAAGCTTCTATCTTTATAATTATGTATAATTTCAAAAAGTCAATTCGCTCGCGCCTCTAGCGGTGAAAATGAGGGGTAATACCAGCTGACCTAATGTACATGTAAAGTTTGGAGCGGGACGTTTCACAAGAGTGACATCCACGGCTCCAATTTATAATTTAACAAATAGTATTTGAATAAAAACATTCAATCGGGTAAAACACGGGCTTTGCCCGGGTCATTCGGCTACTCAACATATATAGTCACGACCGTCTTTCCTCAATTCCTCATCGCTGTCACGGATGCGCGCGCATCATCATTATGATCATTATCATTATCTAATGATAATAATAATAATTATTATTAGTATATTGTTATTATTAATATATATAGTCACGACCGTCTTTCCTCAATTCCTCATCGGCCGCTGTCACGGATGCGCGCGCATCATCATTATGATCATTATCTTCTATAGAAGCATCTATCTTTATAATTATGTATATTTACAAAAACTCAATTCGCTCGCGGCCTCTAGCGGTGAAAATGAGGGGTAATACCAGCTGACCTAATGTACATGTAAAGTTTGGAGCGGGACGTTTCACAAGAGTGACATCCACGGCTCCAATTTATAATTGTAACAAATAGTATTTGAATAAAAACATTCAATCGGGTAAAACACGGGCGTTGCCCGGGTCATTCGGCTTCAACATATATAGTCACGACCGTCTTTTCACCGTCATGTCACGGATGCGCGCGCATCATCATTATGATCATTATCATTATCTAATGATAATAATTATTATTATTATATTATTATCATTATTATCAACATATATAGTCACGACCGAAATATATATGCACTCGGGTAAAACCCGGGCGTTGCCCGGGCCATTCTTCTAGTCAACATATTGTTATATATAAAAATGGATGTTTGTTGGTCCGTCCGTCCGTCCGTCCGTTTGTCAGTGATAATCTTCTACATCGCTCAACCAATCGTGATGAAACTTTGGGAAGATGTTTAGTATACTACCGGGATGGTTTATGGCTAATTACTCTTTAGAAATAACCTTTCGTTGCATTTTTATTTACAATAAAACGTAAATTCACTCGCAATCTGCACCCCTCTCGCGGCAGACGGGGGATGGCGGCGCGCGACGATTGGCTGCCGCCGCAGCACGTGACCTCCCTGCCTCCCCCCGCCGAGTAAATGAGATCTCCCGGCCGACGGCCGAGCAGCGCCCTCTAGAACGCGTTACGATTTTGACGGCGCGGGGCGCTCCCGGTTGGACAGTTGCGCGGGGGCAGAGTGACCTCGCGGGTGCCCTCCGGGAACTACGTCCATCTTCCATATGTAATATACATTTAATCGTGTAAACCCGGGCGTTGCCCGGGTCATTCGTCTACAAATTCGCAGTAGTTCACTAATTCAAACCAAAATATCCATACATAGGTAAAATAATACTGGGACGACTGACATTTATTAATGCAGTGATTATAATCAATGATTACAATGAAGGGCTATATTGTCTATATATATAAAAATCACTTTCAAATATTAACGTAACGTTCCATTCTCAATCCCGTTGGGCTTTAGATCGGCTAAAACATTTAATTCTTTATTAGTGAATATTAACTTTACTGTACTGAATAGTTTAGTATAATGTTAATTCAACATATTACAATTTAGCCACTGCAACGCGTGGCCGGGTTCGCTGTGTAGTATACTATCAGGACGATTTCTGGCGAATTATTTTAGAATAATATTTATAGCAATAAATATAGCGAAATTAAGACGTAGTGATTATATTCTGTGTTTGTGCATATATAAATATTTTACAGAAAATGTGAGAACGTTCTATTAGAATATCTCGAAAACAAAAGCAATACATATAATAACATATACAATATACAATACATATATATTTTATCTTTATAAGTGAATATTGACTTTACTGTACTGAATAGTTTAGTATAATGTTAATTTAACATATTACAATTTAGCGTCATGGGCCGGCCGGCCGGTTCTGTCACGGATGCGCGCGCACAGGGCGGTCACGTGCTCGCCGGCAGCCAACGGGCGCGCGCCGCCGGGATTACGTCATAGATTATAAACACAAGGTAATAAGGCCAAATAAAGAAATAGTGTGTGATAAGGCACAATTTGGAGTATCTACTTATATAATTGCCTTATTCTGTCTGTGTGAAGTTCACTGGGTGAAGTTCACGGATAGATTTTGGTCAGAATGGTTAAAATAAAAAAATTGTCAAGGGATGGGAATCGAACCCACGACCTTCCGCTTACCGGGCTTACCTAGGCTACCCTGGACATATTTTTCCGTTCACACTTTTATTTTTATATTTTCAAGACACAGTTTGGGGCGGGACGTTTCACAAGAGAGACATCCACGGCGCCAATTTATAATTGTAACGAATTGTATTTTAATTAAAACATTTTTAAAATATATACGCACTCGGGTAAAACCCGGGCGTTGCCCGGGCCATTCGTCTAGTCCCTATATATAGTCACGACCGTCATGGGCCGGTTATGTCACGGATGCGCGCGCACAGGGAGGTCACGTGCTCGCCGGCAGCCAACGGGCGCACGCCGCCGGCATTACGTCATCCCTATATATATTCACGACCGTCATGGGCCGGCTGGCCGGCCGGTCGGTTCTGTCACGGATGCCAGCGCATCATCATTATGATCATTATCATTATCTAATGATAATAATAATAATAATTGTTATTATTATTATTATTATTATTATTATTATTATATTATTATTATTATTAACATATATAGTCACGACCGTCATGGGCCGGTTATGTCACGGATGCGCGCGCACAGGAGGTCACGTGCTCGCCGGCAGCCAACGGGCGCGCGCCGCCGGCATTACGTCATAGATTATAAACACAAGGTAATAAGGCAAAATAAAAAAATAGTGTGTGGTAAGGCACAATTTGGATTATCTACTTATATAATTGCCTTATTCCGTCTGTGTGAAGTTCACTGTGTGAAGTTCATGGATAGATTTTGATCAGAATGGATAAAATAAAAAAATTTCAAGGGATGGGAATCGAACCCACGACCTTCCGCTAACCGGGCAGATGCCATGACCACTAGGCTACCCTGGACATATTTTTCCGTTCACATTTTTATTTTTATATTTTCAAGACACACACAGTTTGGGGCGGGACGTTTCACAAAAGTGAGATCCACGGCGCCAATTTATAATTGTAACGAATAATATTTTAATTAAGACATTTTTAAAATATATACACACTCGGGTAAAACCCGGTCGTTGCCCGTGCCATTTGTCTAGTTATATATATAGTCACGACCATCATGGGCCGGCCGGTTCTGTCACGGATGCGCGCGCACAGGGAGGTCGCGTGCTCGCCGGAAGCCAACGGGCGCGCGCCGCCGGCATTACGTCATCCCTATATATATTCACGACCGTCATGGGCCGGCTGGCCGGCCGGTCGGTTCTGTCACGGATGCCAGCGCATCATCATTATGATCATTATCATTATCTAATGATAATAATAATAATAATTGTTATTATTATTATTATTATTATTATTATTATTATATTATTATTATTATTAACATATATAGTCACGACCGTCATGGGCCGGTTATGTCACGGATGCGCGCGCACAGGAGGTCACGTGCTCGCCGGCAGCCAACGGGCGCGCGCCGCCGGCATTACGTCATAGATTATAAACACAAGGTAATAAGGCCAAATAAAAAAATAGTGTGTGATAAGGCACAATTTGGATTATCTACTTATATAATTGCCTTATTCTCTCTGTGTGAAGTTCACTGTGTGAAGTTCACGGATAGATTTTGGTCAGAATGGATAAAATAAAAAAAGTGTCAAGGGATGGGAATCGAACCCACGACCTTCCGCTTACCGGGCAGATACCATGACCACTAGGCTACCCTGGACATATTTTTCCGTTCACATTTTTATTTTTATATTTTCAAGACACATACAGTTTGGGGCGGGACGTTTCATAAGAGAGACATCCACGGCGCCAATTTATAATTGTAACGAATAGTATTTTAATTAAAACATTTTTAGTAGATTATAAACAGAAGGTAATAAGACCAAATCTAATGATAAGGCACAATTTGGAATATAGATTAGAAATAGAAGGTAATAAGACCAAATCTAATGATAAGGCACTATTTGAATTATAGATTAGAGGGTAATAAGACCTAATCTAATGATAAGGTACAATTAGGATTATCTATTCATAAAAAAATAAATGTTTGTATGTTTGTTTGTATATGTCGGGTATACAAATTCGCTATAGTTCACTAATTCAAACCAAAATTTCCATACATAGGTAAGAAAAATACGGGGAAGACGATAGGCTATTTTAAAAATATATATAATTCAATTAATAAAACTATATATTTTTAGTCAGAAAATGATTATTACGATATTGCTGTATCATTTTTGCTTATCAGATACAAAATTATAACGGGAAAAATTCCAAAAAGCAGAGACCACGGGTGAAACCAGTTCATTATTTTGTACGCAGGAACAAAATTCTAACAGAAAAACATTCATTCGAGCAGAAAACAAAAGCCATATCATCTTTCTATAAAAATATCGCTTCTCAGACACAAAGTTTGGAGCGGAACCTTTCACAAGAGTGACATTCACGGAGCCAATTTATAATTGTAACAAATAGTACTTAAATAAAAACATTTAATCGGGTAAAACCCGGGCGTTGCCCGGGTCATTCGACTAGTCAACACATATAGTCACGACCGTCTATCCTCATCGCTGTCGCGGATGCGCGCGCATCATCATTATGATCATTATCATTATCTAATGATAATAATAATAATTATTATTAGTATATTATTATTATTATTAATATATATAGTCATGACCGTCTTTCCTCAATTCCTCATCGGCCGCTGTCACGGATGCGCGCGCATCATCATTATGATCATTATCTTCTATAGAAGCTTCTATCTTTATAATTATGTATATTTACAAAAAGTCAATTCGCTCGCGCCTCTAGCGGGGAAAATGAGGGGTAATACCAGCTGACCTAATGTACATGTAAAGTTTGGAGCGGGACGTTTCACAAGAGTGACATCCACGGCTCCAATTTATAATTGTAACAAATAGTATTTGAATTTAAACATTCAATTGGGTAAAACACGGGTGTTGCCGGGTCATTTGTATATAAAGTCACGACCGTCTTTCCTCATTCCTCATCGGCCGCCTCTGTCACGGATGCGCGCGCACAGGGAGGTCACGTGCTCGCCGAAGCCAACGGGCGCGCGCCGCCGGCCTTACGTCATAGATTATAAACACAAGGTAATAAGGCCAAATTAAAAAATAGTGTGTGATAAGGCACAATTTAGATTATGTTCTTATATAATTGCCTTATTCTGTCTGTGTGAAATTCACGGATAGATTTTGGTCAGAATGGATAAAATAGAAAAAGTGTCAAGGGATGGGAATCGAACCCACGACCTTCCGCTCACCGGGCAGATGCCATGATCACTAGGCTACCCTGGACATATTTTTCCGTTCACATTTTTATTTTTATATTTTCAAGACACACACAGTTTGGGGCGGGACGTTTCACAAAAGAGACATCCACGGCGCCAATTTATAATTGTTAACGAATAGTATTTTAATTAAAACATTTTTAAAATATATAGGCACTCGGGTAAAACCCGGGCGTTGCCCGGGCCATTCGTCTAGTATTAATATATACAGTTATCAGCGTCATGCGTTCTTAATTCTGTCACCGTTTGCTTTTAGTTCAGTGGAAGAATGCTCGCCTGCCACGCGGGCGCCCCGGGTTCTATTCCCGGCCGATGCTTTTTTTTTTTTTTTACAATTTTCAAAACTCATTTATATATTATACAAGAATGACATCCACGGCGCCAATTTATAATTGTAACGAATAATTATTCGAATAAAAGCATTTAATCGGGTAGTTTACTACAGTTATAAGCGTCATGCACAATTCTGTCACGTTAAGTCACGTGCCTAGTTACGATAAGTAAAAATTTAAAAATTAAAAAAAGATGCCGAAACCCGGGATCGAACCAGGGACCTTTAGATATTCAGCCTAACGCTCTCCTAACTGAGCTATTTCGGCTTATTTAGTTATTTCTATAGAAGCTTCTATATTTATAATTATGTATATTTTCAAAAAGTCAATTCACACCTCTTCGCTGGAGACCATGGGAATACTGACTAATTCATTATGCTAACATAATTATAAATACAAGTATCAGAGTCATAAAAAATTCTGTCATCGTTTGCTTTTGTGAATGGAATAAATACCCAAATAGGACCATTTATTATAAGCATCGGTGGTTCAGTGGTAGAATGCTCGCCTGCCACGCGGGGGGCCTGGGTTCGATTCCCGGCCGATGCATTTTTTTCTTTTTTACAATTTTTAAAACTCATTTATATTATTATCTCTATATATATAAAAGTCAGCGCATGTGTGTATGTATGTTTGTCAACTATACACGTCCATAATACGTAACTAATCTGACTGATATTTCAACAGTATATAAAGTAGAATCTGGAAAAACTCTTAGTGAAAATTTCAGGTCTCTATCCCGAATATCCGTCGTGTTATTTGCAAATTTGCTCTTTCGCTCGCGCCTCTAGCGGTGAAAATGGGGGGGGGGGGGGGTAATACCAGCTGACCTAATGTACATGTAAAGTTTGGAGCGGGACGTTTCACAAGAGTGACATCCACGGCTCCAATTTATAATTGTAACGAATAGTATTTGAATAAAAACATTTAATCGGGTAAAACCCGGGCGTTGCCCGGGTCATTCGGCTAGTAACGATATAATTATAAGAAATTGCATCGAGCGATGCTTTTTCACAAATGTGTTTTTTTTTTTATCAAAGCAGATTTGCATTTAAAATTCAATGCCATATATCGTTAAAATTTGTAATAATCATTTTTGGCGTTGTGTTTCTTTTCCACATATTCATCAACTATTATCTCTACAGACCTTATTCTGAGAAAATAATTTATTTTACGAATATACGCCTTTTTAATTAAATACATTTAGATGGGGGAAATCGCATGAGGATGATATTCCTATAGCTGAAGTAGGCGCCTCTCCCTTAAATATTTTTTAAACCAATGTAAATACCCCATTTTGCATTAAGTTGTGATAAAAATAATGGTTCACAACACCAGCTTTGGTAAATGCAGACCAAAGCTAACCCCTATAATTAAACTTTAATTGATTTATTATCGTATAAGTATAAATGAATACAAGGTTGTCCCAAAGGTTCGTAAACACTTTCAAAAAATTGATATACCAATATTATTCGTCGTTATGTATAATGTCTTTGTATTATGTATAACGTAATTGTATTGTGTATTCGCCGTAATAATATTATTCGTCAAGTAATAAGAAAAACACGAATTTTTTTAGACAACCTTATATGTATTATATATATATGTGATGATTTAAGACCATGGAATTGTTGTAAATAGTCTAGATATCTACTACCACATGTTCCACCCCATGACTGTATATAACTTCTTATGTACTGCAAATAGAAAGCCTCAAATAACATCAATCTGTACAGCGTAAGAATCTAATAAAGTATAGCAACTGTACAGATAGAAGGAATGGAGACTAACAGGAGAAAATTAAGGTTAAAACTAATCAGGCTTAGGTGAGAGTAGAAGCAAGACATAGGAAGTAGGCTTAAAGCGGGCACAATTATTAATAACTTGTACAGTCAATACTTCCTGACAGGGCCGGACGTATCTGGTGACCGCAGAAGTTATAAAAGTTGAGAGACGCCCAATATTTCCGGGGCAGGACCGGACGTATTTGATAACCGCGGAAGTTATAAGAGTCGAGCTAACACCCAATACTTCCTGACCAGGCCGGATATATCTTCCGACAAAAGCAGCCGCAGGGCCAATTAGAAGACAATACCTAAATAGGTCAACCAATAGCCAATGGCCACGTGACATAGTCCCGCCAATTAGAAAGTATCGCCTAAATAGGTCAACCAATAGAAAAAGGTCATGTGACATCTTTCGACCAATGGGAAAGAAGATAAGTCTTGGTGTTAAATCGAGAACCTAGGTTAGGCAGTCTGCGCTTGGATCCCAACGGTAACACTTGCTCTAAAGATCTCTCTCTCTCCACTCTCCATTCCTTCTTGACGTCAGACGCTTCTTAGTGGAATCTCTGTTTGTTTATTTCACCTTTGGCCCAGCTGTGTCGCCTTCCACCACGACTGCACGGTAGAGTTGACATCGAGGGTCGTCTAGCATCAGGTAACACTGGTCCCAGAGGTCCCAAGATATCACAGACTCCCCCGTCCGAAGAGTCGACAGGATAGTGGACGCCAAGGTACAAGTAAGCAAATAGACCACTGTCTGTACAGAAAGATGGAACAGGGAAGAGAGGAGGATCCAAAGGAACCAATGGAGTCCGTCCCGACTCCGAAAGTGGCGGAAACACCACTATTCCGAAGAAAGAAACCACCCTCGGTAGGACGCAGGAAGTTCCCCCCAGCCACGAGGACGCAACGCCCCCACCGCCGGTATCAGATGTCCTGGGGAGGATGACCAGGACGCGACATCAGCTTTCTGCCGTGACAGGACTATCGCGAGATGTGGAGCTACCACGCTACGATGGTTCGTACGAGGCGCATAGCTTCTTCACTAACTACGACGCCCAAGCAGATCGGACCCAACTACAATATTCTACAAGACTGAGAAAGCCAGCAAACCTCCTGCAAGCACCCCTCCGAGTTACCAACACGCGAGCGTATGTTACCTGCTCCCCCGACCATCTCTAAACCACGAGCCCAGCGCCAACAGTGAACTCTTAACTGTCCCAATGAACCTCCAACCATGGCACAAGACCAGGACTGTTCCGACATACAAGACAGCACAACAGTAGGTTCCTCCTTCTATAACTTTTGTTGAACAATTGCTCGTTCGAGCTGAACTGTCCAATAATGTAAACCTACCTCTAATACTTGATAAAGGAGCATCTATCGATATAATTAGTCGGAATACTTTTAAAATAATAGAAACCAGTTTGCGAACGAAAATACATGTCCACCCATTTAACTTAACTATTAACGCCATAGCTAACAATATTGTCACCATAGATTATATCTTTTTGATCTTAAAAATAAGTAACATAACGCGGAATCTAAAATTCCATATCATCGATAAACCTTTGCCTTTTGGCATATTATCCCTTAACTCCATAAAAAGATTTCTACTAATTATAAACTGTCCTCAGCTACTCCTGTATCAAGATAATGTACTTCTACCAACTACCTTGTACAAAATCACCTCGTGCAAGCAACACGTGTCCCATGGACAGGTCAATACAACTGTCCCATTTACTAAATTTTCCCCTCCTGGAACGGGTTGCTCACACGTGGTGAACTACAACACTCTTATTTGGCCTCATTGTAATGTTCCTAATCCCATTTTCAACCCCCCTATGTCCTTTTCTTTCATATCTTTGGACAGAAGTAACTTAAGTCACAGCCTTCCAAAACTATTCCAATCGTTAAAGTCCAACATAGCTACACTCCCTCGTACCTTCCTTTTACATGCATATTTAATCAGCGACAAATCACTCTCAACAAAATATACAACACCCTCTCACATAACTTTTTCCAATTGTCAACAATTTTAATGCGCTACTTAACACCCAAATCCAATTTCGAACCACACAAGCTTTATAACGTCGCCACACTAAACACACACAAAAAGAAAATTCACATTAAACGTGCCATATCCACTAATAATATACAAATTCTCGATATATGTGCGTACAACCAGTACCCATGACTTCAGTATATTTGTTATTCATAGTAAAACAGGTTAGGTTTTGTACAAAACAAAGACTTCACGTGACACCTTTTCATTTACAATTTTTTCGCTTCGTGTCACAAAGCCACACCACAAAACTCTTTAACTTTTCAGGCCAAAGACGCCTTCATCACGCCTGTGACACATTTAACCACACATTGTTCACGTCGATAGTCGCAATTTCATTCAATTCTAACCCGGTATCACTGAATAACATTTTTGCTAAGTCCGCCAAAAACCATTCGATTTAATATCAATAGATACAATAACCGGATTTTCGAAATACAAACACAAATTGAACAAATGCTTAAACACAGGATAATTACAACCTCTGTATCTCCCTATGTCAATCCCATAACGCTTGTCACCAAACGTGACAAATCAAAACGCTTTTGCGTTTACAATTATAGAAATAATATCTCCAAACGTAGTTCGAATTAACAAATCCAATAAGTTGGAAGAAGCAAGCAACCTCGCAAAGGGCCCCTGACCTAAATCCGGAATCACATTAAAAATAGGTTCGCTCCCCCTCGCCCCCCCGAGCAAACAAACAGCCGATATTTTCTTTAACGACCCATCGTTATTGCTCGATGTCACTCTACTGGATTTTCGCTACCTATTAAATTAAATATTAGTGCGTGCCTTTTACTATATATCGTTCTAATCCCTAACCAATTTCTACGCCGATATTCTATTTAGCTACTAATAACTTGCTTAACACGTTATTTTACATTTACTAACAAATCTGTTCACTAACATTCTCTCGCCCTCAATTAACTTGTCCACTTAACATCGACACTTAGATCCAAGGACAAGATTTCACCTAAAAATCACACACACCCACACATGTTTTAAAAAAAAAAAAAAAAAAAAAAACAACAACAACAACCCTTTATCGGTTAGAATAGATCGCCGTGTTTCTCCTGCACACACAGAATAAATGCCGCTTTAGGAAGAATCACGTTTTCACCTAAACGTGGCGCAGGGAACAAAAAATCGACAACATTAGGACTCAGTTAGTTTCACAGCTGGAAACAATGTGATCCACGAGTCGCGTCAAACATAAAACAAATTCGATAAGTTAGAAAAACTCAGGCCAACAAGACCAAAGATATCAATCGAGGACAATTTAAAGCTCTCTCTACCCATCCTAAAAAACAGGAACATTACGTTTGGCCTACAACTTTCCATTCTTTCACGATATATAATTTCTATGTATAATCTTACTTGCTCTTCTTTCTCAATGAACATTTTTTTTAATTTTTTCATTTTAATATTCTTTATATAATCATTATTTAGCTCTTATAATTGTTTTTTTTTATTTACCTCACCAATCAGTTTAGATGAGTGTCATTTTATTTTGTTTTTCTTTACCAAACCTTATTTACTTTTACTTTATGACTCTATTCTATAATCAACTTTATATTTTATCTTTCATATCTAATAATCTCAAGTTTATATTTCATGTTTATATCACTAATTTGCATTTGTCATTTTATCTTTTCTCTCACTTTATAAATTAGATGTTAGTTACATTGTTTCATCTTCCGCTACCATGTTCAATGCTATCGAGTATATTACTGCTTATTTTTTTTCTCATTTAATATTTTCACTTTCTATTACCCCTTATATACTGCTGTAGTGTGTTAATCTTTGTATCATATCATCACTATTTTTACTTTTTTTTAAAAGATTACTTTGCATTTAACTTCGCAATTCTATTTTCGATTTTTTAAATCCTTTAACGCTATATGCAAATCCTTAATTTCGCAATTTCATATCTCAATGATATATTCTTTTATAATCAAACTAAAAATCATGATTAAAAACAGGGCAATCTTCAATAACCTCTTAAACAACCACATTAAAGGTTACTTCTTAATAAATACTAACCCTTTTCCGCAGGAACTTTTAACTCCTTCGCAGGCTAGACTTGACCTACTTTGATTTCGTAATTAACAATTTTGACACACCGTCCCCCAGACTTACCTATCCCTACTTCTGGCTTGGATACGTGCAAATTGTATTTTTTTTAAATATATTCCAGGGCACTCTCATGCCACACGCTGGCACATTTTTATTTTATTTTACTCTTTTTCTCGCTAAGCCCCTGATGACTCCAATTAAAACTTTGATTTCTGGTCACTGATCTTCGCCCTCATTTATCCTGCATGCGTACGTCTTAACGACTAATTACTAAAACCCATAACAATCACCCTTATCTTACTTTTCGATTGTGGTACTGTAACTTTATTAGGTCCTTAAATTTACATGTGAAACATGGCCTAGGTTCTCCGCGCCGTGCACATTAAATGGTTTGGGACTTGAGTCAAAGTGACATTGCCTCAACCAAGTAATAAATAACCCCTCAACCCTTTCTAACGCCCATCACGAAGAGATCATGATTTTCCCATCCAATCGTTTTTATTTTTACCTATCATCATTATATGCTCTCTATTAATTCTTTTATTCCTATTTTTGTTTTACTTGTATGTTTAATATTAGTTGTTTATGCTTTATTATCTCTTATGGATATACAGAAATCAACCCCATGTTATATACCAACTCACTTTAATTAATTTTTAAAAAAATTACTTCCTTAATAACAGTCTTCCTATTCCGCTCTCTTAAATCCCTCCATATGAACCCTCTCACATCCGGGGCCATCTGTGATGATTTAAGACCATGGAATTGTTATAAATAGTCTAGATATCTACTACCACATGTTCCACCCCATGACTGTATATAACTTCTTATGTACTGCAAATAGAAAGCCTCAAATAACATCAATCTGTACAGCGTAAGAATCTAATAAAGTATAGCAACTGTACAGATAGAAGGAATGGAGACTAACAGGAGAAAATTAAGGTTAAAACTAATCAGGCTTAGGTGAGAGTAGAAGCAAGACATAGGAAGTAGGCTTAAAGCGGGCACAATTATTAATAACTTGTACAGTCAATACTTCCTGACAGGGCCGGACGTATCTGGTGACCGCAGAAGTTATAAAAGTTGAGAGACGCCCAATATTTCCGGGGCAGGACCGGACGTATTTGATAACCGCGGAAGTTATAAGAGTCGAGCTAACACCCAATACTTCCTGACCAGGCCGGATATATCTTCCGACAAAAGCAGCCGCAGGGCCAATTAGAAGACAATACCTAAATAGGTCAACCAATAGCCAATGGCCACGTGACATAGTCCCGCCAATTAGAAAGTATCGCCTAAATAGGTCAACCAATAGAAAAAGGTCATGTGACATCTTTCGACCAATGGGAAAGAAGATAAGTCTTGGTGTTAAATCGTGAACCTAGGTTAGGCAGTCTGCGCTTGGATCCCAACGGTAACACTTGCTCTAAAGATCTCTCTCTCTCCACTCTCCATTCCTTCTTGACGTCAGACGCTTCTTAGTGGAATCTCTGTTTGTTTATTTCACCTTTGGCCCAGCTGTGTCGCCTTCCACCACGACTGCACGGTAGAGTTGACATCGAGGGTCGTCTAGCATCAGGTAACACTGGTCCCAGAGGTCCCAAGATATCACATATATATATTCAATTATATATAACATATATAATTTAAAATAATAACTTTCCTCTCGACTAATAAAATATTTATTTTAATTTAATATTTCGATATCATTGTATTTCGTTGCTCAGTTTTCATATTCGATTAAACAGATAAATCATTGTGGCTATTTTTTGCAGATATAAAAATCACATATTTTTTTCACATAATAATACTTTTTTTTCCACACACATATATATCGAAAATCGAATTTTGTTTTTCAATAAATATATTAGATCCAAAAAATATGCCTTCATTTTAATATGGTTAAATGTAAATGGGTATTTGGATAATTCTGAAATATAATTAAAAATCGACGAATAGTTGATATTTATTCCGATAGATGGCGAAAGCCATCAGAAACTTTCAGTTGTACGATAAGGAGATGCCTTTTCTTAATTTATCCACCTTATCCTAGTACAATATCATATTTGTACTATTTTTTCACATTGTTTCGCGTCCTCAAACACTTCTGGCCTTAACTACTCGTTTCATGATTTTTAAGGATGCTTAAATCACCAGTTTTGAGCATTTTTTGGGATTTTTTCGAAATCGAGATAATTTTTTTTAAAGAGAAGAACGAGAGCAATTACGAATTTTGAAAAAAAAAACTATTTTCATAAAAGCAATGGAACAACTCCAGACTTCAAGCCATCGTACCATTAATTCATCTCTGCCAATATTCTCGGTAGGTTCACACTACTATTCAATCTGCCTGAATTTCCCCAATTACAAAACCAAAAAGATTCCATTGCTGTTAAAATGTACTATTCAACTGATAAAAACATATTTGCTAAGCTAATAAACTTTGATAATATTTATACACGAGAATTAAAAATAATAAAAAGTGACTATGAGAATAAAAGTAAAATTCACTAAAGCGTCGAAGAAGAGAATCACCTGAACCACCTATAGAGGCAGAGGCAACACTCATTGTTGCCTCAACTCTCACTCTGGAACGCAAATAGAACCTCAATTCATTCCTATTGATGCCACAACCTCTCGCTCTGGAACACAAACAGAACCTGAGAACACTCTTAATGTTGTCACAATCTCTCAGTCTAGAGCTGCAACAGCAGTTGACACAACCCAGCTAATGGACTACAACAATGTTAACACTAGACAGACCACCACTACTCAGCCCAACAAGAGAAAAATACCTCCCATAAAAATAAGTAGAGTAACAGAATGGTCAGGATTAAGAGATGGACTCATAAACTGTAAGAAGCAAAATCCTGATTTTCCAACATCTGGACATTATTTTAATATTCAGGTATATATGACTACCATACTGCCACTAAATAGCTTGAGGAACGTCACTACAGTTTCCACTTCAGAACCCTTGAAGATGGCAAAAAATTAAAGGGTTTTGAAGAGGAATTCACCAGTGCATTACAGTATCCGAAATTCAAGATGACCTTGAACCACTGAAACGCGCCAGGCTTCTTAAGACAGTCACCAAAGTAGAGTTACCACTAGTACAGGTCACCACCGAAAACCTCGCAGAACAGACAATATTTGATGTTACTCACATCTGTGACATGATCTGAAAAATTGAGGCATAGAGGGCGCAAAAGGTCCAGGACAATGTCATAGATTCTAAATTATGGCCACTCACAATACGAATGTATTGTGGTGTAAACCGCTTCACATCAGCATGCGTAAAGATCCAGTGAACCCCCCTAAATGTGCTAACTTCCAAGGAGAGCACACAGCAAATTGGCGTTGGTGCCCCCTTTACAAGAAAGTGAAAAAACTTAATAATTTCATGCCATCAAGAACACGTCAATAAAACGAAAATTATAATCCTAGAATGAGACTCAAAACCACACAGTAACTCAAACCATTAATCCTATAATAAGTGCAATTAAAAAAACTCTTTTCAGCGATCCCAACATAATCACTTCTATAGTCAAAAACCTTCTTGCTTCAATCGGGTGTCAATGAACAAAAACATTCATAAAACCAGTCTCCGATTAATTTACTGGAATGCTTGTAACCTGCGCAATATATATATATATATATGTAATAATGTGTTGAGAGCCTGCCTGTGATTAGGGATCCTGTCGACTATCTGTAATAATTTGTTGAATCGACTTATCTGTGATTAGGGATCCTGACGACTCTCTGTAATAATAGGTTGGGGTTTGGTGGACTAGCTGTAATATTGTGTTGAGGTTTGGTAAGCCTGTTGTAGAACCTCGTCGACTCTCGCTATAAGTTGTGGCAACCGAGGGTCAAACCTGTAGTAACCGCGAGGGACAGTCAGGGGTGGAGAGTTTTCCAGTGCCTCTCTGCACCTTGTAGGACCTTTAACAGTTCTCCCAAAGTACAGGCAGTCGTGGTCGAGGCAGAGTGGAAAACTGGGGATGTCCACACACAAAAAACGAAGAGACACAGTTGAAAGAAAGTTCCTTGAATAGATAAAAAGCGAGCCAAGAGCAAAGATGGAGATCGAGAAGTTTTCTTACTGTTTTACATCGTCGATGAGTTGGTGACAACCGGCGACACGCAGATGGGGAACTTACTGGAACTCAACTGAACTGGCTGTTGCTACGCGGCCTTTTTATACGACCGCTCTGACTAAGAGAATTGGGTCATGCACGTGTCGATGGACACCGGACACTGGCGACAGACTGTCGGGGTCCAATCTATCTTTAGAAGTCACTTGTGATTCTCTCTTTGGCTCTTAACTTAGCTTTTAATCTATTATATTTTATATATTCATCCTCAGTACATTACATCTGGAGATACAAGGACACACGTCAATTATGCGTATAATTAGTTGTAGTTTATAATTAGTTCTATATACAACATGACAAGCTTGTTATACGTATTACATAATATAGGGTTATTGGTTTAAATTATCATATATATATATATATGTGGTAACCGGTGGTCAAACCTGTAGTAGCCGAGAGGGACAGTCAGGGCGTGGAGAGTTTTCCAGTACCTCTCTGCACTTTGGAAGACCTTTAACAGTTTTCACAGAGTACAGGCAGTCGTGGTCGAGGCAGAGCGGAAAGCTTGGGAATGTCCACACACACAAAACGAAGAGACACAGCTGTAGTAGGAAAGTTCCATGAACAGATAGGAGTTGAGCTAAGCAAGATGGAGATATAGAGTTCTTACTGTTTTACATGGCGATGATGTGGACCTGGCTACAACCAACAAGGGCTAACCGACGGTGAAAGGGGTGACTGCTGACTAACTCCGGACTAACTGCGGACTAACTCCGGACTAACCCCGGTCGGCTAAAACCGAGGTGTTTATATACCATTCCCGAGGAGGGGGGTTGGAGCTGTCTAAGAATGCGAACTTTGGACGTCTGCACCCTTTGACCTTGATGGCAACGACTCGCTAAATTCCTATTTAGGGTTGTCTCGAATTTAGACGTTTTTGAACTTCTCAATCTTGCTTTAACTTAGCTCCTAATCTATTACATAGTTTTATTAATATGTCTTTAGTTTGTACAAAGTACATTACATATGGTGATGCAATGACACAGATTAATCATGCGCATAATTATTTATAGATGTGTGGCTATATACAACATGACAATCTTGTTATAAGTAATTATACAATATAGGGTTGTTGGTTTAAATTACCATAGATGAGCCCCGGGAGTGAAAGGGTTTATCCGGGTTTAAACGGGTAAAGCCTCTCTAACACAGGTAAGTAATTAAAATTTATTTTAATTAATTTAAACTGTGAGGGTTAAAAAGGGCTATAACAAGATGTTTTGTTTGGATATATCTGCAAATTATAAAAAATACAACATATGTTTAATTTAAAAGTTATGATATTCATATAAAAGAGAAATTAAGATAAAACCTTTGTTTGATAAAAAATAATGATGATGTTTTAAGAGATTGTTGGCGGGCGTTGGAAAGGGTTATTGGTTAAAGAATATGCAATTGTAAGTATTACACAGGTAATCAAATACTTAGGTCCAGGTGCAAAGCGAGGATATAGACTTGTGCGTCTTCCGAGGCAATGTTTCACCTGTGATCCTGTATAAGGGTTACAGTGCTTTGTCACAATTGTAGGGTTATTGCGTTGAAAAGTTGTTGAAGAACAAGTTGTTAATATGATTGAAAGGGGTGAAATGGAGTCATGCGTTAAGTAGAATTGTTGTAGCGACAGTAAGTGATCTGACTTGACTTAAAATCAAAGATTGATTGTGGTCCGCTAGAGCTAAAAAATTGAGTTGTGAGAGTTGTGGACGCTTTGTGTTTGCGTGGGTGATTATGTTCTAGGGATGATTGTAGTAAACTTTTGAAACGTGCTCAGGCCAGAAGTTGGGATTTTTAATTCTGGGGAACTTTGTTCAAGGAGTTTGTTGAAATTATGAAATCAAAAAAATTGTCAAGCAGTACTATCGTTTTTCTACGTTGATGAGAAGCAATGACTGAGAAGATAGTAGTGTTAAGTACACTGAAGTGGTTAGAGAAATAGATTGTTGTATGCCCGAAAGTTAATGATAACATAGTCATTTTATAAAAAGGTATAAAACAAATATAAAATGAATAAAATATAGAAATATCATTGTGGTTGAATAAAGTTTGAGTGGATAAAATCAAACAATCAATATATAAAAGTGATAATAATGAAGAATTAAAGTGATTTTTGACAACAAATATATCTTTTGTAATACTAAAATAATATTATGAAAAATAAAATTGATTTTTTTATATATAATGTTGGATTAAAAGCTAGTGATTATATAATTGAAAGGCAAAAATAAAAAATAAAATATTTTATACAAAAAAACAGAATATAATTAAAGATTGTGATCTCAATTTAACATGTAAAATGTTTGATATGTAGAAAAATTAGAGATTTACACTGGATCAAAATATCAAAAATGTTCAATTTAAGGTAGGTCTTGTTCAAATTCAAATATCTAAATGTTTAAAAGTTGGGTTAAGATATCGACTGTAGAAAAATGTGTGGAATTAAAAGGAATGCGGGACATGGGGATGGAAGGACTGGGGACCTCTGGGGGGAAGAGTGGCGATAGATTTATGTGACGCGGCATGGTGTCTCGAGAGTATGTTAACTAGTGTCCATTTTTATGCTTATTTTGGGTAAGAGAGCGTGCTATCTCCCTAGTTCAAGTTATTTCGGGGTATGGATTAAGATGAATTATTAGATCTGTGGGGATAACATTGAACATTAAATAGGTGGGTGGAAAACTTGTGACAGAATGGGGTGTGTTATTAGAAATTTGCGGATTTTTTCTGAGGTAAAAGCGGGCGCTCTGTCTGATAACAGACATTTTGGAAATCCTTGTTGTGATACAGTTTTGAGAGTTTGAATGTACGTTAGGGTACTGGTTTACTGGTTAAACTCCCTGTGAGAGTGGTGAAAGCTTGTTGGTAGTTTTATGGTGTATTTGAAAAAGGTAGTTTTATCGATTTTCGTAAGTGCTGTTTTTCGACATTGTTGCGGTAAAAAATGTTATTCAATGATGTCAGGTTTAGATGTGGGTAAAAGTGCGACTTTCGACGTGGACACGCTTTGGGGTGAGAAGTGTCACAGGCATGAAGGCGTCTTTGTTTTTGGTACAGCATCCAACCTGTTTCATCATGAACAACAAATTTACTAGTCATGAGTGGTGGTTGTACAAAACACATCGAGATATTTTGGTTGTTAGTGAATGTGGCACGTTTAGTGGCGACGGAGCTTGTGCTGCTCGAATTCGATTTGTTGCTAAGTCGCGCGCTAATAGATGGTGGCCAATTGTAGAAAGTGATGGGAAGTGTGTTGTAGTTTAATGAGAGAGATGTGTGGATAATTAATAATTATGCATGTAAAAGAAAAGGACGGGGGAGTGTAGCTATGTTGGGGTTTAACGATTGTAATAGTTTTGGAAGACTGTGACTTAATTTAGCTACTGACGTGGTAGTTGATGGGATTTATTTTTTTTAACTTGTTTTGGGAAAGATAGTTACTTTTCTAGTTGTGATTTTGAAGATATTGTATCTTTCGATTTTTGAGATTAAAAAAAAAATGCGTTTCACCTATGTGTATTAAAATTTGAATATATTTTTCAAATCGTTGATTATGGTAGTGCGAAAATTATCTTTGTAAAAGGGGCAATGGCGTGATAGTGACTCATAAATTGAAAGGTACGTTTACATAAAATAGTGAACATAAAAATGATTTTTGCAAATTTTGAGCATTTGATTAAGAGATTGGTGTTTTAGTATAAAAATAAGATATTAAGAAAAACACACAAATAAGTTTAGAATTATTATTCGAGTAATTAAAAAAAATAATGATTTTTTTAAAAATGTAAAATTGAAAGTAAAATGAATTAAAATTTATAAGTTGCTTAAAATGAGGTAAAAATTGATAAATGAGGGTGTAAAAGATTTAAAATTTGAATTTAAATGATATAAAAATGGTAAAAATTGATTTTAAAATGATTACAGTGAAAATAAACATTAAACTTATGGAAAATCAAGTTGTGAGCATGAGGAGAAAGTTTTTAAAGACTCACAGTTTTGAGGATTGTTCAGTCAGGATACTTGGTCTTTAGTTGTCGTCCTGATGAAGAAGAAGACGCTCCAAGTAGAGCTTGTAGAAGCTTGTAACTTCTGTTTGGTGACGGCGGCATGTTGCCTGGAAGATGGTTGCATTGTAAGGCCGAAGGGGGAAAGTCTCACCGGCTTATTTTGCGGGATTTTCGGCTGTGTCGTTGGAGGGGGAGATTGCTTGCTCCTGATATATGGTCTCTTGTTAGGGGAGAGATTGATAGGTCGTTTAGTTGGAATGGCGGCGGGCTTGTTCCTCCATCTTTGCTCTGCCTTGCTTCTATCTGGACAAGCTTCCTACCTTCTTCGTTGTGGTCATCCTGTCGACTCTCGCTATAACTGTGGTAACCGGTGATCAAACCTGTAGTAGCCGAGAGGGACAGTCAGGGCGTGGAGAGTTTTCCAGTACCTCTCTGCACTTTGGAAGACCTTTAACAGTTTTCACAGAGTACAGGCAGTCGTGGTCGAGGCAGAGCGGAAAGCTTGGGAATGTCCACACACACAAAACGAAGAGACACAGCTGTAGTAGGAAAGTTCCATGAACAGATAGGAGTTGAGCTAAGCAAGATGGAGATATAGAGTTCTTACTGTTTTACATGGCGATGATGTGGACCTGGCTACAACCAACAAGGGCTAACCGACGGTGAAAGGGGTGACTGCTGACTAACTCCGGACTAACTGCGGACTAACTGCGGACTAACTGCGGACTAACTCCGGACTAACCCCGGCCGGCTAAAACCGAGGTGTTTATATACCATTCCCGAGGAGGGGGGTTGGAGCTGTCTAAGAATGTGAACTTTGGACGTCTGCACCCTTTGACCTTGATGGCAACGACTCGCTAAATTCCTATTTAGGGTTGTCTCGAATTTAGACGTTTTTGAACTTCTCAATCATGCTTTAACTTAGCTCCTAATCTATTACATAGTTTTATTAATTTGTCTTTAGTTTGTACAAAGTACATTACATATGGTGATGCAATGACACAGATTAATCATGCGCATAATTATTTATAGATGTGTGTCTATATACAACATGACAATCTTGTTATAAGTAATTATACAATATAGGGTTGTTGGTTTAAATTACCATATATATATATTCACAGAATTTATAAATGAACATGATATTGACATAGCCCTTGTTTCTGTAACTTGGCTTGAACCATGCCACGGAATGAAGATTCAAAATGACAACACAACCCGACAAGATAGACTTTCATGACGAGGAGGAGGAACAAAAAGTATAACTATATACCCATCAAAATAAATACCGTCAGTTAGGAAATGACCGGCATATCCATAAAGACCATTTATGGCTCCCAAATGAATTTATATTCATTATATAAATCACCGAAAATAAATATAAATGAGGATGACATTAAAAACATTTTCTCAAACATTGTATCAACCATTGTGGCCGACGACTTCAACTGCAATCATCCTGCTTGGGATCAAATAGATCAAATAAAAATGTAACCATCTCCAATATTTCATTGAATACATGGATATTGGATTCAGATATCCGGACAAACCCACCTATGATTCCTCACCTGATATCTTTGATATTGCTATACATAAGAATCTAATCCAGAAAATCACCTCTAAGGTACTGCATGGATTGACATCTGACCATCTTCCAGTATTAGTTGTCCAACAAGAATTTAAACTGGCAAGTCTAAATAGTAAAATAAAAATTACAAACTTGGCCCTTTTCAAATACAAAATGGAGAGAATTGAGATTACGAATTACCTACTGAATACACCTTAAAACATAGATCATGCCATTACCACCCTCGAACAATGCATTCTCGACAATATACAAGAAGCGACCACTATAAAAACACTGACTTAAGCAGAAGATACCCACCAGATATCAAAAAATAGATTCGTCACACAAACCGCCCAAGAAAAATATGAAAGGTTCACGTGACCCTCAAGACAAAGAGACCTATCCCAAGGCCCGGAGAGATTCCCAAAATTGCACAATAAAGCATTACAACACTGTTGTGATATGTTAAATAACATATGTTAAGTATTATGTTTATTATTTATTATTGACACTATGCAAAATCATGCCATTTGTCAATTGTTTTAAAAACTTATGTAAATTATTTCCGTTTTATCTCTATCTTGTATAAAAGGAGATTACTAGATTGAATAAACATTCAGTTCAACTTGTAATCCGGAGCGAGTCTTGTTCAGATAACACTTAACCATTACAACATGGCACAGCCGACAAATAATTCCGGATTATGACTAGAAAAGTATCGAATTAAAATAGATTAATTCAACAGTAAATAGAATGGAAGGAATCAAGCCGCCGGCAGAATTTGTCCCATACAGCAACGAGAAAAAATGGGAGACCTGGAGAGAGTCGTTTGAAATTTTTGCAATAGCGGTAAATTTAGAAAGCATGCCGCTGGTGCGTCAGCGGACAATTTTGAAGCATATTGCTGGTGAGAAAACAGTGATGATATACAAGACATTTCACATAAGTGAAAATGATACTTACCCAAGTTTAAAGGAAATGCTTGATATGTTAACGAACCATTTTAAGCCCTTCAAAAATACGATTCAAAGGAGAAATGCATTTTTTACCTGTGTACAAAAAGAAAGACAGGGAATCATGGAATTTGTCACAGAATTAAAGCATCTGGCACAAGAATGTGAATTCGAGAATTTAACAGAATCTCTCATAAGGGATCGTCTTATAATTGTAATACTTGACCGGGAAATAAAAAGAAAGTTGTTAGAAGATCCTCAGTTGACACTACCGAAGGCAATTTCGATAGCTATGATCTCCGAGTCAACATGCTCACAAATAGCATCGTTGAATGAGCAAACAATGATTGAAAAAATTGAAAACGTAATTGGGTGAAAGATAGAATTCGAATTGAAAATGCAGAAGCAGGACCAAGGGTTATAAACCCGAGAAAAGAAAGAATAATAGAACCATGTAAGTGGTGTGGACAACGACACAATTATGGAAAGTGCCCAGCGTATGGGAAGAAGTGTAATGCATGCGGGAAAACCAATCATTTCGCAGTAGTTTGCCGAACAAAACGTATCAGAAATCTCTTATCGGAAAGTGAAGCTGAAGAATCCTGTGACGATATAAATCTAAATGAAGCTGTTGTAAAGACTGTTGGGTCGGACAAGTGGTCCGCGGTATAATCATTAATGGCAAGAAGACCACGGTACATTTGGACACTGGCGCACAGATCAATGTGCTTCCTCATAAAGTGATGAACCAATGGCCATCAAGACCAAAAATCAGACCCACGTCATTAAAGGCGTTCGCATATGGAAATACAGAATTGCCTATCGTCGGCAAATGCAATGTGCTATGCCAATATGGTGAGAAGAAAGAAATGTTTGAATTTATCGTAGCCGATGTAGAGGCGCAGACACTTATCACGGGCGATACTTGCGAGAAGCTTGAAATATTGAGGCGAATTAATCATATAAACACGGATGAAATGAAATTGTGTACTGAAACTCAAAAAATCCTCGAACAATACCACGAAGTGTTTCAAGGAGTGAGATTAATCAACTCGGAATGTAAGATTTACACAAAGCCTGAATATTCGCCTGTGCAAGCCCCTCCCAGGCGCATCCCAACAAGCCTCTGAGCCGAAGTTCAGTCTGAATTGGAAAAAATGGTGAAGCAAGGAATCGTTGCAAAAATATATCATGAAACAGAGTGGTCTCATCCTATGGTCGTTGTGGAAAAAAAAATCTGGTCAAATCAGAATATGCCTGGATCCTCGTAAATTAAATGAGGCCCTTGTGGGAAGACACTTTTAGACTCCGGCTCCAGATGAACTATTGCACGAGATACCCAAATCTTAGTATTATACCGTGTTAGACGTGAAATCAGCCTATTGGCATATTTCGGTTGCAAATGAATGCAGAGATCTGTTGGTGATGACCACGCAATTTGGTAAATTCAGATATAATCGATTGTCATTTGGTTTGAAAAAATCTGCACAAATTTTTGTTGAGAAAATGAACAATATATTTAGGGATAGCTTTCAAAATATTACATATGTAGGCGATTTGCTGATATATGCGGATACGATTCAAGAGCACAATAAAAAATTAAAGGGGATTTCAGAAAAAGCAAAAGAAAAAAATATCAATGTAAAGAAGGTTGAAATCCTCTAAAGAATGTAATTAATAGATTTAAAGCGTTCGAGGATGCGTTTCTTTATAAGTTTTAATAAAGCCGAGCTTTCGGGTCAATAACCCTTCTTCAGGACATCATATCTAAATAACCTTGCATCTTATATACATATCCATATTGAGATAATTAGCATATATACAAGAAAAATAATAAACGTATTAGCAAATTGGTGAGAAAAGCAATAGTAAGAAAATATCCGCGTCTCTTGAGCACGCTAAGTGGGAAATCAAAAGGAGCTCCACGATGCGATTCAATTTAAGGCTGCTTGAGTAAAACAAACCAATATCAAATTTGATTTAACAAAGGCTCAAATATGTCTAACGAAGGTTCGTTTCTTGGGCCATGTGATTTCACAAAATGGAATTGAGGCAGAGCCGAATAAGATAGATAAATTAATTACCTTTAAAAAGCCAGAGGATAAAAGTCACTTCAAAGAATCATGGGTCTTTATAATTACTTAGGAAAATTCATTCCGAATTTAGCTGCGTCCACATCCAATATAAGAGGAATATTAAGAAAGAATGTTGTCTGGCATTGAGGGCCTAAACTGGATGGGGAATTCGATCATATTAAGGAATGCGTTAGGAATGCTCTTTCATTGGCACATTTCGACCAAAGCAAGAAGTTGATCTTGCAATGTGACGCCAGCAAAGATGCAATGGGAGCTGCTCTGCTACAGGAAGATCGACCTCTATCATTCGCATCCGCGTCTTTTAGCGACTCGCAGAATGAGATTGAGAAGGAGTTACTGAGTGTTTATTATGGATGCAAAAAGTTTGAATATCTATTATCAGGACACACTTTCGTTGTCCAGACGGATCACCAGCCTTTATTGCCTCTAGTCAAAAACCGCTGAGTGATATATCTCCGCGTCTACAAAGATTAGTAATGAAGCTTATAGCATTTGACTTCAAATTGCAGTACAAACCAGGAAAATACTTGATTGTGGCTGATACCCTATCCAGGGATACTCACCCCATGGACGAACTACCAACGCCTTTTCTTGAGGACAAAAGAATGATCAAGATGGTATGTGTTAATATATCGAACAAAAAACTGGTAACACTGCAGAAAAATACCCGAGAGGATCCTGCTTTAGTTAAAGTAATCGATTATGTGATTGAGGGGTGGCCAATATGCAAAAAAGACGTCGATGAAGATGCCAAAGCATTTTTCGATTTCAGACACCGTTTATATTTATGGAATGATCTATTATGTATAGGAAAAAAGTAAAAAATTGTGAAATTTGTCAAAAATATCAGAAATCGAAAATACGGCAGCCGTTAAAACCTTTCCCAGTTCCAGATTATCCATGGCAGACTGTATCATTGGACATATTTTATATTCAGAAAAAGCCCCATTTGTTAGTGGTCGACAGATATAGTGGCTACCCGGAGGTATTTGCATTAAACCTACCTACGGCGATTAATGTAAAAAATAAATTGAGAGAAACATTTGCACGATTCGGGATTCCGGAAACCATGATGTCCGACAATGGACCACCGTTTCGCTCAGAAATTATGACTGACTTCTGTATAAAGTGGGGTATAAAACAGCTATTTTCAAGTCCACACCTTCATATATCTAATGGTCTGGCCGAAAGAAACATTCAAACAATAAAAAAAGCAATTAATTAAATGTAGAGATGAATGGTCTGACCCATATCTGGGTATTCTAACATATAGGAATACACCAAAAAAATGACCTACCTTCACCCGCACAGCTATGTTTATCGAGGAGCCTTCGATGTCAAATCCCCAGAATTACACCGCTGTATAGACCTTATCAAACTAATTGGAGAAGTATAGAGAATGCCATACATTATGACAGAAACAGTAAAAGCTATCCCAAGGTCAATGTAGGAGAGGATGCATGGTGTCAAATGCATCCAAAAGAGACATGGACACCGGTGAAGATTTCAGCGCAGGCTAATTCCTCTCAGAGCTTTGAAGTCGTAACACCATCAGGAAATAAGTTAATAAGAAATCAACAATTTATTAGGCCGAAAGATGGAGTCGGCGAAAGAAGGCAGTTATTTTTAGAACCAATTCCCGGCTCCCCAGAAGCTCAACATCTGCATTACGACAGTCCAACGATGGGAGGGTCATCCACAACCCCGATACAGCGGTCAAGTGAAGAGACCAATATTAACCAGAAGGAAAACATGACTGCATCCGCTGGGATTTCACCAGAACCATCCGGAAGCCCCGGTTTTCAAGGTTCGGAAGAGAATTAAGAAAACCATAAATATTTTGTTTTAAAGCAGAGGGGAGGCATGTCAACGGCCTTTTGATTTGCCTGATCTGGTTGTTGATGGTTGTCCAAATTCGTGACATTCTTTGATTGTTGTATTGTTGTAGCAGAGGGGAAACATGTTGTGATATGTTAAATAACATATGTTACGTATTAAATTTATTATCTATTTTTGACAATATGCAAAATCATGTCATTTGTCAATTGTTTAAAAAAAAAACTTATGTAAATTATTTCCTTTTTATCTCTATCTTGTATAAAAGGAGATTACTAGATTGAATAAACATTCAGTTCAACTTGTAAGCCGGAGCGAGTCTTGTTCAGATAACACTTAACCATTACAACAAACACCATCTGGGACTTCTACATTGAACATCTTAATGTATCTAACCAAACCATATGGAAAGCCATCAAACGCTTCTGCTGAACTGGAAAAAGAGAAATTAATTTAAAAACAAACAATTGAATGACACTGACCTCACATGAGTCAGCAGAAATCCTAGCAGGCAGCTATGAAAAACAATTCAGTCCAAACCTTGTCCCCAATTTTCAAAACCAAGTCCTTGGCTCGAAGTTGAAATGACGAACTACCTAAAGGAAAATACAGAGAAAGGCCTTGACCCTACTAATATCACTTGAAACAATTATTTATTCGTTTTTCCAAATAAAAAGCACCAGGAACAATAAACGATTCCGAATGAAACGATAAAGCTTCTACCAAAACAACTGTTTCAATTCCTTAATGAAATCTTTAATGCATCACTTGCATTGACACACTTCCCCGACCAATGGAAAATATTAATTATTTGTCCCATTTTGAAGAAAGGTAAATCAGAGCACGACCTTTCTAGTTACATGCCCCTCTTACCTGCCATTTCAAAAATGTACAAGAAAATAATTTTAACAAGATTGAGAAAAGAAATTAGACCAGAACAGTTTGGCTTTCAGCCAAACCACTCCACGCTCCACCAATTAGTTGTCCTAACGGAGAAGATAAGAAGAGTAATTGCCAATGAATGATCAATTGACTGGAGGTGTCTTCTTTGATATTTCCAAGGCATTTGATAGAGTGTGGCATGAAGCCCTCCTTTACAAGATGAACCAAAAACATTTACTGGAGACATTATAGGGACAACAACGAACTTCTTAAAAAATATAAAATTCAGAGTTAAAGTCAAAGACTCCTTCGCTACGACAAGAGAAATTTTAGCAGGAGTGCCCCAAAGCTCCGTCACCGGTCCTACATTCTTTGACATATTTATTGATTATTCCTTTTGTGATGAAGGAACTACTCTACAGCTCTTTGCTGATGACACAGCTATTCTAGCCTCTGTATATAACGCAGAAAAATACAATAAACTTCATGAAGCCTGTCTATATACAGAGATATGGCGCAAAACTTGGCGAATAGAAATAAACCCGCAAAAGACCGAAGCTATACGCTTCTCGCATTCAAGAAATAAATTTCATTATTTACACCATCAAGTGGAAGGACAGTGTTGGATATCTAGGAGTAATATTAGATTATCACCTGTCCTTCCAAACCCACTTTGAAAACAGGATTAACCTAGCAAATGGAGCAAACAATAGACTATCATTGATGTTAAGAAATAAAATTAAACTCTCACTAACCTGCAAAAGAACACTTTATATCTCAATTATAAGGCCCATTCTTACATATGGAGATATATATACATACTCAATTTCCATTTCAGCCAATAAAACCATACTTAGAAAATTGGCACCATTGAAAACACAACACAAGACCCTAAGAAAATAATAAAATCTCCCCTATATGTAAGAAATTAAATAATCACAAATGACCTCCAAATTGAAAATATTATTGACTATACTGTTTTGTGCTTGTCATTAATATTTAAAACAGATTTACATTTTATATATTTTATTCAATTACGATCAAAATTACATAATCATCACATTTAATTATATATCATCACAAACAATTATCAACATATATAGTCACGACCGTCATGGGCGGGTTGGCCGGCCGGCCGGCCGGTTTTGTCACGGATGCGCGCGCATCATCATTATGAACATTATTATTATCCATCAACATATATGGTCACGACCGTCATGGGCCGGCCGGCCGGTTCTGTCACGGATGCGCGCGCATCATCATTATGATCATTATCATTATCCAAATAATTTGGATTATAGATTAGAAGGTAATAAGACCAAATCTACTGATAAGGTACAATTTGGAATATTAGATTATAAACACAAGGTAATAAGACCAAATCTAATGATAAGGGAAAATTTGGAATATAGATTAGATGCAGAAGGTAATAAGACCAAATCTAATGATAAGGTACAATTTGGATTATAGATTATAAACAGAAGGTAATAAGACCAAATCTAATGATAAGGCACAATTTGGAATATAGATTAGAAACAGAAGGTAATAAGACCAAATCTAATGATAAGGCACAATTTGGATTATAGATTAGAAGGTAATAAGACCTAATCTAATGATAAGGTGCAATTTGGATTATCTATATATCTACTTATATATTTGCCTTATTCTGTCTGTTTGTTTGTCTGAAGCTCACGGATGGGAATTTTCATAACCATCGGTGGTTCAGTGGTAGAATGCTCGCCTGCCACGCGGGCTGCCCGGGTTCGATTCCCGGCCGATGCATTTTTTTTTTTTTTACAAATTTTAAAACTCATTTATATATTATACAAGAATGACATCCACGGCACCATTTATAATTGTAACGAATAGTATTTGAATAAAAGCATTTAATTGGGTAAAACCCGGGCGTTGCCCGGGTCATTCGTATATCCCTATATATAGTCACGACCGTCATGGGCCGGTTCTGTCACGGATGCGCGCGCATCATCATTATGCTCATTATCATTATCTAATGATAATAATAATATATATTATTATTATTATCCATATATAGTCACGACCGTCATGGGCCGGTTCTGTCACGGATGCGCGCGCACAGGGAGGTCACGTGCTCGCCGGCAGCCAACGGGCGCGCGCCGCCGGCATTACGTCATTGATTATAAACACAATGTAATAAGGCCAAATAAAAAAATAGTGTGTGATAAGGCACAATTTGGATTATCTACTTATATAATTGCCTTATTCTCTCTGTGTGAAGTACACGGATAGATTTTGGTCAGAATGGATAAAATAAAAAAAGTGTCAAGGGATGGGAATTTTTTTTTTTTTTACAAATTTTAAAACTCATTTATATATTATACAAGAATGACATCCACGGCACCATTTATAATTGTAACGAATAGTATTTGAATAAAAGCATTTAATTGGGTAAAACCCGGGCGTTGCCCGGGTCATTCGTATATCCCTATATATAGTCACGACCGTCATGGGCAGATGCCATGACCACTAGGCTACCCTGGACATATTTTTCCGTTCACATTTTTATTTTTATATTTTCAAGACACACACAGTTTGGGGCGGGACGTTTCACAAGAGAGACATCCACGGCGCCAATTTATAATTGTAACGAATAGTATTTTAATTAAAACATTTTTAAAATATATACGCACTCGGGTAAAACCCGGGCGTTGCCCGGGCCATTCGTCTAGTATATCATAACTAGCGGACGTACCCGGCTTCGCCCGGGTTTTACCCGAGTAAAGGTTTGTCTAACGAATCTCGATAAAGTGAACATTTTTTTCCCGGTCCCTTGAAAAATACTCGATAAGTTGAATAAAATCAATATTAATTTGTTCCCTCGGTAATTGGAAGTTAGAGGAATAGTATCTTGCCTTGGAATTGTATCATTATTCTTGTATGGATGTACCCAGCTTCGCCCGGGTTTTACCCGAGTAAAGGTTTGTTTAACGAATCTCTCGATAAAGTGAACATTTTTTCCCGGTCCCTTGAAAAATACTCGATAAGTTGAATAAAATCAATATTAATTGGTTCCCTCGGTAATTGGAAGTTAAAGGAATAGTATATTGCCTTGGAATTGTATCATTATTCTTGTATGGATGTACCCGGCTTCGCCCGGGTTTTACCCGAGTAAAGGTTTGTTTAACGAATCTCTCGATAAAGTGAACATTTTTTCCCGGTCCCTTGAAAAATACTCGATAAGTTGCATAAAATCAATATTAATTGGTTCCCTCGGTAATTGGAAGTTAAAGGAATAGTATCTTGCCTTTGAATTATATCATTATTCTTGTCTCAAATAAATTGCCGTGTCATCCTGAATTTTGTCTTTCCTAATTTTCTACATTACAAAATCATCGTATCATCATGATAATATTTAGAGCAGATTGTTGAATTATAACAGATAAATTAGAATATTTATCTTGATTATTTCTAGGCGAAAAGTTATTTCAAAAATTTTATTTGCTAGAAACCTTCCCAGTACTATACTAAATAACTTCCCAAAGTTTCATGGCGATCCAATGAGTGGTTTGGTCAGGCATAAAGGACAAACAAACAAACAGACACACATACATTCATTTTTATATATATAGACTACGTAACATTAAGCCAACTATATATTTTTTTTGTTTTCGTCACTGGTCCAATATTTTTATGTTCATAGACTAAATTATGAGATTAATTTATGAATGAAAAATATGCAAAACAAATAAACAACTATATACATCATATACTTATAATTATCTGTTCTCAATATTTTTTATTTTTAAATAGAGAATTTGCCTTATGATGTAATAAACAATGTTGATTCTCTGCTATTAAAAATATGAAAGTTAATTAAAAATTCATTGTGGTTTACTAGGCGTATACTTTTAAATTAATTGTTTATTAATTATTCAATAGTTTCATAAATGTTCTTAAATTCCTTAAATATTTTAAAGTTCTGGAAAATTATTTTTGGTTTCCAAAGCAGATGACGCCTCCTATGTTTATGATGGTAATAATTTAGGAATCTTTCTTAAACATAAAACAATTTCCTTAACTTGGGAATTTTCGTATTCATTATAATAACCTGAAGTTAGAAAACTAAAGAATATGTATGAGTTCATATAATTAAATGTTTCTGATAAGGAGGGGGCACTTTTAACAAATTTCAAACATAATTTGCGTAATTTTTTCGAAGTATGTTTGCATTTTTTAAATAGATTTTCAGAATATTCTCAAAGATATTCTAGGTAAATATTATGTTTTTTTTTTTAAATCATTTATGTGAAATATACCCCAAAGTTATTAATATTTGATACAATAAACATTTTCTTTTCAGAATTGATACACCCAAAAATATTTTTTTTAGTATTTCAATTTAAAGCGCTATGTTCTCCTATGGACACTTGCACTGTCATACATGTATGCCTTTACATTTGTCTATATATATATATATATTATATTTTTAAATAAAAAAGATGGGATTTCTGCTGTTTGAATTTAGATCATGTTGAGGATTATTGTAATGGTGGTGCAGTCGTGGTTGAAATCTTGAAAAGATAATAATAAAAATAGTTTTGATAAGAGATTTATTTATTTGAGCTGAGGAATATATTCTCATATGAAAAACATAATTTTGTACAAGTACTGCCTGGCTTAAGGCGTAAGAATAAAAAAATTAAAGGTTTATTTACATAATGTACAAATGTTTTGGGTCGGCCAACGGGGAAGAGAAAATATCTTTATTTACGGGCTACTAACCAAAAGTTATGATTTTTGAGCCCAAAATCGATGTCAGGTGGCAAGGGACCCTAGGATGTGGAAGCAGGAGATGTCTCGCAGGGGTGGTAGAAACGTTGGGCAAGCAGGGGAATAGCGCCAGGGTGCAGTGAGGCGGGTGCGTTGAATAGGCCAGGAATCCAGGAGAAGTGGCAGATGATAATGGAGGCAGAAGGTCCTTGAAGCCTAGAACTTGAGGGCCCTAGACTTCAGGATGGGGCAGCTTGAGGCTCTCGCCTCGTGCTTGTCAGGAAGGCCCTGGGAGCAGCAGTTGGCACATTTGGAGGTGCGCTGGTCAGCAATGGATGGGCAGGTTCGGCCTTCATGGCCGTCTTCACCGCAGTGGAAGCACTAAGGCCAACGGGGAAGAACAACAATGAGTTTTTATATGTAAAGTGTGACCTCTGGCGGTCGATTTAAACAGAGTATTTATATCTATGAAATTATATATATTTTTTAAATAAAATAACACTTTAACATAATTCTAAAAAAATATTTTAATATAACATTTTAAATAATACCTTTATATAACATTTCCCCCCCCTGTGAAAAGAATAATATGGGTACAGAGAAAAGTGATAAAAATATAGTTTAAAAAATGGTAAAATGATTAGGAAGAAAGGTGAGAGGTGATATTCACTTATCATATTGGTTTCTGGATGGTAACCAATAGACAGGAAAGTACAATAGTTAAATGATAAAATGTGATATTCCATAATCATATTGGTTTGTTGTTAACCAATAGATTGGAAATAGACAAAAAATACACATATAATATTAAAAATGAGGAAGGAAAATAAAATGAATGCATATTAAAAAAGTGAGAAATAAAAGGATGATATCCCTTGATCATATTGGCTTGTTGTGAGCCAATAGATTGGGAAAACATGAGAAAATGACATTATTAAAAATAAGAAAAATGCATGATATTTACAAAAGTATATAAATGAAAAATGATGAATAACATTGAAAACAATATGAAAATTACATTAGTAAAAGATAGGTGGAAACATTTGATGATTATAAGAAGAAGGGCATTTGTGAAAAGCAAGAAGTTGGCACAAAGTTTATGTACAAAAAGGAAAATATGTAAATAAGAATGAACATGTTAAGAAAAATTAATGGTAAGAATAGAGAATGGGCATTAAAAAAAAAGAATCAAGGTGGATAATTATAAGAGGTAAAATTTACATGTGTTTACTACGCTAAATTTGCCTATTTGTTAGGTGATATAAGAAATGGGAATAATTGTGTTATCAAAATAAAATAAAAAAAGAAAAGTTGAAATATGTTAAACAATGAAAAATATCAGCTAATTATTTGAAAGATATTGATAGTGTAAGAAAATGCAATTTATTATTGTTGTTCTCCTGGCCGACTGCTTTGCATATAGTGTATTAAAAATGATAGTTGTAAATGGTTTAGCTTAAAATGCAAAAGTTTAAAAGTAAAAATATGGAATAAGAAATATTATATTTAGATACAAATTATGCAGAGAAAATAAAGCATTTTAAATTTTAAATTGCAAATATATTAAAGAAATTACATAAAAGGGATGTAACTATAAGAAAATTAGTGATTGAAAACTATTGTAAACACGAGAGAAAAAGTAAAAATGGGGTAAATTATGCAAAAGTCAGATACAAAGTACCTTGAAATGGAAGATGCTGGCTGGAGTTGATCTGCGGGAGATGGCTGGTGTTGGGCGGAAGGTGTGATGGCTGGAGATGAAAGGGAGAAGGCTGCTTGAAACTTCTTAAGATGGTGATGGCTATGTTTTCTTGTGGAGATAGATGGCTATGTTTGCTTGGAGAGATGACTATGTTTGCTTGGAGAGATGGCTATGTATGCTTGGAGAAGACTATGTTTGTTTGGAGATGGCTATGTTTGTTTGGAGAAGGCTATGTCTTGTTAAAGTAAGTTATTTTTGGTTGAAATGAGCTATTTTTGTAGGTGAAAATGTCTATTTTTGATTGGAGAGGGTTATGTTTGATTGAAGAATTTGCATTAAATGAACTATTTTTAGGTGAAGAATTTGCATAGCTGAATTTGAAAATTTTTGCTTTTGGGATATTGTTCACACAGGTTTCAGATATCCTGTCGGCTAATATTATATATATATATATATATATGTCATAATATTACCCTTTCAGGAATAATAAAGTAAACCTACAGTCAACCAGAGAGAGAAGGCAGCTGAAGTACGGTCATCTGAGCCAATAGCGACATTCCAAGAGGCCCGGAATTCTCGGGACTATTGGGACACGATATGGTGTCCGGTCACTTGAGATATCAGCCACATTCCAAGGGGCCCATTTCGTAGAACCTCAGGACTAATTAAGACAGTTGGTGATTGTATTCGACAAACGGCCGCCCGGCGGACAGCCGGGCCCGCCATCTCCATCTCTCTCTGGTTGGCTTCCAAATTCCTCTACCAAATCGTGGTGTGATTATTTCTCTTTCCCACATCATTATTATATTGTCACATTGAAAGTCGACAGGATCTTATAACAGAAGAGTCGACAGGATCTTAAATCAGAAGAGTCGACAGGATCATATCACAGAAAAGTCGACAGGATAAGACCTGCCTGGGAAGCAAATCCCTCATATACCAGAGTATATGAAGAAAATAATATTTCGAGCTCTCACCCCCTTCTTCGCCAACCTTTGAACCGTTACCCTGAAGAAGTGATCACCTACGACGGAGATGAAACTGCCGCCCACTTCTTCCAGCACTAGATCTGCCTAAAAACGATCGCCGCGCCAGAGCAGGACACCTTCCATCATCATGGACAAGACTTCGCCATACTCCTGCCGCTACTGTGATGTACAACAAAGGTACGTACAGTGTCACAGACAGAACTCTCCCGAAGCTCAATGAACTTACTTGCGCCCTAAACCAACATTACTAGTGAGTGTGATTGTTTTAACTCCTACCATTTATTCTTTAAATAAGTCTTTCCTTGTAAATTGTCCCAATATTTCCATAATTAGTTCAATATGAATGAAATAATATTTTTTTAAAGTCATCCCTTAAAAATGGACTTCTACCTATTCATACTTTACGATTTTAAGATTAACAATATATTTTCATAATCAAGTTATGTTTAAAAATAGTGTTCCTCTACCTAACCCTTTGTTCCACTTTGTATATGACTTCTTCTAATTGTAAGCACGGCTCACGAAAAATAATTTCTTTCCCTAACCGACCCAAAATTCACTCGGTAATTCAGGCGTCGAAGAATTCCAACCACCACGTGAGCCTTGCTTACAACCAACCCATAGTAACCTTTATCAATCTTCACCTGAATGTCCCACTCATCCTTACAACTTGTCAACCTTCTACCAACTCAGGACCTTTTATAGAATTATTGATTAATCAATTATCGATAATTATTGCCAGCAATATTGTCATTTCAAAATTCTAATCTTCGCCCTTCATTTATGATAATATATTTCGTAGTTCATCTCTAGCATATCCACCGACCCACACCATCTAGCTAATGGTGTGTTCGTCACAGGATGCAGATTGACTAACTGCTAGATGTTTATCAACTCATTTTTGTTCGCACTTGAACCATCTGCATCGAGCGGCACAGTTCGCCTCTTCTTCTCGCGCCACACGTTCGCTACACGGACCCTGTCTTCAAATCTATGTTTGTCCCTTGTCCAAAACAGCACGATATAACCTACTTTCGATATTTCACACGGAGGTACGTTAAACATCGTCGCTGATTCTGTCTGGTCCGCCATCATTTCGCGCAGACATGGGTTTTACGTTCAACCCATCGCGAAATCATCGCCTCGCACAAGCTCCCACGACGGTTCAAACACCTCGTGTCCGAGCAGATTGTCACTTGTAAAGGACAACGCCGTCCTCGTCCCAATTTTTGGCACTGTGCGCGCATACTTTCCTGCAATTAGCTAAAACTACTAAAGTCTCTTAGTATCGAAATAATTAAGGTAGGAAGGCCCAAAGCAAGTTTCCCCTCGCTCTGTTCGCATATATTCTACCTTTGTATCTCGAACTATTTTATCTTCTCAAATTAACTATAAGTCCATGCGACTTCCTCACCTTCACACGGGACTTTTCCCCTCGGACTCGCTACACAAGTAACTGCATAGATAAGGTAGAATGGCCCAAAGCAAGTTTCCCCTCGCTCTGTTCGCCAAAATTCTAACATTGTATGTAATTCTATATTTACCTCAGTCCTGAGCTCACGCAATTTCCAACCTCAACCTCATTTCTCGTACTCTACACCTATAGCCTAGAAAGCCCATGCCAAGTTTCCTCTTGCCATGTCCGCCTGAAAAATATCTTAAAGTGTAGAGTTCCCCAGTCTTAATGATCTTCAGAATTTCATCATGTGTTTGTGACTCCCCTTCTCCTTGTTCACACTCCTCAATATAATTTCCCTTATAATATATTAGATTTTGTTGTATATAGCCTTTTATAACCTTGATATTTTCAAAAATTCCCTTAAATATCAAACTCTCCGGTGTTGCAAAACTGCTTGTAAATGATATTTACTTGTGTACTATACAATATTTTATTTACATAAAACTATGTCACCATTACCTTAATTAATTTCAACTGTAAAATTATTTTCTTTATTCCTGGCTTCTCCAGCTTTAAGTATACTCAAACCATGTTCAGCGTTCTTCAACGGGGGCCATATGTCAAAATATTACCCTTCCAGGAATAATAAAGAAAACCTACAGTCAACCAGAGAGAGAAGGCAGCTAAAGTACGGTCTTCTGAGCCTCTAGCGACATTCCAAGAGGCCCGGATTCTCGGGACTATTGGGACAGGATATGGTGTCCGGTCACTTGAGATATCAGCCGCATTCCAAGGGGCCCATTTCGTAGAACCTCAGGACTAATTAAGACAGTTGGTGATTGTTTTCGACAAACGGCCGCCCGGCGGACAGCCGGGCCCGCCATCTCCATCTCTCTCTGGTTGGCTTCCAAATTCCTCTACCAAATCGTGGTGTGATTATTTCTCTTTCCCCACATTATTATTACTAGCAAACTTAGCGCGCCTTACGTCGCGCTTTAAAGCACATACAATTTAAAGCACATACAATCCTGCCTTCTTCACAGACATAATAACATTATAACAACATTATAACATAATAACAAAATCATACAAACAAAAACGAATATGGGGGATTCTTTATTCATTTATTTCAACTATATAACACTATATAATGTGACATAGATCAATTTTCGATATATATTGAAATTTTATTCTATTTTGAGCGTCTATTTTGAATATTCACTAAATATCGAAATGAATATTAACTAAATATCGATTAAAGAATATAAATATATGTTTGTAAAAATTAATATTTAATAAAATAAAAAATACGCATAGGCATATTTAATATAAGCAATATTAAAATAGCCAATTTCTGGCGTAATTAAATATAAAAATGACCTTAACAAAATAAAAACGGTGCTAAAATGAGAAATTAAAAATGAAAAATGTTATTAAAGTGTAAAAAGGCAAGTATGAAAAGTATTTAAAGTTTAAATTTATATATCAAATTATTTCGTTTTATTTCAATCAAATGGCCGAGCGTGTTGTTTTAATGCTTGGTATTTAAGATTTAGAATACATTTATAATTTAAATATTTTTATTCAATTAAGATTATAATTACACAAGCATAACATTTAAATATATATATATATATCCGGCCTAACCATTCTCTATACTATACTAACTATATAACATTAAGCGATCTATTTACAGTTTGTTTTGGTCACTGGTCCAATATTTTTATTTTCATAGACCAAATTATAAGATTAATTCACATATGAAAAATATGCAAAATAACTAAACAAATATATACATCAATTTGATATTTATTTAAAACAAATGAATAACTATATACATCAATTTAATATTTATTTAAAACAAATGAACAACTATATACATCAATTCCCCCTTCTTAGGCTTGGCCCCCCTTATTTATTTATTTACTCTCCATATCTCTGCGGACATCTGCGCTCCCTCTGAGGATACCTGGGGGTTGTAACACTTTTCTCCTCCGAGATTGGAGTTGGCACACGTTCAGCATCATTCATATTAGTGGGATGTGATTTACCAGGCAACATTTTTCTAATGTAGTTTTGATGAACCTTTTTTATACTGTCACCTTGTTTTATTAAATAAACATTCCTTCCTAGTATTTTAATTATCTTTCCTGTATACCAAGAGGGATGCCCATCAGTAATCCACCTAAACTTCACAGTCTCATCCACTTTAAATTTACTGTTAACATATTGACTATTGAATTTGGAGGCTTTTACTTCTTTTTTTGATAACACCGAAAGTCTTGATCTGATCTTTCTTCCAAGAAACAGTTCCGCAGGTGATGTCCCTTTCCTAATATTTACATCGGTCCTTATAAAGAACAAAGCCCTGGACAGAGCCAAATTTAGTTCCACCTGCTCATTTTCATATAATTGCTTTTTTAGCAATTTCTTTACCTCTCTTACAGAGACTTCTGCCTGTCCATTCGATTGTGGGTGATATGGGGGAGATGTCACATGGGATATGCCATTCTTAGACAAAAAATCACCAAAGTCACTACTAAAGAAAGGAGGACCATTATCAGAAACCACTACTTGTGGAAATCCGTAGCGAGCAATACAATTTCTCATAAAATTTATGCAAAAATATGCACTGGTAGATGGTACTTCAGAAACTTCAACCCATGAAGAAAATGAATCTACTGCTAGTAAAAACAGTTTGTTTTTGAAATTGAAATAGTCCATGTGAACCCTCCTCCATGGTCCTGCATATTTAGGCCAACTCTCAGTCCTTTGAGGAGGCAAACTTTCATTAGAAAGACAAGTTCTGCAATTTTTTGTAATTATTTCTATTGAAGAGTCCATGCCGGGCCACCAAATAGATGAACGTGCCATCATTTTCATTTTATTAGTTCCTGCATGGCTCTCATGTAACATTTGAAGTACCCTTTCATGTAGACTTTTTGGGATAACCATCCTACTCTCCAGAAAAATACATTCTTGGAGAATGGTAAAGTCATCAATCCTTTTTAAATAAGGAATGAGATCATCATTGGGACTTGAGGGTACCTCCCCTGTCTCAATAATTTTATACAATTTGAATAAAGTCCTGTCTAATTTTATTTCATGAGCCACAAGAACATGGTCAATGATGGAAGTATTTAAGAGTAAAATTTCACCACTCCCATAATTATATTCCAAATTACCCTCTTGAAACTCTGGAAATCTAGATAGGAAATCTGGAATAATATTATCCTTTCCTTTTTTATACTTAATTTCAAAACTATAATTTGAAAGAGTTAGAGCCCATCTATGAAGTCTATTTGCAATGAGTGGAGGCAAATTTGTTTTATCTCCAAAAATAGTTATTAAGGGCTTGTGATCAGTGTAAATGGTAAATTTCCTACCAAAAAGGTAATTTTTTAATTTATTTACTGCAAAGACAATTGCAAGTCCTTCTCTTTCAACTTGAGAATATTTTCTTTCATGAACATTTAACGTTCTGGAAATGAAACACACAGGCCTTTCCTCCCCATCCTTCAAATGTGAAAGGGTTGCTCCTATTCCCACCTGACTTGCATCACACGAAAGAATCAAAGGCAAATTTAGGGAATAATGCGATAAACATGTGGTCTCATCTAATGCATTTTTACAGGAATTGAAGGATCTATCTGTCCCAGCATTCCAAGACCATTTAACATTCTTTTTTAATAGGTTGTATAAAGGATGTGCTAAATCTGAAAGATTTGGCAAAAATTTACTATAAAATGACAAAAAACCAAGGCAGCTTTTTAATTCAGTTATATTCTTAGGAACTGGACAATTCTTTATGCAAGCTAGCTTGTCTTTCAAGGGATATATACCAAATTCATTAATTTTATGTCCAAGATATTCAATCTCATTTTTAACAAACAAGCACTTATTTTTGTTTATTGTAAAATTATTTTCTTTAAGAATATTAAGTGTTCTCTTAAGAATATCTAAATGGCTTTCCAAATCCTCTGATGCGATAAGAATATCATCAAAATAAATGTAAACATCCCTGATTCCCGAGAAGAAGGATTCCATTGTCTTCTGAAATATTTCAGAAGCAGTCTTTATACCAAAGGCCAAACGATTATATTTATATAAACCTTTGTGAGTGGAGACAACCAAATACTTTTTTGAAATATCATCCATCTCAATTTGATGGTAAGCCTTTGATAAATCTAATTTAGTAAATAATTTCTTTCCTTGAAAATTACTCAAGACTGAATCTATGTTAGGAATAGGATATTTGACATCCTCTAAGTAAGAATTTAAACTCTTTTTAAAATCAGCACAAAGTCTAATTTGGCCATTTGGTTTTGCAACACAAACAAGTGGTGAAGCACAATCACTTTTATCTATTGGAGACAAAATATTCAAATCAACCAATTTCTCAATTTCATTTTCCACAAGTTGTTTTAATGCAAAAGGAACTTGCCTGAATTTGTAAAATTTTGGGACAAAGTCAGCCCTCACATCAAGATGGCATTTGATACCTTTAATAGGGTCAGATTTGCATTCAAAAATGGACTCATAATCATTTAAAAGTGAATCTATACTAAAAGAGTCCAATTTATGCAAATAATCGAATGAGATATTGAAAAGATTAAGGAAATCTCTTCCTAAGAGAAATTTAGAACAATTTAAATTAGTTATTAGTATTTCAATGGTTCTAGAAACATTTCTTAATTTTATATCAAATTTAGCCTTGCCCAAAATAGGTATTTTAGAGCCACTATAGCCGGTCAAGACTGTATTGCATTTATTTAATTTAACATTTTTGAAATATTTAAAGTACTCATATTTAGTTAATGTAGTAATGGCTGCTCCAGTATCAATTTCAGCCAACAATTTTATGTTATTTACATATACAGTTTCAATCAAGGGAGGATGCAAATTTATATTATTCAATGATAAATTATTTTGAGATCCCGAAGGATTATTATCATTAACATGCTTTTTAAATTTATTAAAAGTATTTTTGGGATTTCTGGGCAATTTACGGGCAGAACTGTCTTTTTTGTAACATATTGTAGAAATATGCCCTACTCTACCACAAATTCTACAATTAGCGGATTTAAAAAAACAATTATAGTGTAGATGGTTGTTCTTACCACAGTGTTTGCAGGGATTATTGATGGCATGAAGATGCTGTGGGGACAGATGGGCATCTTCGGATCTCTTGAGGTTGTGTAGGTCATTATCTGCAGACTCCGCAGACAGCGCGATGTCTAATGCTCCCTCAAAAGTCAATCCTTCCTCCTGTAGTAGCTTCTTTTGGGTCGGTGTATCAATGATGCCCGCCACAAATCTGTCTCGCAGGGATTCTTGCAGAACATCTCCAAAGTTACACCTTTGAGCCTGTTCCTTAAGGCGTATTATGTATTTAGATATTGTTTCGCCTGATTTTTGATCCATTTTCTGGAATACAAATCTTTCATATATTATATTGATCTTAGGATTGAAATGTTTCAATAAGATCCTGCACAATTTGTCAAAGGAAACTTGATCAACTTCTTCCGGAAAAACTAAGTTTCGCAAGATCCCGAAATATTTAGGGCCGATGCTTGAAATAAGAAATGGCGTCTTAAAGTCTTCTTTTGTTTTAGAAATTAGCATGAATTGCTTCAAACGATAAATATAATTCTCAACATTTTCTAGATTTTCGTCGAATCTTTCAAACATACTTGAAGACATTTTTAAAGTATAATTTCTTTACAAAATTTGCTTTTCCTCGTCGCCAGTTGTTTTAATGCTTGGTATTTAAGATTTAGAATACATTTATAATTTAAATATTTTTATTCAATTAAGATTATAATTACACAAGCATAACATTTAAATATATATATATATATCCTGCCTAACCATTCTCTATACTATACTAACTATATAACATTAAGCGATCTATTTACAGTTTGTTTTGGTCACTGGTCCAATATTTTTATTTTCATAGACCAAATTATAAGATTAATTCACATATGAAAAATATGCAAAATAACTAAACAAATATATACATCAATTTGATATTTATTTAAAACAAATGAATAACTATATACAGGGTGATCCAAAAGTCCCGCACAACTTTAAAAATTAATAACTCCGCGAATATTTGCGTTAGAGCAATGCGGTAAACACCATTGTGTTCAGGATGCAATGGGATTTTTTATGGCAAATAATGAAAAATTCGAAATTGATTTTAGTTACAATTTTATTCACCAGATGGCGCTCTACCAGATTCAGATATTCAGCGGCCAAATTGTTTGATAAATTGAAAAATATAATTGAACGACACGTATTTTTCCTTTTTGAATACCAGGAAAGAACCCTAATAATATCAAATAACAAATTAATAAAACACCACTTCGCCAAAAGTATGAAGAATTGGTTAACGATTTTCAAATACAATCAGAGATATGTAAAATAGGCAAATGCAAATTAAAACATGTAGCAAAAATATTTATATTTTATATGGGGTTTTGTGAAATAGATTGAATGTTTGAAAAATACTGCTGATATCAATACACGAATTTTTGATATGTTAATATAGTACCAAGAATTATGATGGCACTACTAATAGGATTTCTTGCTATAAGAAATGTGTAGTTTCTTGACTAATTGGAGACCCTTGACTATTTAACTGGATATTTGTCATGATCCAACAAATGAAATATAGAGGGGAGTGACAAAATATATTTGTCGTACTTTATTCCAAATATCCTATGGGCTTGTCAAATGTTATCATTTTTTATTATACTGTACACAATTTTAAAAAATGTTTCCCCTCAAATAAAAATAATTTTTAAATCGACCTTTTGCGTTGAAAAACGTGGTAGTAAAATCATTTTGTATTATTTTTTTTCACAAAATTTCTAAAGGTATTGGTATACAGAAAATATTCCTTATGCTATTTCTTCTAATGAGCGAAAAGCGAAAACTAAACATAAGGGGAAAAATTGTGTGTACTAGTGTTATTCGAGAAGTTATAACACTCTGGTTTGCACGACATAATATGTGAGCAAATGACAAACAAAAATTACTGTTCACAAATAAAAAAAGATAGTCAAGATGTGAGGACAGCATTTATTATCCCCATATCCCAACACAAAGAGCTACAAAATATTGGTAGATAATATAATACATGGCGGCTTATATAACACATGAGGTAACTGCCTTCTCTCTTGTATTAGGTCACAAACCTTGCTCAATGTGGCACCCTTCATTCTCAATCACCGCCTGCAGACGATAAATGACAGAATGGACAGCATTAAATAACATATCTGTTGAAATTGATAAAACGTGCCATCTGATAGAAGCCTTCAACATGGCCAATGTGGTAGGCCAGCATCGATAAACACACGATTTAATGTACCCTCATAAACAAAAATCCCAAGGCGTCAAGTCTGGTGATCTTGGAGGCCACTGGTATATAAAGTGGCGACTTATCACACGATTTTCACAGAACGTATCCTTCAGCAATTGTTTGGCACCTCGGGAGATATGAGGAGGTCCTCCATCTATCATGAATGTTATTTCGCTTAGTGCTTTTGCCCTGCAATATGGGAATACCCTTTTCTCTCAAAAGTTGGACATTGCGTTCATCAGTTACAAAAACGGTTTTAAATATTCTTCCATTGCTTTTTCAAAGAAAAATGGCCCAATAATAAAAGAAGTGAACCCACACAAAACTGTAACTCTAGGCTGGTAAAGTGGCATTTCTGTAAAAATCCTATGGTTGTCTGTTGCCCAAATGCGGCTGTTTTGAATGTTAAATTCTCCGTTTAGAGAAAAGTGAGCATCATCTGTCCACAGAACATTCGACAGCCAGTTTTCATCAATATCAATTCGCTGGAAAACCCATGCAGCGAATTCTTGACGCATCTCAAAATCGCCAACTTTCAGCTCGTGAAATCTTTGAATTTTGTATGGGTACACACAATAGAGACATTAAGTGAAGCGTCTTCGGATATCACAATCATACTCAGCGAATTAAACGTCAAAAGTTCAATTTGGGGATCACCTGTCCTGGATAACAAAAGTCAGCAGGTTGAGCACATGCTAACAGACCTCGACCTTACACCGTTAAATAACGGAGAGAACACCTATCTAAGTCCACAGACACAGAATCCGCAATAGACATCACAGAGATAAATTACAACATCGCACCCACAACACAATGGAAAATCATGAGAGGTGCAATCAGTGACCACAGACCAATTTTAACAACCCTAAACTTCAAAATTGAGAACGTCCATTAGAATAAAAGAACATGGAACTTTAGGAAAGCCGACTTGAAAAAAATCACAGAAAAGCTTGAAGAACTGTGCAACGAAAAATTGAATTACAGAACGCTTGACAAAAACTTGGAAAAATTCTCTTCGAACATTTCAAAATCTGCAAAAGCATCGATACCTAGAGGTAGACGTAAAGACCTGTGGTACCTTACTGGAAGGACCACAACATCGAGGCCGTGATTTCAGAGAGAGAGACAATACCAATGAACTTCTTAAAAAAATAAAAAGAAGAAAACAGAAAGAACTCATTGAAATTAGTCACAAAATAGAACAAGAAATTTGGATATGCAAACAAGAAAAATGGCAGAATTCTGCGAAAAAATGGATCCAAGAAAGGACAGCCAACACTGGAATATGATTAGAGTGTTAGAGAACAATCAACACCAACACCAATCCTCCAATACTCTAACCGATATGAATAGAACAGCGCGAACGAGAACAAACAGATGGCTGACATAATTGCTGAATATCTTTCAAGCACTTCCATACTCAACTATACGAATGAAGACAGGACTCTAAAAATAATATAAACCAGTTAGTTAAACAAGCAAGAAACTTCCATCAACAAGATATTTTCTCCAGAGACTCCACACTGAATGAGCTAAACTTATCAATAAAAAATCCAAGAGGTCACCAAGAGATAATCTAATCTTTGGTTAAATGATCAAACACTTTGAAGACAAAGCTAATAATCAACTCCTACGAATACTGAACATTTCATGGCAAACTGGTAAACTACCAAAGAATTGGAAGATATCAATTATAGTGCCAATACTGAAGCCAAACAAAGATGCCAAGGAATACAAGAACTATCGGCCAATTGCTCTCACCAGCAAACTTTGTAAAATACCAGAACGAATTATCCACTCTAGGCTCATAGTCTGGCTTACTAACAATAATAAAATAAACCTCTACCAAACTGACTATAGATCCCAGCACTGTACGACTGATCAACTGTTTTACTTCTGTCAATCAATAATAGATTCTTTCCAGGAAAAACCGCCAAAGAAGACCACGGCTATATTCCTTGATATGACCTCAGCTTTTGATCGAGTGTGGAGGGAGAAATTATGTGAAAAGCTGCACAACATGCAGACTTCTGGATTGCAGACTTCTTAAGGGGAAGAAGGTTAAAGGTTCGGGTCAATGGAGAATTTTCCAAGAAAGGAAGAACATGGGCTGGTGTAACTCAGGGATCTGTGCTCAGTCCTCTACTCTATCTGCTATATATTAACGACATCTATCCTTACCTCACTGAAGATACAAAGGTTGTCTGTTATGCAGATGATATAGCCATATGGCACACAAGTAGCAGCATAGAAAAATCGTAAAAAATACTGAACACATCAATGAGAGGACTGGAAAACTGGGCAATGGAACTCCAAATGACCATAAACCCAATAAAACCAAACCTATGCGTCTTCTCCACTCACAGGGAAAAAGGCATAAATATAACAAAAAAATAAGCATAAACAAACAAATGATTGATAGAATTAGAAATCCATAATACCTAAGTGTGATACTGCAGTCCTGTATCTTTCAAGTTGGTCTCGAGGACCACGCCATCACCATCTCCTAAGCGGAAAAGTACGCGATCTACGTATTCATCGTAGATCGCAAAATGCGTGGTGTCGCTGGAGACCCACTGGCGATTCTCCACAAACTCTGCAGCGCTGGAAGAGGCGCCATATTCATTGTACATAGTGTATATAATGTATATTATCTTTTTTTAATAGTGCAGACTGTGCATGTATTGACAAGATTTCAACAAAATTATTTTAATTATTATTGATGAGGAATTGGAATTTTCAGAACACATAATTAGCACCTCAAATAGAACTATCAGAAAACTAAACATTCTGAGAAGGCTATGTGGAACAAATTGGGGAGCAAAACCCAGAATTCTCAGAACAACATATACCACCTTAATAAGGCCAATAATGGAATATGCAACACCGGTCTGGGCTCCCTCAAGCTCATCACTAAAAGTAAGACTAGATAGTGTTCAAGCAAAAGCGGCCAAAATAATCACTGGTGCTGTTTCATCCACCAACAATGAGAAAATTCAGAGAGAATGTGTTCTAGACCTACTCGCTCGAAAGCAGAAGACAAAATAAAAACAAATTGGATCGGCACTTCGGAAACGAGGAACCAAAGGACGAGATCTCTCTGACCACTTGTGGTTTGGTAGATCCGCCCTTTTCTGAGAATGAGGTGAAACTGACGGCTTTCAAGTTCGGGAAAAGGAAATCTCCTGGTCCCGAAGGGATAGATAACACGGTCGTGAAAGCCCTGGTAAGGATGCACCCATCGCTTCTTTCCAGGTTATTCAATAGGTGCCTGGACACTGGTACTTTTCCTGAGGCATGGAAGGTTGCCCGAGTAGTGCTTCTCGAAAAGTCTGGTAGAAAGGGTAATTCTCCTAATGATTATCGTATGCTTTCTTTACTAGCGTGTCTAGGTAAGGTCCTGGATAGCCTACTAGCTCAGCGACTGAAGCACTGGCTAGAAAGTAATGAGCTCCTTTCCACTTTCCAACATGGTTTTAGGGAAGGGAAGTCCACAACCACAGCTCTGAACGAGGTGTTAGAGGGGGTTGAGATGGGCTTAAATAAGGGTGCTTGGGTTATTTTCGTGGCCCTGGACATTGATGGCGCGTTCAACTCCATTAAATGGAACAAGCTGATGAGAAATTTGATGGACATGGGTTGTCCTGATAATTTGTGCAGCTTGGTTCGTGACTTCCTGAGGGATAGACGGATTAGCCTCAGTTTTGGTGGGCGGAAGTTGGAAAGAAACTGTGCTAGGGGTTGCCTCCAGGGCTCTTGCTGCGGACCTATTCTGTGGAATATCCTGGTAAACACCGTTTTCCAGGAGGAGCTCCCTGAGGGAGCCTGGCTGGTTCTCTATGCTGACGACCAGTTCCTCATTGTTGAGGCTGCTTCGAGAGCGAATCCTGAGAAGTGTGTTGAAACTTCTCTCCAAATTCTCTCGAACTGGGCCCATGACTCTGGCCTTAAGTTCAATGTCTCCAAAACTAAAGCCCTCAGCTTTAAAGAACATGTCCAATCACTAGCTTGGATACCGTTACTTGGCTTATGAGTTGAACAGAATAGCAGCGAAGGCATGCTTCGCATGCCGGCTTGTGGACCGAAAGGTCTGGGTGGCCATCTACTTCTAGGGTATACCAACTGTGCTAGGTGGGATCCTCCAGTTCTAGTTTATTTTGGCTACTGTTTCTATTTCTTTAAAAGTAAGTTTATTTTTCTGTAGCAAGGGTTCTTTTGTGGCTTTTTTCGCTAGCGCATCAGCAGCTTCATTGCCTTCAATGCTAACATGTAAGAGTATCCATTGAAGGTGAATTTTTGAGGTATTGAGAGTTTTTGGAGATAACCAATTATGTTCCTGATTACTTTGTCTCTAAGTTCCCCTGTGTGACTCAAGTGTTGTATGGCACTTCTACTATCAGTAAGAATCCATATATCGTGATGTTTAATGTTTCTGATGGATTTTAAGACTTCATAGATGGCTATAAGTTCTGATCTGAAGACTGAGCAAAATTCTGGGTTTCTTCTGTTTATTTTCTCAATGCCATTTGTGGTTTTAATGAGAGAGCCACTGCCAGTGTGTCCCAACTCATCTCTGCTACCATCGGTATAGATAGTTATTGCATTTTTAGGAATTTTATATATATTAATTATTTCTAATGATAATTGTTTTAAGTATTCTGGATTTTGGTATTGTCTGTTGGTGGTTTCATTTAAAGTGGCTTTAAAAATAACATTTTGTTAGTGGTTCGCATGGAGATATTTTTTTCAGCTAAATAATATTTTTCCACTTTATATTTTAAAAATCCATTTCTTTTGGCCAGGTGGAGAGGGCCTTCTTTTTTGAGTCTTAGATTGGATTCCCAATTAAGTATGTAATTGAAAGTTCTGTGTTTGTTTTCATAACTCTTGATTTTGTTTATATATTTTGGCAGATTGTAGCTTATTCCATTCTTTAAGGGCATAATGTCTGCCTCGTAAAGTACAATATCATTAGGGCAGGGTTTTCGAAGACCTGTAATAATTCTAGCTGCACTTAGTTGTATCCTTTCCAGTGATTTTAGATTTGTTTCAGATGCTGTACCATAGATTTGATATCCATATTCCAGGATAGGTCTCATTAGAGATGTGTAAGTTAATTTTATTGTTGTTGCTTCAGCTCCCCACTCTTCCTGAAATATATTTCAAGATTTTTAGTCGGTCTCTTCCTTTTCTAACAACTCCTTCAATATGTTTACTGGAGTTGATTTCTGGATCCAGGGTGTAGCCGAGATATTTAGGATGTTTATTATATTGCAATTGTTGTTCTTTCAGAATAATATTTGGTCTTATTTTGTATAGTTTCTTATCGGTAGTAAAAAGACAGGTTTCAGATTTTTGGGGGTTAAATTCTAATTTATGTTTATTAGCAAATTTTTCTAGGTGGAGAAGAGTCTTGTTAAATCTCTTTCAGCTTTTTTCCAGTTAGTGCTGCTGCTCCATAGAATAATGTCATCAGCGAAAAGTCCAATATTGGTTTTATGTGAAATTTATTTTTCTATGCCTGCAATAAATAGGGTGAAGAGAGTTGGGCTAAGGACTGATCCTTGTGGTAATCCTTGGTACAATTTGAAGGTTTTAGATAGAGTGCCATTATATTTGATCCTGATTTATATATTTTTAAGAGAATCATTTATCCAAGTGATAGCTTTTCCATCAATTTTGAAATGTTTGTATAATTTTGTAATTAACTTGTTTTTCCATACCCCTTATCAAAAGCTTGTGTAAGGTCTAAAAAGCAGCTATGGTGTGGTTAGTTGGTTTTTCCTTTTGTGCATCTTTTACCTTTTGTGTGAAAAATAAGAGTTGGTCTATTGTCCTATGTCCTTTCCTAAATCCATATTGTTCTTCTGGTAAGAGATTTCTTGTGTCGGGGTGGTAGGTGAGTCGTCTGAGTATAATTTTTTCCATTAATTTGCAGCAAATATTTGTTAGGGAGATAGGTCGGTAGTTTTTTGGGTCATCAGCAGATTTGTCAAGTTTTTTAATGGGAATTATTGTTGCATTTTTACAGTCTTGAGGCAATTTTCCAGTTTTCCAGGAGTTATTGAAAATATTAAGAAGTCTTTCTTTGCCAATTTTGCCCAAGTTTGATATCATTCGGCCATGGATTCCATCTGGCCCAGGAGTCTTGTTCAGGTCAGTGTTTTCTAATGCATAAGCTAGCTCTTTCATATTGATTTTTTTCATGGAAAATATTATGAGTGCTGGTGACATTTTTTACAGTCATGAATAATCTTTCGGGCTTTTTTTCAACCTTGATTTTACTACTTATTTGATATGAATTACCTAAAAGATTGGCAGCAATTTTGTCATTAGTTGCTGGTGTACCATCTGTATTCTTAATCATATTTGTGTTTTCAGTTTGTGGCTGGACTCTGTCAATTTGTTTTGCCCAATTCCAAAGTTTTGTATTTGGGTTTCTTGGGTTCAGGTTTTCACAAGTTTGTTTCCATTTTTCCCTTTTCACATTTACGCATAATCTTTTTTTATTTTTGCATTCACAATGTTCAGTTCAGTTCTACAATATTTTTGGTTTTGCGTGCACTTTTTTGTAGTTCATTTCTTTTAGTTATAAGTCTTTGAATATTTTTTGCCTGGTGTGTATAATTTGGAATCCATTTCTTGATATTACCTCTTGGTATTGAAACATTGGCTGCTTTAATAATGGTGTTTTTGAAAGATATCATATTAGCCTTTTTGAAGTTCCAGAAATTTTCTTAATTGAGCTAGTTTTGGTCTTGGTGCTAATTTCTATCAAATTAGGCAAATGATCACTTCCAAAAATTTTTAATATTTTCTATTTGCATTTGTGGAAAATGTCAGGATAGTAAAAACTTATATCAAGGGCTTGTGCAGTATTATAGCTTGTATGAATGATGGGTAGGATTTAAGCACATGAAGGCATTGTCGTCAAATATGTTTGATAGTATTTTGCCTCTTGGGTTTGGCGTAGAACATCCCCATAGTTGATGTTTGGCATTAATGTCACCTACAATAATAGTGTTGTCTGTAAGAAATTGAGCCATTGTTCCATCGTCAATAAATGTATTGTTTGGAGGGTGATACATATTGTATATGTTGATGGCTTTGTTTTGATTGAGGTAGACTTTGATACCTTGGGCTTCGAGGTCTAATGTGTTTGTAATATTAACGGCTATGTCCTCATAGTACAAATACTTGATTAAAATTGATAGGCCACGCCCTTCAACAGCATATACAGATGGATCTTCAGACCTTACCCTGAGTAATGGAGGGGCCGGAATTAACATAATACTGCAAGATGGAAAAAACATCAAAATCAAAGAAGGAGCAGGACAGATTTCGTCAAACTTCACTTGTGAACTGACAGCTATCTGGAAAGCCCTTGATGTATGCCTTAACCAACCATCCCTGCATCAAGCAGAAGGAATTTTAATATACAGCGACTCCATATCCTCTCTAGAAGAAATTCAGAAGGTCAATACTAAAATCACACAGAAAATACACTCGTTACTTACCCAACTGGAACCATTGGAGAATAACTGCATTCTACAATGAATCCCTGCCCATGCTGGGATAAGGGGTAATGAAATGGCATTCGAATTGGCAAAGAAAGCAAGAAAGTTGAGCCAAAGGAAAGAACAAATGTCATTATTTGACGCTGATTCTTTGTCAAAATACAAGATAATTAAACGAAAAAATAAGAAAAGATCAAAATGCAAAATAAACTCTGAGAGAAAAATGACAAAAACTATAACAAGACTTAGAACAAAACACTATAAAGGAATGACAATACATCCAGATGGCACAAGAACCTATAGGACATGCAACAATTGTCCTGGTGTGGAACTTACACCTACCCACATATTCTTATAGCCAGCAATGGCCGCAGCCTTATAAAAATTAGACATAGACCCTGAGCAGCAGCTTTACACACCTAAGATAGTGGACATTGCTGCTGCTGTGATGGAGATACATGGATACATCTGAGGCTCTTTATTGGACACGACAACAACAACGGCATTCCAGAGTAAAATAAATTATCAGAGATAGATACATATTTTTCAAATTAATTAAAATAAATATAATCGATACTGAGTGAGAGTTGAATTAAAAATATTAGAAATTTATTATCTTCGGAAACAAACCGTATCTAAAATATCAAATTTCTTTTTGCTACATGTTTTAATTTGCATTTACCTATTTTACATATCTCTGATTGTATTTGAAAATCGTTAACCAATTCTTCATACTTTTGGCGAAGTGGTGTTTTATTAATTTGTTATTTGATATTATTAGGGTTCTTTCCTGGTATTCAAAAAGGAAAAATACATGCCGATCAGTTATATTTTTCAATTTATCAAACAATTTGGCCGCTGAATCTCTGATTCTGGTAGAGCGCCATCTGGCGAATAAAATTGTAACTAAAATCAATTTCGAATTTTTCATTATTTGCTATAAAAAATCCCATTGCATCCTGAACACAATGGTGTTTACCGCATTGCTCTAGCGCAAATATTCGCGGAGTTATTAATTTTTAAAATAGTGCGGGACTTTTGGATCACCCTGTACATCAATTTAATATTTATTTAAAACAAATGAACAACTATATACATCACGTGTCGCTAACGTCGAGCTAAATGCGTATTTTTGCTAACTGCGTTATTTTTAAAAGTTTAAATATAATTTTGAAGTTACCTGAATAATTCCGGGACTAAATGTAATATGTATACGAAATATTGTCGTATAAAATAAGATATTAAGAGAGGAGTTAGGGAACAAACAAACATCCAGATATCCAGACATTTTTTGCGCTTTAATAATAAGATATTGTCACATTGAAAGTCGACAGGATCTTATAACAGAAGAGTCGACAGGATCTTATCACATTGAAAGTCGCCAGGATCTTATAACAGAAGAGTCGACAGAATCATATCACACATATATATATATATATATATACAATAATTTAACCCGTGAATAGAATAGTCATATGATATTATCAATGAATAAAGAGAAAAAACGAGAAAAAAGAATTGCTGGCAAATATGTAAAATCAGCATTATATAAATTATCAGTTTCTTGAAAGATAATTGTTGTTATATAATTTAAAATATATTCACAAAGGTATTGAATTTAATATACTGGATATAATTTACTGGAAATAAAATAACTTAGATCTGTTAATATTCCTATAAATAAATTATTAGAAAGGTAATTAAAATATTTATAGCACTATATGTATATAGATATGAAATAAAAGTGTGAAATAAATATTTTTGATGCTACATTTTCTCTCTCTCTAAGAACTCTCACAGTCCATCGAAGGTGGAGTCCATCGACGTCCGCCACTGTATGTATATGTGATATCTTGGGACCTCTGGGACCAGTGTTACCTGATGCTAGACGAAACTCGATGTCACCTCTACCGTTCAGTCGTGGTGGAGCTGGGCCAAAGGTGAAATAAACAAACAGATATTCCACTAAGAAGCGTCTGAACGTCAACAAGGAATGGGACGAGAATATTTCTGGCAGGAAAGAGTTTACCTCTATCGGAGCGGCCTGCGCGGACTGAAACTGAAACAAAGGACTGAAGACTAAAGACTAACTGACTGAGGCTTGGGGCCTCCTTTTTATAGCCTCTCTAGGTCCAAGCAGGTCACTGCCCTTTTCTGACGTAAACAGGGGGGGAAGTTACACCATCCAGGAAGGCCACGACCTCGTTAATATTGGACTGGGCTTGTTAGGCCTGCTTTCCTATTCTCACTTAGGCCTGATTAGTTTTAACCTTAATTTTCTCCTGTTATTCTCCATTCCTTCTATCTGTATAGTTGCTATACTTTATTAGTCTTACGCGGTACAGAATGATATTATGTGATGCTTTCTATTTTCAGTAAATAACAAGTTATATACAGTTACGTAGTGGAACATGTGGTCGTAGATATCTGGATTATTTACAACAATTCCATGGTCTTAAATCATCACAAATGGCCCCGGATGTGAGAGGGTTCATATGGAGGGATTTAAGAGAGCGGAATAGGAAGAGTGTTTTTAAGGAAGTAATTTTTAAAAATTAATTGAAATGAGTTGGTATATAACATGGGGTTGAATTTTGTATATCCATAAGAGATAATAAAGTATAAACAAATAATTAATCATACACCCTAAAATAAAAATAGGAATAAAATATTTAATAGAGAACATATAATGATGATAGGTAAAAATATAAATGATTGGATGGGTAAATCATGATCTCTTCGTGGATGGGCTTTAGAAAGGGTTGAGGGGTTAGTTGTGATTAGGTTGAGGCATTGTCACCTTGACTCAAGTCCCAAACCATTTAATGTGCACGGCGCGGGAAACCTAGGCCAAGTTTCACATGTAAATTTAAGGACCGAATAAAGTTACAGTACCACAATCGAATAGTAAGATAAGGGTGATTGTTATGGGTTTTATTAATTAGTCGTTAAGACGTACGCATGCAGGATAAATGAGGGCGAAGATCAGTGACTAGAAATCAAAGTTTTAATTGGAGTCGTCAGGGGCTTAGCGAGAAAAAGAGTAAAAAAAAAAATGTGCCAGCGTGTGGCATGAGAGTGCCCTGGAATATATAAAAAAAATACAATTTGTACGTGTCCAAGCCAGAAGTTGCGATAGGTAAATCTGGGGGACGGTGTGTCAATATTGTTAATTACGAAATCAAAGTAGGTCAAGTCTAGCCTGCGAAGGATTGTTAAAAGTCAAAGTGGGATGTTAGTATGTATTTAAAAAGTAACCTTCAAATTGGTTGATTAAGAGGTTATTGAAAATTGCCCTGTTTTTAGATCTGTCTATCCAGACAGACAGATAGGCAAGTTAAATAAAATCTTTTAATAATTAATAATAAAAATGAATGTTTGTGTGTTTTTTTGTATGTCCGGTATACAAATTCGCAGTAGTTCACTAATTCAAACTAAAATTTCCATACATAGGTAAAAAATAACGGGGAAGACGATAGGCTATTTTAAAAAATATATAAATTAATTATTAAAACTATATATTCAAATTATTCTACTTAGCTCACGAACAGCGCCCTCTAACAAGTACTAAAAGGTTATAAATACGTTTAAAATCTAAATCTTCTCAATATTTTATTAATAATAGTTCGCTTAATAACACATATAATATAAATATTTATATAATAACTGCTCTAATTTGAAATATTTGGTAGGTTTTATTTATTTATATTGTAGCGTTATTTGTTGTATTGTTTACATAAATAGGTTTTTAACAGTGACCCGTGAGCATCCGCCTTGGAAACAAACGGGAATATTATCCACCGTCCTCCATTCGTCAGTCTTCTTCGGGCAGTTGTCAGCCTTGTAGGACTTTGCTGCTGGTAATACGGGGTTGGTTTCGCCGGTCCTTCAAAGTGGCGGCGTTGTTCTCGGTAGTATGGACCCTGCTCCGCCTTTGGGGTCAGATTTCTCTCAACCTCTTCATGAATAATTTTCTTCAGGGAGTCCACCTCCGGCACTATAGACTCGAAATGTAGGGCACTTTTAATTTCTTCTCTCACGATTCGTCGAATCAGATCTTCCAGAGACGAGGAGTTTGGTTGCTCTATACTTGCGACGTTAGGGAGTCGCTCAAACCTTAGTTTCCCGATGCGTCGCTGCTTGCAAGCCTCCACTTTTCGGCACCAATCGACAAAGGCTTCAACAGTATCAATTTCCTTTATCAAGATGACCTTATAGACATCTTCTACCACACCTTTCATTAGATGTGCCACTTTCTCTCCTTGACTCATATCGGGATTCACCTGCCTACACAAGCTCAGAACGTCTTGGATATAGGATTCACAGGATTCTGTACTCTTCTGAGCTCGACTCTGAAGGTTGTCCTTAGCGCGTCTGAGAAGGACGCCGCTATTGTCGAATGTCCGGCTAAACATCTCCTTAAACATATCCCACTAATCCATTCCTTCTTCGTTGTTATCATACCATTGGCCAGCGGTCCCTTCCAAAAAGAATGGTGCGTTCGCCAATTTCATCGTGGCATCCCAGCAGTTAGATCTCGCAATACGTTCGTAATCCTTCATCTATTTGCCACAATCCTCCGTTCCATTGCCGCTAAACACAGTTGGGTTTCTTGTCAAATGTTTGCAAGTATTTTTTAATACCCGTGTTAACTCCAGCCGATATTGACATTTTTTCTGATTGGCTTATTCTTTTCGTCGAAATCAAAACGTGGTTCTAGGCCTTCTAGGCGACGGCTTCTTCTGACAGAGGTATCCGTGATGGTATCGGTACCCAGCGTCTCCACCACTTGTCGCGGTAAGAATTACAAACAACAGGCGAAGATAAATTGAACGATGAACGTTTATTCCTGCCAACGAACAGATTTTTCAAATAAAAAAAAAAACACGGATATCTTGTTAGTAGTGAGGAGCGCGGCTCGAGACGGATGCTCACGGGTCACTGTTAAAAACCTATTTATGTAAACAATACAACAAATAACGCTACAATATATTTAATTTTTAGATATAACTGATCTAATTCGCCATTTAAAATAACTAATAATAGTTCGCTTAATAACACATATAATATAAATATTTATATAATAACTGCTCTAATTTGAAATATTTGGTAGGTTGTATTTATTTATATATTTTCATTTTTAGATATAACTGATCTAATTCGCCGTTTAAAATAACTGCTCTAATTCGAAATATTTGATATGTTTAATTTGTGTTCACTCTATTTCTATTTATTTGAAGTATTATAATTTCCATGTTTCAAAACCCTATTTCAAAAAGGTCGTTAGAAATATGTAAGGCCTGAAATAGCTTTACATGCGAATATTTATGATGCCAAGCGTAGCTTAATGGTTAGGTGTGCGGCTTCGTATTTCCACAACCTTGGTTTGAAACTTGGCCTGGGTGTTTTTTTATATATATATTATTGAAGCAAAGTTTTTTTTTTTTTACAGTACCAAAATTTCCATACATAGGTAAAAAAATACGAGGAAAACGATAGGTTATTTTAAATATTATATATAAATTAAAAATATTAAAACTATATATTCAAATTATTCTACTTAGCTCACGAACAGCGCCCTCTATCAAGGTTATAAATACGTTTAAAATCGAAATATTCTCAAAATTTTATTAATAATAGTTCGCTTAATAATTAGAATACTTTATCTAAATCGAAATATTTATAGACGCTCGCTCGATTTGAAGATTTATATCGTAACTAATCTGACTGTAAGGTTTGAAGCGGGACGTTTCACAAGAGTGACATCCACGGAGCCAATTTATAATTGTAACGAATAGTGTTTGAATAAAACATTTAATCGGGTAAACCTGGGCGTTGCCCGGGTCATTCGTCTAGTTAATAAAATCATTTCCTTTTCGTCTATTATTTGATTCAGAATATCCTTCACTGTTACTTCATTTAAATACCTGTAATCCACACAAAATCTGTATTTGCCATCTCGTTTTTTCACCGATATAACAGGTAAGGACAAGGGATTTGAAGGTGGTCTAATTATTCCTTCTTCAAGCATCTATTCGATCCTTCATAATGGTTCCTTTCTTAGCGTTTACACTGTAAGGCTTGTGCTTTATCGGTTTTGCATCTTCTGTATGAATCCGATGTTTTGCCAAATTGGTCCTGCCTAACCTCGATGAGAACAAATCAGTATACTTGGCCAAAATTTGTTCTAACCTCTCTTGTTCTTCAAATGATAAATATTTGCTTATTTGAAATTGTATATCGTCATTTTCATTCTGCTTCTCTATATTCTCTATAAAATTTACCTCTGCAGGAAGACATCCAAAGCCAATGTTTGGTCTTTCATGAATTAAAAAATTCGAGAATAAGGGTTCGTTATCCAGATATTGGGTTTCTTATCTTTGACAGTAAGCAAACTTCTTGCCAATCGAAGACCATTTGTTTGAATCATTCTGTTGTTCTCTTTGGTGACATATTCTATTTCGGCCCTAATAAATTAAATAGATAGTTCAGGTATAACGGTATCTATAGTGATCTTTATTTTTTTAGATCGTAATTGCTTATGTCATGATTGATTACTCGTCAAATTATATTTTATTGTTTCTTGTTCACAATCAATTACAGCATTTATTTTTTAAAGGAAATCTCGTCCAAGAAAAATAGTTCTTTGGTGCGTGTCCATTACTACATATTCGTGGGATAATGCAGTGTCATCAATTTTTAAATATTAAATAATGCTACCTACCATATCTAATTTTTTTCATCAGGTACAGAACACGTTTTAGTGAGACTATTTATGTCACAGCCAACAAAAAGTGCTGTTCTTAGGTCGACCACTGAAAGATCGGTGCCTGTATAAATCAAAGCTTCGCATAAACCTATTTTGTCCACATTGATATTAATTTTGTACCTAGGGTCCAACTTTTTAATTCCATTTATGGTCGACTTGCTTTGATTGAAGGAATCAGGCGCGACACTTAGTTTAAATCTTCCAACACGGAATATCTATTCCGTGTAGGAATATTCGTTCGTGTGCCATTACAAACATCCGCATAGAAGCGAAGCCGTGTATAATCTTTTCTTTCGACCATTTGAAGATTTTCTTGACTCTTGTCTTGGGAAACTGAGGGGTCCTCTTCTACGATCCACACAAACCTGACCCTACAATAACGCGCAATGTGTCCTGGCCTATTGCACTTAAAACATATATGTCATTCGTCCTCCGGCATGCTTTTGTTTGTAACTCGACTCTTAGTGTAGACTTTATTTTGGTGGGTCTGTTTCTGCGTGAAACTTGGATTTGCATCGACAGGTCGTCTAGCGGCAGAGATTGGGGCGAGGGGTTGGCCTGGTATTGTTTGGGAGCAGGAACCTGGGGTTTAGAGGTGTTCTGGTATGGTCTTCTGAACGACGGAGCGTTCTTCCATTGCTCTTGATGATGAGGACGAGGAGAGCGTGGTTCATTATTAAGAGCCTTGACTTTTCTACACGTTCTTGATAATTATTTTCAAACAAATCCATATTTTTACACAATTTTAGAAGTTCGTTGTTATTCTCTGGAGGGTTTAGGTAGAGAGAAAAAGAGTATTCTTTCTTCAAGCCTCCAATAACCCAATTTATTTTAGTCTCTTGTTCCATTTGAGAGTCGACCTTGTTGCACAGTACAAGGATATCCTCTGCAAACCTAATTGCAGGTTCATTCCACTGTTTCATTCTGTTTAGCCTCATCTTCATTTCTTCTTTGTTGGCGTCTGAGGCAAAATCCTGAATTAGGAGGCTCTTGAAATGTTCCCAGCTGTTGAAATTTATCTTGTGTAGGTCCATCCAGGTTTTGGCGCTAACAAACATATTCATGGCTGCATAGCGAGAAATAATATATTCTACACAGTGGTTTAGGAAGCCAATTCCTTCAAGGGACTCATTCCATGGGAGAGCGTCTTCTGTTCCATCATATTTGGGTATGTATATGTTGGGGTTCAAGACAACTGGGTCAGCACTTGCATCTCGACCAATTTTGCACCAGGCTGCGGTTTGACAGATTCTTCAGTCTTGATTCTCTCCTCAGACGCGTCTTGTATTTTTCCAGAACGTGTCTCAACCATCCTACAAGGTTAAACCAGTCAATAATAGAGGACAACTATATTTTTAGGTAGAATGAAAAAACCCTGTACAATTTATAAACGAATACAATGAAGCATCAAGGGCTGCGTATCTTTATTAAAACGACAATTTACGAGCTTTCGAGCACATACGCCCTTCTACAGGAATTAATAACACAATAATAATCCAACCTAGTTTGAAATATAATTTATATACATATAGCTATTGTTTTGCATATCTGCTTAACTAGAATAATATTAAAATGATTGAATTTACATGTAGGTATAATAATTTGGAAACCTAATTCTAAAATATATGAGGTAATATGATACATTAAAGTAAACTTATTTTGTATTTTACAAATTTTACAACTTACAAGGAATCCCATTAGACATGTGATATCATATGCTATGAATGAATTTGTATTATCTTATTGTATTTAAGTCTATTGAATTATATGCTTCTGGTAAATCTATTTTGCGATTTATACTATTGTATTGCTTGGACACTATTGCTTCAATTATTAATCTTTGTTATTTGTTACTAATATTGTTGTAATGTGCTTTAGGTTCATTTAAGTTGAATGTATGTCCTGTTGAATTAGAGTGCTGTACTATTAAAGATAAAGGGTCATTTCTGTTTATATTTCTTCTGTGCTCAATGATTCTATTATATAATTTTCTTCCTGTCTCCCCCACATATCTGGCATTACAGTTATTGCATTGTATGGAATAAATTACTTCTTTTCTGTGTGATATGTGTTCGGTTTGCCTGTTTTTTGTTATCGGGTTTCTTAAGATATCTGATAGGCTGGGTGAGTTACTATAAAAGGTTTTTATTCCAAATTTATCTAATGTTCTGGAAATATGGATAGATTTCGGGGAATATGGAATGTAACAATTTTGCCTGTATATTTTAGTTTTTTGTGCTATCATGTTAGATGTGACCTGTTCCTGATAGAAATGTTTTAATATAAATGTTTTAGGGTAACCGGCTGAAGATAAATTCTGGATAACTGTCTGTGTTTCATGATTTTTGTATATATTTAGTGAACAATGAGTATAAATTCTTTTAGTCAACGTTTTCACTGTGTTAATTTTATGACTGATGGGGCAAAATGAAGAAAACTTTATATAATTAGGGGTGAAAGTAGGTTTGTAGTAAACTGTAGTTTGTAATCTATTATCTATTTTCATTATTTTAATATCTAAAAATGGCAATGTGCAATTATTTTCTTTTTCTATTGTAAAGTGTAAGCTATTGTTGTAATTGTTGAGAGAGGCTAAGATGTTGGGAATCTGTTTTTCGGTACAAATGCAAAATATGTCATCTATATATCGTCTGTATAATATGATATCTGCCGGGTATAATGAAGTGATCCATAAATCTAATTCTCTCATTACTATTTCGGCTAATGGAGTTGACAATGGGCTTCCCATAGGAGAACCCTTAATTTGTTTATACTGTTTCTGGTCAAATGTGAAAATGTTAACTCTAAGACATATTGTGATTAAACCTATTATTTTATCTATTGTATTAGGGTCTATCTTATTGTTATCCAAAAAGGTTTTAGTAGTTTTAAGTATTAAGCCGTGGGGGAGACTGGGGTATAAGGCCTCTACATCGAATGATACCAAAATATGTTCTCTTTGATAATTGTAATTGGCTATTTCTGTGATGAATGTTGGAATATTGGCTATTGACATTGGAAATACGCTATTCTTAATTAATGACTGTAAAAATATTGTAACATACCTGGCTATTGGTGCTAGTGGTGAGCTGTGATAGGCTACTATTGGTCTTAATGGGATCCCTTGCTTGTGAACCTTGGGTTTTCCATATATGTAACTCTCAGAGTCTAAATTAGACATGAATAATTTAAATTCATCGTTTGATATCATATTGCTTTTGGCCATTCTGTTTATTTCTTTTTTGAAGTATGAGTATTCTCGTTTCTTGTTAATTTCATCAACTATTGTAAATATGGTTCTGTCCTCTAATATGTTGTTCATTTTGTTTATATAATCAGATTTGTCCATCACAACAGTCATCCCTCCTTTGTCTGCACTCGTGATGATTATATCTTGTCTATTTTTGAGATCATTTAAGGCTGCTTTATCTCTTTGGTTATTTGGCGGCATTTTGTTTGGTTCTTTTAAAATGTTTATTACAGTATTTCTAATGGTATTCTTATCGTAGTTATTGAGCTTACCGATGGCTGCTTCTATTCCACTAATTATTTTGACGGTCTGTGGTTTGCCTATTGGTCTATGTTTTAATCCTTTAGATAATATGTTGACTTCATCATTGCTTAACACTGTCTTGGAGAGGTTGATCACATTAACTGCATCATCTTTTCTACTTATATCTGGGAAATCATATTTGCGCATCCAAAATTCTATCTTGTTGTTATGCCTTTTTTCTATTTTTTCTTTTAATACTGCTATTTTAGCGTTAATGTTTACTATGATATCATTAAGATGTGATTGGTTGCTGTTTAGGGAGAGTAAACATAGTATATCTTTTATGGTTTTGGTAATAATCCTGATTTTTGAATGGCATCCAAAAAGCATATAATTCAATAGACTTAAATACAATAAGATAATACAAATTCATTCATAGCATATGATATCACATGTCTAATGGGATTCCTTGTAAGTTGTAAAATTTGTAAAATACAAAATAAGTTTACTTTAATGTATCATATTACCTCATATATTTTAGAATTAGTTTTCCAAATTATTATACCTACATGTAAATTCAATCATTTTAATATTATTCTAGTTAAGCAGATATGCAAAACAATAGCTATATGTATATAAATTATATTTCAAACTAGGTTGGATTATTATTGTGTTATTAATTCCTGTAGAAGGGCGTATGTGCTCGAAAGCTCGTAAATTGTCGTTTTAATAAAGATACGCAGCCCTTGATGCTTCATTGTATTCGTTTATATATATTTTTAGGTAGCACCTAGAATATCTCTTTATTTATCATATCAAAGTATAAAGCAGGTGGTCTTGTAAGTGTATCAAAATCCAAATGTTATATAGTTCATAATATTTTATTCAATAATCTATTTTATAGAAATAAATAAATATATAATTTAAATTATAAATATATTAAAAACTAGCGGATGTACCCGGCTTCGCCCGGGTTTTACCCGAGTAAAGGTTTGTCAAACGAACATTTGTTAAAACAATTCTCTATAAACTTATAAAAAAAATAATAGATTTATTTAGATAATTTGAAACTCGTGAATTTGATTCTCTCGATAAAGTGAACATTTTTTCCCGGTCCCTGTGTGCCGTGTCATCCTGAATTTTGTCTTTCCTAATTTTCTACATTACAAAATCATCGTTTTATCTAGTGAACATTTTTCCCGGTCCCTTGAAAAATACTCGATGAGTTGAATAAAATCAATATTAATTGGTTCCCTCGGTAATTGGAAGTTAAAGGAATAGTATCTTTGCATTGGAATTGTATCATTATTCTTGTCTCAAATAAATTGCCGTGTCATCCTGAGATAATCTTACCTTTGATAAATAATCTTTAAGATAATAAACTTAGTGATAATAATACTTATAGATAAAAAAACTTGTTATCATCGTCGCAATGGTGGCGCTGCTTGCGAGTTAAATCTACAAATCTGCAAATAACTCTAAGGATATTCAAGATGTTCAAGAAATTATTTTTCAGAAACATTCCCAGTACTATACTAAATAACTTCCCAAAGTTTCATGGCGTTCCAATGAGTGGTTTGGTCAGGCATAAAGGACACACACATACATTCATTTATATATATATACCTAGCGGATGTGTACCCGGCTTCGCCCGGGTTTTATCCGAGTGAAAGTTTGCCTAACGAATATTACTGATAATAATATTCGGGAACACACAGAATATTATGATAATATAATTCGTTATGTCATATATTTATATAATATATGAATTTTATTTTTCGAGCAAACATATCCACTCTCTACTGAATAGATTTTTAAAAAGATATACATAAATAAAAATATCTCGAGATATACTACATGATCATAGCCAAAAGGCCGAGAAACGATATTTTATATATAGAGATGACCTGACTTCGTGTGTCTTCTGCTCGAGTGAATGTTTCGCTGGTAGAATTTTGTTCCTGCCTACTATTAATCATTATCTGGCTTTACCTGTGGTCTGCTTTAGTGAATATTCCCCAAAATAATTTTTAATGCAATCAAGCATGATACGGCAATATTGTCATCATCATTTCTGACTAAAAAAATATTGTTGCTCAGTACTTGGTTAAATATAATTTTTATTGGTTAAAGTGCGAAAAAAAAATCTCTTCCAGATTTAATTCTCTGTCCTGTTCAAATTTCAGCGAGATTAGTTACATATTGAGGGCGTGCATAGCCGACAAACATATATATATATATGTTCCCGGCTTCGCCCCAAGTAAAAGTTTGCTTAACAAACATTTGTTAAAACGATTCTAGGAAACATCCAATCCCTACTGAATCTATACTTGTCTACCTTCTCGATAATTTTTTCCCGGTCCCTTGAAAAATACTCGATAAGTTGAAAAAATCAGTATTAATTGGTCCACTCGGTAATTTGAAGTTGAAGGAATAGTATCTTGCCACAAACGAAGATTTGTAAATAACTGTATTTAGCGAATGTACTCGGCTTCGCACAGTTTTTATCCGAGTAAAAGTTTGCCTAACGAACGTTTGTTAAAACGATTCTAGAAAACATCCAATCCACCTATATATTGATTTATAAACGTATATAAATATAAATATGATTATATGCATTTAAATATATTTTTGAAACACATATTTTTTTGAAAACATTTATTATATTTTAAATAAGATATTGTCACTTTTGTGAATTTGATAATTAATTATTTCTTTTTTTCTCAATGAATTATATATATTAATTTAAAATTTCATTTTTGTTATCATCATCACAAACAATGTAATTTTTTATATTAGCAAACGATAATAAACAACAACAATTAGGGGCTCAAAAATCATTTATTATGGTTAGCAGCTCCGTAAATAAAGATATTTTACAACAACAATTAAAGTTGCATCATCATTTTTATAAAACAACAACAAATTAAATTAACAATATAAAAATATATTTTAACATTACATTTTAACATTTAACACAAAATTGTTACAATTTTTTCTTTAAATATATATTAATATTGAAATGTCAAGTATTTTTTACGTCATTGGAATATTATATTACTAAATTCTCAAATTAAATTTATTATACTTGGAAAACATTTTAAGCATTGTTACAATTTATAAATATAATTTCACCAGACGCCGCTAGAGGCGCTGCTTGCGAGTGAAAGTAGAAAATTTGCAAATAAAATTGCAAAGAATATTTATTTCAAATCAAATTCAAACCAGAAATCTTCCCAGTAGTAGAGTAAATTACTTCCTAAAGTTTCACGGCGATTGGATAATCTTACCTTTTAAAAACATTCATCGTGTGAACAAACTAGCATTCATTGTGTAAACAAACCACGTGTTAATTATTAACCAATCAAATTCATTTATCGTCGCGACCAGTGCTACGCCCAAGCGTTGACTGGAACTAACGCTTTTTGGTTTTTTATTTTAAAAAAAAGCACATTTACTTTTTTAGTTTATTGAATAGCCTATATGTTAAACGGAATCGTCAGCTACCTACATGCGAAATTCCATAATGATTGAGTCAGTAGATTTTGCGTGAAGCGATAACAAACATCGATTTCGCATTTCATTTTTATAGATATAAGGAAGGATATTTTACCCGAGTAAAGGTTTGTCTAACGAACATTTGTTAAAACAATTCTCTATGAACCTATAAAAAAAAAGATATATTTTGATAATTTGAAACTCGTAAATTTTAATCTCTCGATAAAGTGATCATTTTTTCCCGGTCCCTGTGTGCCGTGGCATCCTGAATTTTGTCTTTCCTAATTTTCTACATTACAAATTCATCGTTTTATCTAGTGAACATTTTTCCCGGTCCCTTGAAAAATACTCGATAAGTTGAATAAAATCAATATTAATTGGTTCACTCGGTAATTAGAAGTTAAAGGAATAGTATCTTTGCCTTGGAATTTCATCATTATTCTTGTCTCTAATAAATTGCCGTGTCATCCTGAGATAATCTTACTTTTTATAAATAATCTTCAAGATAATTAACTTAGTGATAATAAAACTTATAGATAAATAACTTGTTATCATCGTCGCAATGGGGGCGCTGTTTGCGAGTTAAATCTACAAATCTGCAAATAACTCTAAAGATATTCAAGATATTCTAGAAATTATTTTTCAGAAACCTTCCCAGTACTATACTAAATAACTTCCCAAAGTTTCATGGCGTTCCAATGAGTGGTTTGGTCAGGCATAAAGAACACACACACACATACATTCATTTAAATATATATATGGCGCTCTGCCTTCTGTAAAGCACATGTGCTCCTGGTCAGGATATGCCATTTTTAATATTGATTTCAACACCTGATCTTTTTATCTTTTATTTTTTTATTTCGGTTTTTAATATATATATATATATATATAGATAATATTAAAAATAAGAAGGCATCTCCTGACCACGAGCACATGTGCTTTTTAGATGGCAGAGCGCCATCTAGTGGAGCAAAAATAAACTAAACGTTTATTTAACTTGCTCCGTGATATTTGGCCAACCCAATTTCTTGATAAATCAAGAAAGGTCTTCCACGAACGCGTTTCGCGCTGTTGGCGCTCGTCAGCGTGGAGTAGAATGTAACCACTGCGACCAAAAAATGTTTGGTCCCAAAGGCTTCTTGAGAAATCAATAAATGGGTATTTAAGGCCAAATTTGCGTAAAGACGCTTAACACATGAAAAAACAATAGAAAAAAAAAAGATAAGTGGGTCAGGTGTTGATATTAAAAAATAAAGAAGGCATCTCCTGACCACGAGCACATGTGCTTTTTAGATGGCAGAGCGCCATCTAGTGGAGCAAAAATAAACTAAACGTTTATTTAGCTTGCTCCGTGATATTTGGCCAACCCAATTTCTTGATAAATCAAGAAAAGTCATCCACGAACGCGTTTCGCGCTGTTGGCGCTCGTCAGCGTGAAGTAGACTGTAACCACTGCGACCAAAAAGATTTTTGGTCCCAATGGCTTCTTGAGAAATCAAGAAATGGGTATTTAAGGCCAAATTTGCGTAAAGACGCTTAACACATGAAAAAACAATAGAAAAAATAAAAGATAAGTGGGTCAGGTGTTGATATTAAAAATAAAGAAGGCATCTCCTGACCACGAGCACATGTGCTTTCTAGATGGCAGAGCGCCATCTAGTGGAGCAAAAATAAACTAAACGTTTATTTAGCTTGCTCCGTGATATTTGGGCAATATAGGTGCTCGTGGTCAGGAGATGCCTTCTTTATTTTTTATATCGACACCTGACCCACTTATCTTTTATTTTTTTCTATTGTTTTTTCATAGATAATATTAAAAATAATTTTAAGAATACGCGCATTAATCATGATGCAACAATATTTAAAAAAAAAAAAAAAAGAATGTACATATGGCCACAGTTCAAATTAACACGCAGTTCGGGAATTATCTACCTCATTATGCACTTCTTGAAATTTGAAATTAGCTCCAAAATATTCTCCAGGACACTATCGATATTAACACTTCTAGATATTGTGTCGTCCACATTTCCAGTTTGTTATTACGAACTCCAAACATCAATCCACATCCATTATAAATGTTAATTTATATCATGAAGGATATCTTGAACTGCTAATTTGGATATATGTTTAAACAATGGTGTTACTTTCTCTGTCAATAATGGTCATATTATGTTATCAATTATTAACATAGCAATTGCACTGGTTAGAATACCTCTCTGATATAGTGCCGTTCTATAAAAAGTTTTATTGTTTGTGTGATTACAGAATACAATGATACAATGTAAGTATATTTTTCCGCGTTCTTGGACGTTCAATAGGTTTTCCTGTTTACATTTTTTCAGAAGTACATAAAATTTCAATTATACTGAAAAAAAAATTGAATTTATGGCCTGGAAATTTTATGTTAATTTAAATTTTTAAGGTAACATGTATATCATTAGGTCATTCTGTGATATATTCATGATATATTTTTGTAAATAAATACACTACTGGCCATTAAAATTGCTACACATGTAAGATATACTAAGAGCAAAATGTTATTTATTAGAAAAATATATTCTATTGGCAATAACAAGCAATTCAGATTTTAATACATTTGGAGTAATATGAGTCCTCTCTATCTCTTGAGAAATAGGTATCTAGAAAAACCGTCTCTAGCAGTAATAACAGAAATTATATACCTGGGCATTGAGTCAGAGATTTAATGTACAAGTACAGCTTCCACACGATGCTACAGTTCAGTGACAGTAGTGACTGGCGTGTGGTTACTGACCAGTCGCTCGTCAACCGATGTTCAGACGTTTTTTTATTAGTGCTGTCTATAGCAGAAAACGTCTGTATGAAGGGTACTGGTTTATGGACCGAAAGGTCTGGGAAGTCATTTTCTTTTAGGATGTATAAAGGATAATCAGTAATATACCGGCGACATGCGAACGTGCACCATCCTGTTGCCTTTCCCAAGCCTCGAATAAATGGTACTGCCAGTTGCCATAACACACCAGAATTTGTAATGGTGACTGTTCAAAAATCCGTGAATGCGAATGAGACGTGAGCGAGACGAGTATCCAATGGCCTCCCATATTTTTGTGATGGGTCAGTATGACGAGGTCGAATGTTCGCTGACAATGTGTATTCTTCACGTTGGCGCCAAACGCGGGTCCGACCGTCATGGTGCTACAACAGAACCTGGATTTGTCTGAAAACACGTCAGGCTAATCGAAGCGGTCTGTCTATAATAATAGTGTCAAGGGTAGTCGAAGCCGTGGTCGCCGTGATGATAGTCCATGCTGAACACTTCATGCAGACACTTTTAACTTGAAGACGATCCTATTACTTGATTCGGGTTCTTTATGTGGCTGTAGGAGCCATTATAGTCTTTGGGTAACATATCAGCCATCTCTGCTGTTAGTGTAGCGGGCCGCTGAGATCCAGTACATCGTTCCCTATCACCGTCCTGAGCCCATCGATTCCATATTCTGCTATCACTGATGAGTTCTCGACTGACGCGAGCAGCAATGCTGTGGTACGATAAACCGCAGTCTTGGTATTCAACAGTTCTTTCCCTATCAAACTCAGAAACGTGTTGGGAAGAATTTCTCCTTCTTACAAGAGACATTACAACTTTCACAACTAAGCATCGTTTCGAATACAATTTATGTATGAAACACCTGCTGTACAATATATTTTTTCAACACAATGTACATAGTCGTCATCACCGGCGCCTATTTTTCATATACATATTTGTAAACATTTTTGCGTTGAAAACCAAATAAGCTGCATTTCGAAGTTATTTTATTCCTATCGTGTAGGTTTCACATTTGTAGATTGACGCTTTCTTGGTGTAGACATTTTAATGGCCAGTAATAGGATAGCGTCAAGACTATGCAAACATCGGGTTTCGGCGCTAAAGGAACCTAGGTTATTTATGTTTGCTCTCTAAGACTATACAAACATCCAGCAGACTCATATTGTTATCTTTGTGAGGAGTTTATCAAGACAATAAAAAAGGGTGATTCATAAAAGCATCACCATCCACCTTTGGTAATTATCTTATTCTTAAAGGATAAATAAACATTAGTTTTGATATAGATCTGTTTATAAAAATAAAAATACCACCTTTCGCATTGAGTTTCTATTATTATTATAAAATAAACTCAATGCGAATGTTTGTATTTTATTTTTATAATTTGTAGCGCAATTTTTTCGTTTACTTCAAATATCTGTTTATAAAAATTAAATTGTTACCCATCTCCGTTTATATGGCTACTTATGAAATATATACAAAAATATTACGATTAAGAAATCAAACTTTGGATGTTATAATGGCAATTTTACAAATATTTTAGACACAAAAAATCAGGAAATATATAACACTCACGCACCAAAGCCCAAAATGTGTTTCAGAAGTGTGCGTATAATAATTTATTTTATTGAAACTAATAAAATATCGATGTGATTTTGAGGCTGAAGAAGGCTTGTTAATAAAACAATACAAATACTTTCGTTATTTCAATCTGTTCTGCCTAGCACTATAAGAACCAGATCATTGAACTCATTATTGATTCAGAAATATATTCCAATAACCACACTCGGCTGGTAGACGTAAAGGACCAGGCTCCGGTCGAAATCTATGAAAGACATCTGTTAAATTGGTCAACCTGGTTGAAAAAATATTAGAAGCTTGTCACATCCCATGTAATGTCATTTCACAAGGTGGAGATACCGTTGGGGGTAGAATAGCAAACCGTTTTATAAAAGCCCATATCGATGAATATTTCGGGAAAAAGTGTGGAAAGGACAATAATTTGATTGACCTACTTTTAAATTTTGAGTTGGGTAATCATTTTATTTAAGTAACCAGAAGAATTATACAACTCTATATAATGTTCAAGCCAATTGAACAAAGGTACCCCAAGAAAATCAATTGCGAACGTCTGTTGAATCCAGGATTCCAAATGATTTCTTCCTTATCATAATGGATAAATGTGGTCGAACTGAATCATCCTGATTTTATTCATTCAAAACCGTTATGATATAAAATATTTATGGTGAACATATTGCTATAAATGTTAATAATTTAGAATCAGAGCTTTTAAATCTTTATAATAGCATAATCGACAGTAAAGATACACACATTAAGGTGGAAATACGTTCAAACAATAGTGCTTAAATTAGGTGGCGGAAAAGAAAAAAAGACTTAATGTGATCAAATCTTCCCATGGATGTTGACTCTTATATACTTGATGTGATATACACTGGTGTCCAAAAAATAAGAAACTTAACCAATATTGATATTTCTCAAAAGCTAATTTATTAACAAATATAAAATTGAGTATACAAATAGTTTAAACTATGGAGAATTTGACTAGCTATATGAAAAAAATATATATATATTTGAAATTATGAAATATGCAAATTATTACCAACATACCCAAAGCTAAGGTTCCAGATCTTTAAGAAATAAGATATCAATAGGGAGTATGATCACCTCTAACAGCTATCAAGATCTCAAAGCGAGCCCTCATACTGTTTACCAGGCTTTGGAGGAGGTCCAGGGGTAGTAAACCCCACTACTCCAATAGAGCAGTTCTTAGCTCAACGAGGGTTCTGGGAGAGGGGTGACGAGCTCCAATACGCCTCCCTAGAGCATCCCACACATGCTCTATTGGATTCAGGTCCGGAGATCTGGTTGGCCAATCCATCCTTCGAATATTCTCACTCTGGAGATATTCATTGACTAGCCTAGCCCTATGCGGACGAGCATTATCGTCCATAAAAATTAAATTGTGACCAATTTGATCTCTATAAGGTCTTAGATAGGGCTCAAGGATCTCGTCCCTGTACCTTTGGGTAGTTGAAGTGCCCCCAGAAAAAATGTGGAGGGGTGTGCGTCTGCTAGAACTGATGCCAGCCCAGACTAAGAGACTGCCCCCTCTAAAACTGTCTATTTCTCTGATGTTACTGGGATGATAGCGGGTTCCAGGCTCCCTCCAGATGAAAACTCGTCGAGAATCTGTGTTTAAACTAAATCTTGACTCGTCACTGAAGAGAACATTGGCCCACTGATCATGAGTCCAGGCGTGATGTTCAAAGCACCAATTCAAGCGGGCTCTCCTGTGAGCAGAGGTTAAAGGGATACAGACCAATGGTCGTCTTGCATAAAGAGCACCTTCGTGAAGCCTTCGGTAAACAGTTTGTCTTGAAATTCTCGTTCCAGTAGCACTTGAGAGTCCATTAGAGAGTTGAATAGCTGTCATCTCCCTATGGCGTTTGGCAGTTACGATCAGATAACGGTTTTCAGAGGTAGCTGTTTTTCTTTTTCTACTAGAACCTTCTTTTCTTTTGATGGTTCCTGTCTCAATGAACTGTTTCCATATTTTGCTGACCACAGATTTATTCACATTTAGCCATTTTGCTACTTCAACTTGTGATTGCCCTGCCTCTATTCTTCCAAAAGTTCTCCATTTTAAATCATCTGCTGATATTTTTCGTAAACTCATAATTAACTAAGGATTAAATAAAATTATAATCGGACAATTCTTAGATGGGGTAATCGACACGCCAAATAGCACACTTATAAAGACAAGCAAAAATTTGCATATTTTCAATTTTTCCGAATCGAATGGTTGCGATAAATAAATTCCACGACTTAAAATACCTAATTAAATTACTTTTTAGCTTTTAGCGTTGTATATTTTAAAACTATCATTTAAAAACAAAAGTTTCTTATTTTTGGACACCAGTGTATATAACAATAGAATATTGTGAGAAAATTGTTGAATTTATACCAAAAATTCTAACTCTTCCTTTTTTCACTATGTTTCCCCCCGCATATATGACACGTAACTGCCGATGAATTTGTCTAAACCCTTGTTTATATTCTTTAATTGTTTTAGATTAATTTAAAAAAAAATGAAATTTCAAATATAAATATATTCTCTCCAATATTTGTTATCTAATATATTTTCTCTTTTTCCATATTAACACCTGTTTCATTTTCAACATTACTCAAATTATCTAATCAAAGAATAAATATATAATCCTAAACTATATTTCAAGTTATATATTCATATATCTATCTTTTCGAATGCTATTCAAGTATAAGTTGAAGTTTTAAATATTAAATAGTAGATCATTAAATATCTGTTCTATGGAAAAAAAAGAGATATAACTCGAAAAAGTTTCTAAAATAGAAAAAATATTTCGAATAGTTTAGTCTAGAAGATTGAATGCAGGCAAGCAAAGTTTCCTTTGCTATTTCACATTCAATAAGAATGGATGATAAATAAACGCATTGTGTCTGAAGAAAATGTAAAATAATAAAATTTATGACCAAAATGACACAGATAAATCTTTTCAAAATATTATTCAAGAATATGAAAATAAATATTACCTTATTTTTATTTTAATATCAATTTATCATTCTGCCGTAAATATTGCTCATCCAAATATTTGCTTTCTTTATTCAGGTGTCTTCATAGAGGTGAACCATTTACTCTCAATAATTAGCAAACGATAAGTTTTTTTTTTTTTCAATTTTAAAATAATAAAATTTCGAGAGAATAAATTATTTTACTCCAACCTCACTTTTCGTGATTTACCAATATATTTTTTTTCTAGAATTGTCTAAAGGAAAATCTCTTTTAGAAATACATTCATGAAAAAAAAAAGTAAGTGGAAAGTCTTTGGTATCACCGGTCTTCTTTGAAGGAGAGAGAAAGAGTTCACACTTGATTATAAGAAATTGAAACTATTTCAGACACCGTATGATTCTTTCTGGTATTAAACATTTTTCTACTGCCCTTACTACAATGATAAATTAATGTGAGGGCCTGGCTCATCAATGGTGAACCCTCCCATCAGTGTTTCGTCAGATTAATCAACTATAACACTGTAATATAACATTTTGCTGTTTTCCTTTTATACCGATACTGAAGCTGACCTTTTGTGAATGGTATTTTAAATGAAGTATGGACATAACCTGGGTATACCTCGTAACTTCGAAAAAGGCACTGTGGATTAAATATATTTCAGTTATTGTCTGAATCTCGATATACATGCTGAATGGTATATCTTCCTAAAGTGTTGTCCATGGGTTTGTACTCAGTAACCATCTGACGATAAAAAGTTGGTGGTAGAAAGATGTCACAGGATTTATAAGCCGGCATTGAAAGACTTAGATCCGGTGGTATAGGGGTCTGAAGATTCGTAACCAAACAGAAGAGAGAAAATTTCTCTTCAATCCGTTTATTGGGATACACCAGGGTTTGACAACCTTTTTTAGTCGGAAGAGTCAAAAATTAGAATTTACAAAATTTCAAAGTTTTTAAAGAGCCACATTTTTTTTCTTGCCAACAATAAATAGTACTCACTTAAATAAAAACTTTATTTGCAATTTTGTAAATTGTGATTTTTGACTCTTCCGACTCAAAAGGTTGCCGAATCCTGTACTAGAATATAACACATGGCGCCCCATCTATAGCTTTGTAAATATGCAAATTTGTCATTATTATCAGAGCTCTCTATACACCCAGCTTCAGATCCAAATAGCCGCAGATTGCCGACCCCTGGGATAAACAGAAAGACACACAGTTAAGCTAATGCCTATTCTCGTACATCCTTAGTAACAGGAAAGAAAGGGGCACGAAGAAGTGGTAGTCCCGTGAGGTCGCGTTGGAAACTGAAGAGGATTCACCTGGAGGATCACTTTGCGTCGCCATATTGGATCCAAAGGTACAGTCTACTGCTATAGTAAAAAACAACATCCTGAAAACTTTTGTGCAAATAAGTACAGAGAAACTCAACCGAAATCTTTGGGACTAGAGTCGACTTTCGATAATTTGAAACTCGTTGATTTGAAATGTTTTCCCGGTTCCTTGAAAATATACTCGATTATTTGAATAAAATCAATATTAATTGGTCCCCTCGGTAATTTGAAGTTGAAAGAATGGTATCTTTCCACAAATGAACATTTGTAAAAACTGTACAAATGTTTAAAATTATAAATCACGAATTTTGATGCCGACGTCTTTCTCGAGCCAGACCAGCCCGTGAACTAACTAAACATTGTTAGGGCTCAAATTTCCCACGCCGAACAAGGCAAGGAGATATCTTACTACCCACCTTTCTACGCCCTCAGAACCGACACAAGTAACGATTTCTTTGCAGCTCTCACTACTATTGATAATTCATTGGACAATGATAGATTTTGGTAGCCCACTTAGAAAAAAAAAACTTATTTCTTTCTGAAATGAAAATTTGTGAATAATTATACAAGTGTTCAAAATAATAAATCTTGAATTTTGAGATCAAACTCTTGTTTGAGAAAGGGCAAGACCCGAAAGCCCTCAATACATTCATTACTATAAAGACTTGCGGTAAGTCACTTATTTAATATTGTATCAACATAGTATGTATATCCCGAAACTGCCAAAACTTCAAACTTTTGTTTACTTGACTTTTTCCCCATCCCTCCCTCTCAGTTGTTTGAACTCTTGTTATTTTGATCTATTGATAAATTGAAATTTATATTTGGCTTCCTGAATTTCGAATTATCGAGAGTCGACTTTAATTGTAAAATTCGGGGGTCATATTACCAATGACCAGAGTAAAAATGGTTGTTTATACAAGGTCTGGTATACCCATTAAAGACCTACCATATTTCACCAATTAATTCAAAATAAAATGACTAATAAGACCGTTAATGAGGCAATGAATAATTATCTAACACTATTAGAGTAGAGAGAGAGGTAGTCCAATACTAATCTTAATCATTAAATCATTTAGAAATAAAACAAAGGCTTTCCAATAATAAAAAGGTAAAATATTTTATTTTATATAGTACAGGGCATCATGGTGGGTAATAGTTGCGACCGATTTTACTGTAAATGCAACATACGTCTTCACATGTAGAAATAAGTTGGACTTTTGAACTTAAAAATGTGCTAGAGCCCTGTTTGGTTATTTGCACTCACTGGGGAATTATATTTTTGAGAGATTCGTGGTTATTGGAGTAATCTTTGAAAGCCTTAATGAATTTGCTTTCAATTCTGTCTTTCAACAAATATTTTAATCAATTTTAATATACAGGGTGATCCCCCCCCCCCCCCCCAAAAGTCCCGCACTATTTTAAAAATTGATAACTCCGCGAATATTTGCGCTAGAGCAATGCGGTAAACACCATTGTGTTCAGGATGCAATGGGAATTTTAATGGAAAATAATGAAAAATTCGAAATTGATTATAGTTACAATTTTATTCGCTAGATGGCGCTCTACAAGAATCAGAGATTAAGCGGCCTAATTGTTTGATAAATTGAAATATATAAATGGTCGACACGTATTTTTTTTTATTTTTTAATACCAGGAAAGACCCTAATAATATCAAATGATAAATTATTAAAACACTATTTCGCCAAAAGAAAATAATTGGATGACAATTTTTAAATGCATTCCGAGATATGAAAAATAGGTAAATGCAAATTAGAACATGTAGCAAAATATTTATATTTTAGATGGGGTTTTGTGAAATAATTGAATGTTTGAAAATCACTGCTGATATCAATACACGATTTTTTTTGAAATGTTAATATAGTACCAAAAATTGTGATGGCACTACTAATAGGATTTCTTGCTATAAGGAATGTGTAGTTTCTTGACTGATTGGCGACACTTGACTATTTAACTGGATATTAGTCATGATCCAACAAATGAAATATAGAGGGGAGTGACAAAATATATTTGTCGTACTTTATTCCAAATATCCTTTGGGCTTGTCAAATGTTATCATTGCTTATTATACTGTACACAATTTTAAAAATGTGTCTCCTCGAATAAAAATCATTTTTAGATCGACATTTTGAGCTGAATAACGTGGTAGTAAAATCATTTTGTATTTCTTTTTTGCACAAAATTTCTAAAGTTATTGGTGTACATAAAATATTCCTTATAAGGGGTAAAATTGTGTGTCCCAGTGTTATTCGAAAATTTATAACACTTTGGTCTGCACGACATGTGAGCAAATGACAAACAAAAAATTACTGTTCCAAAAAAAAAGGTTCAAGATGTGAAGACAGCATTTATTATACCCATTACTCAACACAAAGAGCTGCAAAATATTGGTAGATAATATAATGCAGGGCAGCTTATATAACACATGAGGTAACTGCCTTCTCTCTTCTATTAGGTCACAATTCTTGCTCAATGTGGCGATCTTCATTCTCAAACACCGCCTGCAGACGATAGATGACAGATCGGACATCTGTTGAAATTTATGAAACGTGCCATCTGATAGAAGCCTTCAACATGGCCAATGTGGTAGGCCGGCATCGATAGACACGCGACTTAATGTACCCCCATAGCCAAAAATCGCAAGGCGTCAAGTCTGGTGATCTTGGAGACCACTGGTGTATAAAGTGGCGACTTATCACAGATTTTCACCGAACGTATCTTTCAGCTATTGTTTGACACCTCGGAATATATGAGGAGGTCCTCCATTTTTCATGAATGTTATTTCGCTTAGTGCTTGTCTGTCCTGAAATATGCAAAACCCTTTTCACTCAAAAGTTGAACTTAACATTTCCCAGTTGCAAAAACGGTTTTAAAAGTTCGTCCATTGATTTTTCAAGGAAAAATGGCCCAATAATAAAAGAAGAAGTGAACCCACACAAAACTAACTCTGAGCTGATGAAGTGGCATTTCTGTAAAAGTCCTAGGGTTTTCTGTTGCCCAAATGCGGCTGTTTTGAATGTTAAATACTCCGTTTAGAGAAAAGTGAGCATCATCTGTCCACAGAACATTCGACAGCCAGTTTTCATCAATATCAATTTGCCGGAAAACCCATGCAGCGAATTCTTGACGCATCTCAAAATCGCAAACTTTCAGCTCGTGAAATCTTTGAATTTTGTATGGGTACACACAATAGAGACATAAAGTGAAGCGTCTTCGGATATCACAATCATACTCGGCGATTTTAACGACAAAAGTTCAACTTGGGGATCACCTGTCCAGGATAACAAAGGTCAGCAGGTTGAGGACATGCTAACCGACCTCGACCTTACACCGTTAAATAAGGGAGAGAGCACCTATCTATCCAAGTCCACAGGCACAGAATCCTCAATAGACATCAAAGCGATTAATTACAACATCGCACTCACAACACAATGGAAAATCCTGAGATGTGCAATCAGGGAGCACAGACCAATTTTAACAACCCTAAACTTCAAAATTGAGAATGTCGAACAGAATAAAATAACATAGAACTTTAGGAAAGCCGACTTGAAAAAATTCACAGAAAAGCCTGAAGAACTGTGCAACGAAGAATTGAATTACAGAACGCTTGACAAAAACTTGGAAAAATTATCTTCGAACATATCCAAAGCTGCAAAAGCATCGATACCCAGAAGGAGACGTAAAGACCTGTGGATACTTTACTGGAAGAACCACAACATCGAGGCAATGATTTCAGAGCGAGAGACAATATCAATGAACTTCTTAAAACAAATAAAACAGAAGAAAACAGAAAGGAACTCATTGAAATTATTCGCAAAATATAACAAGAAAAAATGACAGAATTCTGCGAAAAATGGATCCAAGAAATGACAGCCAACACTGGAATATGATTACAGTGTTAGAAAACAATCAAAACCAACACCAATCCTCCAATACTCTAACCGATATGAATAGAACAGCGAGAACGAAGTACGCGATCTACGTATTCTTCGTAGATCGCGAAATACCTGGTGTCGCTGTAGACCCACTGGCGATTCTCCACCAAACTCTGCAGCGCTTGCAGAGGCGCCATATTCATTGTACATAGTTTATATAATGCATATTATCTTTTTCTAAATATTGCAAAATGTGCACTTTGCATGTATTAACAAGCTGTCAATAAAATTATTTTAATTGTCATTGATGAGGAATTGCGATTCACAGAAAACATAATTAGCACCTCAAATAGAGCTACCAGGTAAAACTAAACATTCCGAGATGGCTATGTGGAACAAATTGGGGAGCAAAACCCAGAATTCTCAGAACAAAATATATTACCTCAATAAGGCCGATAATGGAATATGCAACACTCGTCTGGGCTTCCTCAAGCTCATCACTAAAAGGAAGACTAGACAGTGTTCAAGCAAAAGTGGCCAAATTAATCACTGGTGCTGTTTCATTCACCAACAATGAGAAAATTCAGAGAGAATGTGGTCTAGACCTACTCGCTCGAAAGCAGAAGACAAAATGAAAACAATAAATTTCACCAATAGCTTAAAAAGTAAAGAAACCTAACACATTTTCCATAAAACCTATTTAAACTGGACACAAAAAGAAAGACCCAAAAGATCTTCATCACTTCAGTACGACAACAATATTAGAGAGGGCATAAATATGAAACACAATGACTTTCAAATTCAAGAAGAATCAATATTTCCTACCTCAGTGCCATCAAATGTAATCATCAATCTTAACTTGAATGAACCCTGCACAAAAAAAATATAACAAAAACATACTTAAAAAGAAAGGACTTGACACAATTGGTTTAAACGATCAGAGAAATTATTTGTTGTTGTTGTTTCTTATCCCCTTCGTAAAGTTTACACGAATTTCATGGGTCCATGCTCCTCGAGCTGTTTCATGATAAGCAGCGGCCTCTCCCAAAGGTCCTTTTTAGTGCATCTAATGCAAGCCACAATGTCCTCTGGAGCTGCAGGTGCCAAGCTACATTTTGGGCAAGTGGGATATATTTTGTTGTTATTTTCTATCTTCAATGGCTTGAGATGGCCTATTCTAAATCTTGTAAGTGTCGTTTGATGCTGTCTATTTCTGATGTTCAGAGCTCCTCCTGGGTCCACTCCACAGTACTAACTGTGCTGTGGGGAAAGAAGTATGCCCACCCCTCACTCAACTTAGAGGATAGGGGAGTGGAGAGGCGACACTGCGTGCTCGTCCGCGTCGGGGTGACACTGGCTGACGGCTAGTAAAGCTGTAAGCTGGCCGTCTGCCTTTGGTTGGCTGATGCTAGGCGCACGTGTCTTGAAACTCTTGGGTCTTCGCTCTGTGTGTGCGCCATTGGGAGCGTCCTTGCCGTGCGCGCCATGAAAAACCAAGGGGTGCACACAGTAGTAACACCCTCCCGCCTTGGCGTTGGTTCCCTGCGTAAACCTCAGAACCTCAGAGGTCCTTGATTCGTCAGCAGATTCAGGGAGTACTGTGAACAAAGGGTTCGAGGGCCAAAGGGGGGGGGGGGGGGAGTCCTATTGGAGCGTAGGACGGGTTTAACTATGTCCGAACAGGATGGCTCGGTCAGCAACCTTGCCATGAACTCTCGGAGACGCCTGTGGGCTTGATTGGTCGACCCCATGGAGCCAGACCATAATGGCGGGCGCGAGGGGCCAAACAATGGCCGCTCGGTGCATGGAGAATGCATCATTCCTTTTGGTTAGATGACCTAGATACAGCAATGGGTATGCTATCGCATGCCGGTTTATGGACGGAAATGTCTGGGTGAGCACTGCTCCAAGGATGTACTAACTGTGCTGGGCCCTGGGCCCTATTTCTGAGCATGGAGATTGAGTAGGACAATGTGCCTGGCATCTGCAGCCCTCGGCACCCGACTCGCGGGTAGTAGTGGTCTGTACCTGGCTGCATGAAAGAAGGTGGTAGGGGCTAATTGATCACGACAGACCATTGTGGAACTCAATGGAAGAGTTAGAGTTGCTAATAGGGGTCTGTGACTGGAGTGACGTCCAATTACAGATTACGCAAAGTAGGGAAGCTTGACGTCTACCTACATATGCTGATCAGCAACTTCCCGTGGTGCGTCCTGAGCACGTTTCTAACAAGAACGTGGCCAACGCTGACAGCTCGTCTGACAAGCCTGGAAAGACGGATATACCCAGTTCAGCTTTGTGTGACATGGTGGCGTTCTGGTGTCATCATACTACAGATCACACCCCCCCCCCCCTAATAATGTCAATACAAAATATAAAGATTGACATTACAAGTGAAGCTCAGGTAGCGCCTGAGAATGGGTGGGAGGTAGATCCCTCTTGCCGTGGAGTGAACGACCTAGTTAGAGCTGATGGGCCAGCTAGACATATTGGGTCTAGTAACTTTTCATACATCCCTCTTGAAAAAGCCCTGAAGACAAGGATAAGCCCAAAGACGTTCAAATTCCCTCGGGCTCCGAGCGTATGCCCAATAATATTTATCCCCAGCAGCTCCTTTGTCTTCCTTCCTGGCCAGGTTACTCTCTCCTATGCTCAGGGATGGTGGGGCCTCGGCATCCATATCTTCTACTCCGGATTTCTTGAGCCATATTCAACAGTCACCGGTTCTACCCAACAGCATCATGGTATCCTTTGATGTGGTGAATTTATACCCCAGTCTACCCCATCCACTTATTATAGATTGCACAACACAATTCTTATCAGACCATAATTACCCCATTAACACCATTTCCAGATTAATATCCCTGATCAGTATTAGTTTAAATAACAGTATATTTAATTTTAATCAAGCATACTTTAAACAAACAAAAGGTACACCTATGGGTAGCCCACTATCTTCCCCTTTATCAGAAATAGTTATGCGCCATATAGATAAGCAAATAGTTGAACAATACCACTTAGAGATTTTATCATGGCACAGATATATTGATGATATTTTTGCAATAGTCAAAACCAGTTCACTTGATAACATTTTATCCACATTAAACAACTTATACCATGATATAAGTTTTACAGTTGAAACAGAGACCAATAACACTTTAGCTTTCTTAGATATACTTATCACAAAAATAGATAATAGATATACCACAAGCGTTTATTACAAACCGTCATTTTATCCATCATACATACATTTTTCTTCGTATTGCCCAATTAGCCATAAAATTAACACAGTCAAAGCATTAACTAAGCGCATATTCACTCATTGTACCACAGATATATCAAAACAGCAGGAAACAAATATCATATTATCACATTTATTGACATTGGGCTATCCAAAAAACTTTATTTTGAGACACTTTCATAACCCTTTACAAACAGCTGTTAATCATAGTTATAAATCTATTTGTACTATTCCTTTTTCCCCTCAGAGCCTTAACATATCTAATTATCTAAAAAACTTTGGTATCCGCACCTTCTTTTCCAATACTCCTAATTTAGGCACTATACTTAGAAACCCTATCACCAATAACAGTTTCCCCTTAAAACCCATACACTTAAAGAATGCAGTCTACTCATTAAAATGTAATAATTGCTCTAGCTTATACATAGGAGAAACTGGTAGACATATAAAAGATAGAATTGATGAACATATCCGAAATATCAGAAATAACGACCCTAGATCCCTCATAGCCCAACATATTTCAAATACAGGACATACTTTTAATACAATAGAACCCCGTTCACATTTTTCTAACATTCAACATAAATATAAGAGATTGGTTGTAGAGGCGCTACTATCTCTGAAATATAATAGCATCAATAGGCACATTGATATTCCGGATCTTTATAACGAAATATTTTCATAAGCTGTTAATACAACAACTTATTGATTTTTAATTAGCAGATTATACCAAATATTAGCATATTCACATTTCTCCTATTATTTATTTCGTATATCACACATAAAATAAAATTTTATCTCTTAAAATAATTTGTTAAGGCCTTACACTCGAGACACGAGAGTCTCACTTGATTTACCTGATTCGTACATCAGACATAAAACTTAAATGTTATCTCTCTAATTTCTAATATTTATTTATTACTTATGCTAATTATTTGTATATATATAGACGGATCTTGATTTTGTATATTTTTATTCCAGTAGAAGGGCGACTTTGTGCCCGAAAGCTTGATTGTTTGTTCATAAAAGAAACTTATCCTCCTTATCTTTGATTTTTCTCTCTTTACCAATAATACCTCGTTGGATATTTCGAATAATTCCCCTACCGCGACCACTAATGGCCCAGGGAAGTCCCCTATTGAAGCAGGCACCCTCCACACAGCGAGAGTCGACACGACTCGAAAGGATAGGCAGGGTTCCCACTTGAGTCCGCGAAAAGCGACGCGGCCGCATTCCGCACAGCTAGCTCTGGATACCCAGAGCGAGAGGATAGGAAGGATCGTCCACCCCCCTCCCCTTAAACCGCCTCAACAGTATCATCAGCATGGAGATCCCTGTGGATCCTTTCCTGTTGATGAACCCTTCGTCTGAGGCGAGAATCGGCTCAATAGTCGAGGAGTCGGGGGCTGAGATGGATGCCACCAAGGCAGGGTACCTCAATGACCTGAATGGAATGAATGAGTTTCTAAATCAGGCATTGACACCTCAGAAGTAGTGCACGGAGCTTAAGGAGCTTTCCGAGGAGTTCCAGGACTCCCTAGAGACCATACGTCGAGGAAGGAAGATTGGAAATGTTCACCCGAACATCCTCGAGCAATCCTTCGATAAGCTCCTCAAGAAACATAGGTCGGCTCTTGAAGAACTCGAGCTCCTAGGGGTAAAGAAGCGGAACCTGGAGGTAAGATCCTCAGTCCGACCACCCTGCAGAGAGGAGTTGCAGCGGCTCTTTTAGAGTCGCTGAAACTAGCTGAGGTCGAGGTATGTCCTCTCAATGACGCTTCCCCAGTCCTCCCTAGACGAGAGACGCCTCGAAACGAGAAGACCGAGGAGCCCGCAAGGGCAAGGGTCAGGAGTTACTGCCCTGAGGTAGAGGGAGAAACGGTCCAATTACCACTAGAGACGAGAAAGCTGTTCCGCCATCTCCCCCAAAACAACCTGTTCACACTAGGAACAGCGAGTTGGAGGAAAAGAAGAGAAAGAAGAAGAAAAGGGTTAGGAAGCCTTCAGCAAAAGAGGAAGAGAGTAGGACTGAAATGACAGCTGGATCAAAAGAGGACCCACCGAGAGCGACGCCTACAGAGGAGATGAAAGAACCTCCTCCCCCGAAAAGGATCCCCCAAGGCGGCCAAGACTACCAAGCGAGAACCCCCAAAGGTCAAGGGCCCGCCTAGATGGAAGGAGGACCTGACCCTGGTAGTTGAGTGGAGTGAGGATGCGGGATCCGGGTAAATGCTCGCGGTGTTGAAAAGCATCGCTGGTAGCATTCCTGAGCCCCGCTATAACCTTAAAATGATTCGGGGTGGGGGAGCTGTGGCTCTCTTATTGAAGAACCCCGAGGACAAGAAACTGGCCGTGGAGGCTATAGAGAGAAAGCCTGCACTGAGGCTAGGAGGCCTCAAGAGGGCCAGGAGGAAGCATATTCTTTTGGGTGTCAACTCTGACATCAAAGAGGAGACGCTAAGAGAAATGGTGGTGCTCCAAAATTCGGGGTTTGGGGACTTCTTGGATGGATACATGAGATTGTATCCAAAGAGTACAAGGAGGCCCTACGCAACGAATTGGGTCATTTCGGGTCTAAAGGAGGTCACCATGAAATCCTTCCTTGGCAAGAAGAGGCTGAAGATAGGTGCCAGGATGGTACCTATCAGGGTGAATGAGGCCCGGACCGCCTCTATTCAGATTGTATGTCGGCCCTCGTCACCATCAATCTGGAGAAAGGGCAACTCGCGCATCAAATAATCCAGGAGCTGGAGATGATGACGCGGGCTCCGGAGCTACATTGGGTTAGGGAACACAGCCTCATCGAAGGTAATGAGTTCACAGACAGGCTCGCTAAGGCAGGATGCTTTAGAGATAGATTAGTGATGATCCCAGTGACCAAGAAAGAAGTGTATAGGAGGATCAGGGGGCACGTCCAGGACATATGAAGAGTCCAGGAACAGTGTGAAGGGGAGAGAGGTATTCAATTGGGTAACAACACCTAAGTACCTCTGTAAGGTAATGTCCAACAAAATCATTAGTGTAGTTCGGGACATGGACCCTTTCCCAGGAGTCTCCACAGATTTAAAATTAAGAGCAATCTTGTTGCGTCTGTGGAATAAGAAATGTGGATTCACGCCACTACGTCTTGGATTGTCCAAGTGTGATGTGTGTGCAGAAAGAGAGAAGGAGGGCGAGGAGCGCGATCGAGAGTAGGGCTGCTGAGAAATCACAGCAGGTTCTTGAGAAAGCCCACGACATCGCAGTTGAGCTTTTCCTCAGCCGTGAGTGAACAGAGTCGACCGGTGGCCGCCTCTCCGCGGTCCCCGCTGGACACAGTAGATAGTTTCCTATTTTGCTGTGACTAAAGGCCACCGTTATCGATATCCTCCCAGACACGTTGTCTGGGAGGTGGCTTTTCCAGGTACAATGTCCAAGCACTAGCTTGGATACCGTTACTTGACTTTGAGTTGAACAGGATAGCAGCCAAAGGCATGCTTTGCATGCCAGCTTGTAGACCGAAAGGTCTGGGTGGCCATCTGCTTCTAGGGTGTACCAACTGTACTTAGGTGGGATCCTCAAGTTCTTGTTTATTTATGTTTTGGCAACTGTTTCTATTTCTTTAAAATTAAGTTTATTTTTCCGTAGCAAGGGTTCTTTTGCGCCTTTTTTCGCGAGCGTATCAGCAGCTTCATTGCCTTCAATGCTAACATGTAAGGGTATCCATTGAAGGTCAATTTTTGAGGTTTTGAGAGTTTTTGGAGATTACCAATTGTGATCCTGCATACCTTTTTTCTAAGTTCCCCTGTGTGACTCGAGTGTTGTATGGCACTTCTACTATCAGTAAGAATACATATATCGTGATGTTTAGTGTTTCTGATTGATTTCAAGGCTTCATAGATGGCTATAAGTTCTGATCTGAAGACTGAGCAAAAATCTAGGTTTCTTCTGTTTATTTTCTCAATGCCATTTGTGGTTCTGATGAGACAGCCACTGCCAGTGTGCCCCAACTCGTCTCTGCTACCATCGGTATAGATAGTTATTGCATTTTTAGGAATTTTATTAATTATTTCTAATGATAATTGTTTTAAGTATTCTGGATTTTGGATTGTTTGTTGGTGGGTTCATTTAAAGCGTCATTAAAAATAATATTTTGTAGTGGTTCGCATTGAGAATATTTTTCTGCTAAATATTTTTTTCCACTTTATATTTTGAAAATACATTTCTTTTGGCCAGGTGTATAGGGCCTTCTTTTTTGAGTATTAAATTGGATTCCCAATTAAGTATGTAATTGGAAGTTCTGTGTTTGTTTCCATAACTCTTAATTTTGTTTATATATTTTGGCAGATTGTAGCTTCTTCTATCCTTTAATGGCATAATGTCTGCCTCGTAAAGTACAATATAATTAGGGCAGGTATTTAGAAGACCTGTAATAATTCTAGCTGCACTTATTAGTATCCTTTCCAGTGTTTTTAGATTTGTTTCAGATGCTGTACCATAGATTTGATATCCATATTCCAAGATAGGTCTCATTAGAGATGTGTAAGTTAATTTTAGTGTTGTTGCTTCAGCTCCCCACTCTCTTCCTGAAATATATTTCAAGATTTTTAGTCGGTCTCTTCCTTTTCTAACAACTCCTTCAATATGTTTACTGGAGTTAATTTCTGGATCCAGGGTGTAGCCGAGATATTTAGGATGCTTATTATATTATAATTGTTGTTCTTTCAGAATAAGTTTTCGTCTTATTTTGTATAGTTTCTTATCGGTAGTAAAAAGACAGGTTTCATATTTTTGGGGGTTAAATTCTAATTTATGTTTATTAGCAAATTTTTCTAGGTGGAGAAGAGTCTTGTTCAAATCCCTTTCAGCTTTTTTCCAGTTAGTGTTGCTGCTCCATAGAATAATATCATCAGCGAAAAGTCCAATATTGGTTTTATGTGAAAAAAGTTTTTTCTTCTATGTCTGTAATAAATAGGGTGAAGAGATTTGGGCTAAGGACTGATCTTTGTGGTGATCCTTGATACAATTTGAAGGTTTTAGATAGAGTGCCATTATATTTGAACCTGATGTATCTATTTTTTAAGAAATCATTTATCCAAGTGATAGCTTTTCCATCAATTTTTAAATGTTTGTATAATTTTGTGATTAACTTTTTTTTCCATACTTTATCAAAAGCTTGTGTAAGGTATAAAAATGCAGCTATGGTGTGGTTAGTTGGTTTTCTGTTTTGTGCATCTTTTACCTTGTTTGTCTATTGTCCCATGTCCTTTCCTAAATCCATATTGTTCTTCTGGTTAGAGATTTCTTGTGTCGGGGTGGTAGGTGAGTCGTCTGATTATAATTTTTTCCATTAATTTTCAGCAAATACTTGTGAGGGAGATAGGTTGGTAGTTTTTTTTTTTTGGGTCATCAGCAGATTTGTCAAGTTTTTTAATGGGAATTATTGTTGCAGTTTTCTAGTCTTGAGGCAATTTTCCAGTTTTCCAGGAGTTATTAAAAATATGAAAAAGTCTTTCTTTACCAATTTTGCCCAAGTTTGATATCATTTGGCCATGGATTCCATCTGGCCCAGGAGTCTTGTTTAGGTCAGTGTATTCTAATGCATAAGCTAGCTCTTTCATATTGATCCTTTAAATTAAAAAAATATTATGAGGGCTGGTGACATTTTTACAGTCATGAATAATCTTTCATGCCTTTTTTTTTCAACTTTCTTATCTTTTATTTCAAATTTGATTTTACTACTTATTTGATATGGATTACCTAAAAGATTGGCAGCATTTTTGTCTTTAGTTTCTGGGGTACCATATGTATTATTAATCATATTTGTTTTTTCACTTTGTGACTGGGATCTGTCAATTTGTTTTGCCACATGCCAAAGTTTTGTATTTTGGTTTCTTGGGTTCAGGTTTTCACAAGCTTGTTACCATTTTTCCCTTTTCACATTTACGTATAATCTTTTTATTTTTGCATTCACAATGTTCAGTTCAGTACTACAATTTGTTTGGTTTTGGGTGCACTTTTTGTAGTTCATTTCTTTTAGTTATAAGTGTTTGAATATTTTTTGCACGGTGTGTATAATTTGGAATCCATTTATTAATATTACCTCTTGGTATTGAAAATTTGGCTGCTTTAATAATGGTGTTTTTGAAAGATATCCAATTAGCCTTTCGGAATTTCCAGAATTTTTCTTAATTGAGCTGGTTTTGGCCTTGGTACTAATTTCTATCAAATTAAGCAAATGATCACTTCGAATACCTTTTAATATTTGCCCTTTGCATTTGTGGAAAATGTCAGGATAGTAAAAACTTATATCAAGTGCTTGTGCAGTATTATAGCTGTAGGAATGATGGGTAGGATTCCCATCATTAAAGCACATGAAGGCATTGTCGTTAAATATGTTTGATAGTATTTTGCCTTTTGGGTTCGGCGTGGAACATAGTTGATGTTTAGCATTAAGGTCACCTACAATAATAGTGTTGTCTGTAAGAAATTGAGCCATTTTTCCATCGTCAATAAGTTTATTGTTTGGAGAGTGATACATATTGTATACGTTGATTTGTTGAATTTTTTATTGAGGTGGACTTTGATACCTTGGGCTTCGAGGTCTGATGTGTTTGGAATATTAACGGCTATGTCCTCATAGTACAAATTCTTGATTAAAAATGCTAGGCCACCCCCTTTAACAGCATATACAGATGGATCTTCAAACCTTACCCTGAGTAATGGAGGGCCCGGAATTAACATAATACTGCAAGATGGAACACACATCAAAATCAAAGAGGGAGCAGGACAGATTTCGTCAAACTTCATTTGTGAACTGACAGCTATCTGGAAAGCCCTTGATGTATGCCTTAACAACCATCCCTGCATCAAGCCGAAGGAAATTTAATATACAGCGACTCCATATCCGCTCTAGAAGCAATTCAGAAGGGCAATACTGAAATCACACAGAAAATACACTCGTTACTTACCCAACTGGAACCATTGGAGAATAACTGCATTCTACAATGGATTCCTGCCCATGTTGGGATCGGGAGTAATGAAATGGCAGTTGAATTGGCAAAGGAAGCCAGAAAGTTGAGCCAAAGGAAAGAGAGAACAAATTTCATTATTTGACGCTGATGCTTTGTCAAAATACAAGATAATTAAACAAAAAAATAAGAAACGATCAAAATGCGAAATAAACTCTGAGAGAAAATGGCAATAACTATAACAAGACTTAGAACAAAACACTATAAAGGAATGACAATACATCCAGATGGCACAAGAACCTAGGACATGCAAAAACTGTCCTGGTGTGGAACTAACACCTACCCACATATTCTCATACCCAGCAATGGCCGCAGCCTTGCAGAAAATTGACATAGACCCAGAGCAGCAGCTTTACACACCCAAGATAGTGGACATTGCTGCTGCTGTGATGGAGATGCATGGATACATCTGAGGCTCTTTATTGGACACGACAACAACAACGGCATTCCAGAGTAAAATAAATTATCAGAGATAGATAATTATTTTTCAAATTAATTAAAATAAATATAATCGATACTGAGAGAAAGTTGAATTATCTTCGAAAACAAACCGTATCTAAAATATCATTTTTTTACTATATGTTTTAATTTGCATTTACTTATTGTATTTAAAAATCGCCAACCAATTCTTCTTCTTTTGGCGAAGTAGTGTTTTATTCAATTTGTTATTTGATATTATTAGGCTTCTTTCCTGGTATTCAAAAAGGAAAAATACGTGTCGATCAGTTATATTTTTCAATTTATCAAACAATTTGGCCGCTGAATATCTGATTCTGGTAGAGCGCCATCTGGCGAATAAAATTGTAACTAAAATCAATTTCGAATTTTTCATCATTTGCCATAAAAAATCCCATTGCATCCTGAACACAATGGTGTTTACCGCATTGCTCTAGCGCAAATATTCGCGGAGTTAATAATTTTTAAAATAGTGCGGGACTTTTGGATCACCCTGTACTTCCAGAGCACGTAGAAATCTTAAATTCTGAACACTTTTACAAACCTGGTGACAATACCAGTGAACAAAACTATCAGACTTCAAAGGAACTTGCTAGGGGAGGGGGGGATTAATAGACTTAATTTCATATTATTTTCCAAATTTTGTAATTTAACTTTAATATGATTGTTTTCTGACGACATAGAACACTGGAATTTTGAATACTCGCTCAGTTCAGCTAACAATACAAGTGTACACAATATCGGAATTCTGGATGGTTGGGAATCAACCAGTTTCTATGTTTGTTTTCAAATATTATGTGATATCAATTTTAAAAATGGTGGGAGTCGCGACTTGATTTTTAAAATATTGTTCAAGACTTTAAAGGATAAATACATTCAAATATTAAGGTTCTTACCTGAAACCTCTTTGAAATTACAAGTAAAAATGTCAAAGCCAAGAAATATAATAATTCATCTGCTATAATTCAGTAATCTGTGTCTACAATATCATCATGTATATTTTTCAATTCGATATGTGTCTATACATAAATGTTAACGCGTATGGGATATATATTTATACTAAAAACAAAAAAGGCTTATTTTGACCGCTAACATGAGCATTTTTAGATGAAAGAGCGCCATCTAGTTGAGTAAACAGCAATTAAATATTGATATAATTAGTTCCATAATATTTGACCAACCCATTTTCTTGATAAATTAAGAAAAGCCAATCAGTTACGCCTTTCCTGCTGTCGTCCCTCGTCAGCGTGGAGCAGGCTTATAAATCAAGGAAAGCGTATTTAAGGCCAAATTTGCGTAATATAAACTGTTCATGTGCAATTATTTTTTATATTTTTTCCCTTTTTAATATTTTTCACAGATTTTGAAACATGAAATTTTGAGCATTTTTAGCTCATTGATCGCGATTTCAAAAAATATATATATAGTAGCATTGTTCGTTGAAATTCACATTCAATTTTTACCGCATGTTTATATATATAAATATATATATAAATTTGTACACATCAATTTTTAAAATTGAATTTAAAAATGAATAAAAAACAAAGCAAGTACTTCTGAAAATCTATTACTACAAAAAAATACATTATTAAAGTAAAACAACACGAGCAAAATTTCAGAACAGGTTAAAAAGGGAAAATCTAACTTTTCTATTATGAGATAAAAATAATAGGGTATTAAAATTGCCACAAAGAGGAAATTTATCTATAAAAGCAAAGCTCGCCTCTCCACCAAATTGATTTTATCTCGACAAATTTACCATCTATATAGTGACCATACAGTTGGCCTAGCCTCTCTGCCAGCTGAACACTTTTTTTGACAGATTGTGAAGATTCCATTTGATACCTTATGGATCTGGTTGAATAAAGTCCGCTCTGGACTGACGAGAATCATTATCCCAAAACCATGGTGTCCAGTGACACTTCTCAGTTTGATAAAGCTAGTGTTGTGGCTTTGTTACCAACGCGAAGCCGCTAGTTCGCGGTGACGGTAAATAGATGACGTCTAGTTTTGACAGATAAGGCGACCTTTGTGCTTTTATATGGGTCAATTTCCTCCCCGAAAATTTATATATATATCGTATATTTTAGACTGTATAATAATGACACTTTCGTATATGTCACATATCTTCCAATTAGTTAGAGCCGATACCTTATAAGATCTTACACTTCTATTAGAATGTACACTGTTTCTATTTACCTCCACCCCATATTTTGTATATAAACTATTTGTATTTAAAACCTCTATTTGTATTTGAACTAAAAATGGTGACGTCAAAATAAAGATTCAAAGAGTGATCGGTCAGCTGGTGGCAGCTGGGGACAGAGGAGGAAAATGCCAACGCCCATACAGATGGGCCCCCCTCCCTCCAGGGACCTTTTTATAGGCGACCCCTGTAAACAGGACAGGTTTTAGCAGGGGGTCAGCAGATGGTTCTAGGGTGTGTCATTCGGCACGCCGCTTCTGTCTATCTCGGTCTTTCTCTCCATGTCTCGGTGATAGGCATCCAAGTTTGTGTCATGGCCTCTACCTCTGTCCCGTGGGCTGTCCCCGATCACTCTCGGTGCTAACATCTAGCCCTGCCTCTGATTCTTGTTGTTGGCGTGTGGTAAGAACATCAACACTCGCCTCACGTACACGACTGCCAGCTTATCCATACGTCGGCAAGATCATTTGCAACAATATCACAGAAGGTTGACAGGATAACTGAGGACAGCGACATGCAGAGGATGACAAAAATGCACCGGTGGTCAACGGCGCATTCGTGTGGATGATCCTTCTACTTGCCTCAACCTTGACGACCCAGTTGACCATCTCAAAGACGCCATGCGAGGACTAGCTGTACATCGCATCGAGGAGAAAATCATCGCCCTCATCGACAATTCCTGCGCCACGAGTACCTTCTTCCATTGGCTCGAACAAGCAGACAAGATCCATCGAGAAATCCTCGCTACGCCTCGCCAACCAGCACCGCTGATGTCCCACGGCAACCACCGCAAAAGAGATCAACTAGCCTTATCACAATCGACTCTACAAGACCCATTCAAGACATCTATCTGGTTGGAGAATTTTCTCTACAGAACTCTCATAATGTAACACTACCTAAGTTTTTTTTTATTTCCCGCACTGAATTAACTACCAAATCGATACCCTATTTCTATGGCAATAACATTATTATTATAAATTCATCAAGTTATTCATTTTACCTGCCCCATTACCATTTCAATTAATACAACTTTAGATATGTATGATTTTTTACAATTAATTATATAATTATTTATTATTATTTTGTGTTTCATTTAACCATCATTAGCAATGCCGTCAGCCATCAACAACTAATTATTTTTCTTCAAATCGTAATCTTCATCATATCTAGGCTTATTACACACATATTATAACTTCACCCATCTTTCTCATAATTTTGAAACTTTTAATATATTGACAACATTTATATATATATTTTTAAAATGTTAAACCCTTTTGTTTATATATTTTATCTATTTCGTTTTTCTAATTTTATCGTTGACGTCTCCTAACCTCCCCTGAACATACTTTCTCATGCATTCCCCAAAGGGCTTCCTGTTCGCCAAACATTTTATTTTTCCATAGATAATCCAACTGAGAAATCCTTCTTAGCTATATCATTCCCAATAGTGAGTTCAGGATACCCAGCTAGATTATTTTTCTCACCCGGCTCATCATTACAAATCATATTTTTTTCTTTTTTTTTTATTACCATCCAAATCGAGAGAAATCATCATTGGCAACAGAACAATCCGTGCAGATACCTTCACTTTATCCATTCCCCAATCTCATATATTCCCCTCAAGAGATTCTTGCTCGCCAGATTTTCTTTTTTTATTAATTCAACTTGAAACATCCTTCCTCGTTATATCGTTCCCAATAGTGAGCTCAGGATACCCATCTGGGTTCTTTTTTTTTTTCTTTTTATCACCCGGTTAATCATTTTTATCATTTTATATATTTTTTTCATCATACAAGCCGGGTACCATCATCATTGGCAGCAGTACATCTTTTGCGTTCACCTCTCCCTTTCCAGATTCCTAAACCTACTTATATAGTAGGGAGCTACTAGTCTAAACTGATGATGCAAACGGAACATCTTGAACGTTCTGTTAATGAAAACAGTACTTCACTAACACGAGTTCGTACTGCATTGCAGAACTCATTAAGATGTTTCTTTGCAGGAACCTACTCAGACATCCCATATACCCTCATTAACTCTCTGCGTCAACTTATAATCTTAGTTCAACTTAATAGCGATATGCTTTTCTTTTAGTTATTTTTTAATTCAATAGGTTTTCAATTTTTTTTTCTATAAGTAAATTACTTATACGGCATTTCTAATATCATCTTGCATATTTTCTCAATTTTATAATTTCTCCTTATGTATTTTTATTTTAACATATTCTATATCTTTTTGAGACGTCATCATTATATTATTGTCCTATTTTATTCTCCTATATTCATAATAATTTTAACTAATTTGTGTCCAAATTATTTCTTTTAATTTTATAATAGGTTTGTTAGGTCACCATTCATGTTTTTTCATTTCCCCAAACAAACCTTAATCACTGGAGGCACATTCTATCGTATATTTTAAACTGTATAATAATGACACTTTTAGTATATGTCACATATCTTCCAATTAGTTAGAGCCGATACCTTATAAGATCCTACACTTCTATTAGAATGTACACTGTTTCTATTTACCTCCACCCCATATTTTGTATATAAACTATTTGTATTTAAACCCTCTATTTGTATTTAAACTAAAAATGGTGACTTCAAAATAAAGGTTTAAAGAGTGATCGGTCAGCTGGTGGCAGCTGGGGACAGAGGAGGAAAATGCCAACGCCCATACAGATGGGCCCCCCTCCCTCCAGGGACCTTTTTATAGGCGACCCCTGTAAACAGGGCAGGTTTTAGCAGGGGGTCAGCAGATGGTTCTAGGGTGTGTCATTCGGCACGCCGTTTCTGTCTATCTCGGTCTTTCTCTCCATGTCTCGGTGATAGGCATCCAAGTTTGTGTCATGGCCTCTACCTCTGTCCCGTGGGCTGTCCCCGATAACTCTCGGTGCTAACATCTAGCCCTGCCTCTGCTTCTTGTTGTCCGCGTATTGGAATAACATCAACACTTGCCTCACGTATACGACTGCCAGCTTATCCATACGTTGGCAAGATCATTTGCAACAATATATAATACATATATATAATATGATTTTAATTTATATATATGTAACACATTAGGAATATCTTGACCACTAACATGAGCGTTTTTTGATATTTTGAATTATATTTTAACACACACATATACACACACACAAAGCTTAATTAAGAACAGCGGTGTTATACAGATTACACACACATATATATATATATTATATAATCTAAAATACAAATATTTTATTTTTTTAAAAGCATATATTTCATTTTAATTCATTGACTGATATATATTTTTGACCATAGATTTGAAAACATACCACTTTTAATTATTATTGTTGTAAATATGTAAAGTTAACCCTACCTATTTTTCAAAATCACGGATATAGAATTCATTCTATAAATTTTATATTACTGTGATAAAAATAATTTTATGTGTAATTTGCTTCAAGTGATTCAAAATAAAAATCTGCTTGAAAGGTAAATAATTATCTTCACTTTTCCACGACTGCACCTCTTTTCAACAATCAAACACAAAAATAATTCTAATCTTAATATATATATTTAAATGGCATATTTTGGACCCAATAAAACAAAACATCTTATTTATTTCAAAATGCCAATATTTTAATAGGCTGTACGCCTAACTTCGTCAGGGCATATGAAAAAAACATTAAAATACAGTGATACCTCGACATACGAGCGCCCCAACATACGAGTTTTTCGAGATACGAGCCGACGAGCAAGTGATTTTTTGCTTTTAGTTACGAGCGAAATTCGAGATACGAGTTCGGTTCGGTGGTAACACGCAGGCGCGCCATCACGCGCACACCAAGGAACTGACGACTGAGAAGATAAAAGAGTTACAGTCACAGTAATTGGTTTTGAGGAGTCAGAGGAGGAGGTTATTTCTACAAGTTAGATAAAGGAGATCTTAGGAATGTGGGAGAGAGTTTCACAGTTCGTGGAAAAAAACACCCAGAAAAAGTTGCAACAGGTCGTGCATCTGACCTATTTAATGACACTTGCCTAACTCATTTCCGGAACATTCTGAGAGGGAGGAAGAAACAAACCTCCTTGGACATGTTTTTTTCTAAACGGCCTACAGGTGAAAGCGAGAAAAATGTAGCGAAAAAGGCAAAGACCAGTGAGGATATCTAATTTATTTCTTTACATTCTCTTTTTTGTTTTTGTGCAATAAATATTTGATATTTATAAATACGTTTTTATTATTTAAAACCACATAACAAAAATAACTGGGGTAACATTTTGGAGGTTGGAACGGATTAACCCTTTAGGTGCCGGCCGTTTTCAAGGTCATTCCTGATTATTGTTAGCCTTCAAAAGACATCAAACTATTCTTTAAATTATTATTTTTTATGAACGCTTTTATGATTCATAAAAACATATGAAACACAATGCAACAGAATATGCGCTTTAAAATGCAATTAATTAATTTTCATTAGATTTTTTTTAAGGAGAAAAGAACCATCAATTCCCATCAAACCGATACATCGGCTTGCCTGGTGATTAAAGGGTTAATGGTAGTTCAATTGTTTTGTATGGGGAATTTTGCTTCGAGATACGAGTAATTCAAGATACGAGCAAGGTTGCGGAACGAATTAAACTCGTATGTCGAGGTACCACTGTATATAAAATATAAAAGGGTAAGGTGCAGATATTAAAAACAAAAAAAAGGCATATCCTGACCAGGTTTATATGAGCATTTCTAAACAGCTGAGCTCCATCTAATGGAACAAATAAAAAACTAAACGTTTATTTAAATTGTTCCGTTATATTTGGCCAATAAACGGACGTTAATACTTTGGAGATGGTATTGCGCCTCTTCGTAAACGTTCGCCGTACTCTGTAATTAACTCTAATGTGCCCTGGTTTACCACAGTTCCAACAGATCGTTTTGTCATTGGGTCTGTAAGTGCGCTGGCGATAGGTCCCTGGGGCTGATTCTGATAAAGACATACTTTTTTCATTTCTTCTACTGTTCTCTGTAACCGGGTAATGGCTCCTTTAATGTCGCCGTCTTCCTGAGATTCGTCGGCCTTCATGAGGCGTACTACCTTCTGATAGCCCCTTGTCGCATCACTGGCTGCCTCAAATTTCAGTACGTGGATCAACGCCTCCTGCAACGTCTTGGCGTCATACATTCCCACTGATTGTTTACACTCTGGGTCCTCGATGGCATCCACGAAATTTTGATGTGCCAGGAGATATTGAACATGGCGGGTCAATCAGGGAAAGCTAACCTCACTAGCCTTCTGACATCTATTGCCAACTCCTGCAGCGTCTCGTCGCGCTTCTGGCGGCGATTCTTTAGCTTCACAACATGGTGGGGCTACAAATCGTCATTTCCAAAGCGCAAAGTCAAGGCATGGACCAGACATTCATAGTCCAATCTTTGTTCTAGTGGCAGGGACTGGATAACCTCCGTGGCTCAACCTCGGAACGATGCGGCCAGGTTTATTGCCTTCTCACTAAAGCTCCAGCGATTGCCCAAGGCCACCACTTCGTACTGAGTCTTATAACTACTCCACGATGTCTGTCCGTCGTAGGTAGGAGGCTTGATTTTTGCAAAACATTCAGTGGTATCTAACCGATGAGAATTTGCCGCTATTCTAACAGACAGAGGTGTGGTTACAGGGACCACATCTTCACTATTCTCGAGCCTTCTCAATCGAGACTCCATTGAAGCCAAGTTTCCTTTCATCGGTCCAATATCCCTTTGTATAGAGCCTATTTTTTTATTATTCTGAATATATATAGTTTCCAACATTTTCTTACATTCTTCAATTTCGGATTCGGTAAGCTCTGCCATCTCGCGAACTAAGCTGTATCCCCGCTTCTGACACCAAATGTTACGCCTCTTCTCATGTTTGCGTAAAAGGTTTCTAAGAAATCAATGTGGATTATTAGTGGATACATCTTAGAACACTATATTTATTATAAGAACTTTAAAGAGTAGATTAGCAACTATATACACTAGATGGACTTGCCTCCATTGTCTGCCACCAGAGGGATCCTCCTCGTCACCATTTTCCCGGTTAGTCCATACGGCCACACGCCCGGAGCCCACTTCCCGTAGCCAACTTGCCGCGTCTGTTGTTAACCCTGTTATCTCTGCGACTCTCCTGCCCTCCTTCACATTGGAATGTCGTCGTGGCGCCTGTCCTCCCCCACACACACGTGGGCCATCCTCCAGCAGCTGGAATCCATCCACCTTTCCACAACTTCGCTCTGGGATCTCTGCCTCTCGGATATATTGTCATACAGTGAGGAGAGAATTGCCCATATTATAATATATATAGTGGTTACAGCCTTCTCCACGCTGACGAGCGCCAACAGCGCGAAACGCGTTCGTGGATGGCTTTTCTTGATTTATCAAAAAATTGGGTTGGCCAAATATCTCGGAGCAAGATAAATAAACGTTTAGTTTATTTTTGCTCCACTAGATGGCGCTCTGCCATCTAAAAAGCCCATGTGCTCCTGGTCAGGAGATGCCTTCTTTATTTTTAATATATATATATATATTTCTTAATTTATGCACCTTTTCCCAGTACAATGTTACATTTGTACTATTTTTTCACATTGTGTAGCGTCCTCACGCAATTCTGGCCTTAACTATTTGTTTCATGATTTTTCAGGATGCCTTAATGACCAATTTTTTGGTCGTTGAGGTACAGCTTGCATCAGGCTGATGAGGGCCAACAGCCCGAAACGCGTCCGTGGTTAGCTTTTCTTGATTAATCAAGAATGGGTATTTGGGCAAATCTGGAATAATTAAAAATCAACGAGAATAGTGTATATTTATTCCGATAGATGGCGCCAGCCATCAGCAACTTTCAGTTGCACGATAAGGAGATGCCTTTTTCTTAATTTATGCACCTTTTCCCAGTACAATGTTACATTTGTACTATTTTTTCATATATATATGTATGTCATAATATATGCTCTTCCAGGATTAATAAAACAAACCAACAGCCAACGAGAGAGAAATGGGCCGCTAAAGCGAGACACTTTAGACAACTAACTAACGACCATTTTTTGGCCACATTCCTGAGGGGGGCGTCACCACCTGGCGATTATCCTGGTTAGCCCCCCCCCCCCCCCCCCCGGTTGTGTACACAGGGAAAACAGTCGTTCAGCAGATAACGTCTCGCTCGCTCTCTCGGCTGGCTGCCTGGATGATTTGCTCTAACAACTCGTCGTGTGATTATTTCTCTCCTCACCACATTTACCACAAAATTGTCACATATATATATATATATTAATAAATAAATAGTTGTTTAGTTTTGTATTAAAATTATCTTTATTATTTTGATTATTTAAATTCAAATTATAAAATTTGTAAATTGTTATTATTTAGTAGAGATAGAGAGAGAAAAAAAATCCTTTACTTCTTATACATCATCCAATTAATTATATATTTATAATTAATAACAATAAAATTTAACAACGTAACTGTTATGATTTACATTATGTATACTAGAGGTGACAACCACTCATTGTCCGGTTGAAAGAATTTATTTCACCATCAAATAGTTCTCTTTTATACAGCGAGGAGTTTTACATATTGAAAGATCGCCATGGATTTGCATAGCGTTGAAAGATAAAATAATATTTACATGAAAATAGTTACAACATATAAAATAGACAAAATTCATAGTATATGATAATCCATCACATATCACAACACGTTTCCCCTTCCTCAAAACCCAAGCCTTTGTGGTTTCTTCAGCTCTCTACCGAACCTAGAGAACCGGGGCATTACAGATGAGTTCTCAGAGGGCACAGCTATCCCATCACTTGGTTGTTGTTGTATTGGAGTTGTAGATGGTCCTGCAACTGGCTCCTCTTCAGTAGTTCTCTGCCAACTGCTGGAGTCCGCCGCTACTGGAGACGATTACCTGAGAACGAGGTCCCCAAGGAGGGCGATTCCCCTTTTCCGGATGGTCCATTTTTTGGTCTTAGAAATTGTTGATTTCTGAGGAATTCCCTTCCAGATGGTGTTTCGACTTTGAAACTTCGAGGCGAATTCCCGTGAGCTGTAATCTTCACTGGTGTCCATGCCTGTTTTGGAGACAGTTGGCACCAGGCCTCCTCTCCCACGCTGACTTTAGGGTAGATTTTACTGCTTCTGTCGTAATACCTTTTCATCGAATTTTGTCTTCTTTTCTTTGCATTCTCTATATGTCTTTGATTGGTTTTGCACGGGCCATATAGCGGGGTGATTCTTGGGATGAGGCAGCGGAGACTTCTAGACAAACATAGTTGTGCCGGGGACGGTAGGTCATTCTTTGGAGTATTTCTGTAGGTCAGCAGGGCCAGATATGCGTCGGATCCTTGATCTTTACATTTGTTCAATAAAGTCTTTATTGTTTGGATATTCCTTTCTGCCAGTCCATTGGATCTATGAAGGTGTGGACTTGAGAAAATTTGCCTTTTGCCCCATTTTGTACAAAAGACTGTCATTATCTCTGAGTGGAACGGGGGTCCATTGTCGGACATAATAGCTTCCGGGATTCCAAATCGTGCAAATGTCTCTCTTAATTTGTTTCTGACATTGGTCGCAGTAGGCGGGTTTAATGCATAAACCTCCGGGTAACCACTAAATCTGTCCACAATTAATAAATAAGGCTTTCTTTCAATATAAAATATGTCCATAGAGACTGTCTGCCAAGGATAATCCGGAATTGGAAATGATCTTAACGTCTCCCGTGTTTTAGATTTCTGGTATTTTTGACAAATGTCACAACTTTTAACTCTCTCAGCTATGTCCATGGACATTCCTGGCCAGAAAAGAGATTCACGTGCCAAACCCTGAATTGCTGATATCCCTTGATGAGATTTATGTAATAATTCGAGCATGTAGTTTCTTTGTGTTCCAGGAACCACTATTGCCGATCCGACACATAATAACTCATTCCATAGGTAAATACGGTGTCTAAAATCATAATAGGGTTTTACATCTTCATCTACATCTTTTTTGCTTATTGGCCACCCTTCAATAACGTAGTGGATTATTTTTAACAGCGTTGTATCTTCTCGGGTATCCTTCTGTAGAGTAATCAGTTTTTCGTCCGAGATAATCTTTGATTGGCGCAGCCGACAGCCGATATTTTGTTTTTGCGCTTTGTCTAGGTCTCTAGAAGAAAAGAGCAGAATTACAAAACATGGAAAATATAAAGCCACCTGCCGAATTTGTGCCATATAATGGTGAGAAGAAATGGGAAACTTGGCGTGAAGCATTTGAAATCTTTTCTATAGCTGCAGACTTGGAGAGCATGCCATTGGTACGTCAACGAGCCATTTTGAAACATATTCTTGGTGAAAAAACGGTGTCGATATATAAAACATTCAGAGTAACAGAAAATGAAGCTTACCCAAGTATTAAAGAGATGCTCGACATGTTGTCAAAACATTTCAAACCCTTTAAAAATATAATACAAATTAGAAACAATTTTTTCACAAGCGTACAAAAGAAAGGGCAAGGTATAACTGAATTCGTTACGGAATTAAAACAACTCGCCCAGGAATGTGAATTCGAGGAATTGGCTGAATCTCTCATCAGGGATCGTTTCATAATTGGAATGATAGATCAGGAAGTAAAAAAGAAGTTGTTGGAAGATCCTCAGTTGACCCTACCAAAAGCAATTTCTGTAGCCACGATTGACGAATCTGTTTGCGTACAAATAGCGTCATGGGAAGAAAAACAGGCCATGATTGAAAAGATTAACAAAAATACCTGGGAGAAAAATAGAAGTCGAGTAGAAAAAGCTAAAGCAGGACCCAGTATTGCAAACACTAGAAATGAATGCAAGTGGTGTGGACAGCAACACACATATGGTAATTGCCCAGCATACAGAAAGACATGTAACGCATGCGGAAAATTAAACCATTTCGCAGCAGTTTGTAGGACCAGACGCATAAGAAACCTTATAGCGGAAAATGAAGGCGACGAATCCTTCGAAGGAGGTATCAATGTAAATAAGGTTCTTGTTAAGACCGTTCGGTCGGACAAATGGTCCGCTGTGATAAGTATAAATGGCAACAAGACGTCTGTACATTTGGATACTGGTGCGCAGATTAATGTGCTTCCTCAGAAAGTGATAAGCTTGTGGCCAGCAAAGCCAATAATCAAGCCCACGTCGTTAAAGGCATATGCATATGGACATTCGGAATTACCTATCGTGGGGAAATGTGAAGTGTTATGCCAATATGGTGAAAAGAAAAGCTTGTGTGAATTTATTATTGCTGATGTCGATGCGCAGACACTCATCACAGGCGACACTTGCGAGAAGCTTGAGATTTTGAAACGAATCAATCAAATAAACTCGCATGAAATGATTTTACATGATCAAACGAAAAAAATACTCGAACAATTTCATGAGGTGTTTCAAGGAGTTGGAGTGATAAACTCTGAATGTAAAATGTATACAAAACCTGAGTATCCGCCTGTACGTGCCCTTCCAAGACGCATCCCGGCAAGCCTAGGAAATGAAGTTCAGTCTGAATTGGAAAAGATGGTAAAACAAGGAATAATTACGAAGATTTATCATGAAACAGAGTGGTCTCACCCTATGGTCGTAGTGAAGAAAAATCGGGCCAAATTAGAATATGTTTGGATCCACGCAAATTGAATCAGGCCCTGGTGAGAAGACACTTCCAGACTCCGGCTCCACATGAATTATTACATCAGATTCCCAAGGCTGATTATTATACCGTGTTAGATGTAAAATCGGCCTATTGGCATGTTCCGGTTGCCAACGAATGCAGAGATCTGTTGGTGATGGCTACACCATTCGGAAAGTTCAGATATAACCGATTACCATTTGGTTTGAATATATCGGCGCAAATATTCGTGGAAATGATGACAAATATTTTTAAGAATAGTTTTCGGAACGTCACATATGTAGATGACTTGCTGATATACGCAGATAGCATTGAAGAACATAATGAAAAATTGAAAGGTATACTAGAAATAGCAAGGAGAAACAATATCAAATTCGACTTGACTAAAGCTCAAATATGCAAAAAGGAGGTTAGTTTTTTGGGCCACATGATTTCGAAAAATGGAATTGATCCAGAGCCAAATAAGGTCGACAAAGTGATCAACCTCAAAAAGCTAGAAGATAAAAAGTCGCTTCAGAGAGTCATGGGTCTTTACAACTATTTAGGAAAATTTATTCCGAATCTAGCCGCGTCAACGTCCAACATAAGAGGAATATTAAAAAAGAATGTGGTCTGGCACTGGGGCCCTAGACAAGACATCGAATTCCATCACATTAAGGAATGCGTTCGAAACGCTCCTTCGTTGGGCCATTACGACAAAACTAAGACGTTAGTTCTACAATGTGATGCCAGCAAGGATGCTATGGGAGCATTTGGCGTTTGCATCCGCTTCATTCAACGATTCTCAGAAACAGTACTCACAGATTGAAAAAGAATTATTGAGCATTCATTATAGATGCAAAAAGTTCGAATATTTATTATTAGGACACACGTTCATAATCCAGACGGATCATCAGCCTTTATTACCACTTATCCAAAAACCGTTAACTGATATATCGCCTCGACTGCAGAGAATAGTTACAACATATAAAATAGACAAAATTCATAGTATATGATAATCCATCACATATCACAACAGTAACGTCTTTTGCATCGGCTTTTACACGTCATTTAGATATACTCTAATTTGTATATAGAATAATAGAAGTGAGAATATATTTAATATTATAAATTTTAGTAGTTAGAGAAAAGAGAGAAAGACAGAACCATACACTTATAATCAAACTAATAATAAGAAAAAATAAATTATTTGTAAAGAAGGTAGATAAGATTGTTAGTGCGAGGCCATAGGATCTACTGCCGGTGAACAACAACCCCAGACGCGAAGACGGCCTGAGAGAGAGAAAAAGAAATACGAGGTGTGTTCAAAAAGTATCGCGACTTTTGAATTTTCGCGGGTTACGTATATTCGAATTTCGATCTTTTTGTGGCTTTATGTTGGTACTCATGTCTCTCACATTTGCCGACAAGCTCGGCCATTTTGAATGTTCACTTAATTGTTGACAGCTGCTTTGCTTGCAAGTGTTTTGGATCGTCTTCGATTTTTACCTATTAAAAAAAATTGATCAAAGAACCTGTATCAAATTTTGTGTGAAAAACAAAATCAAGTGCGCAGATGCATTCCGAATGTTGACTGTGGCATACGGAGAAGCTACCTTGGACCGAAGAAACGTTTATCGGTGGTACAAAATGTTCTCAGAAGGCCGAGAAGATGTGAACGACGAAGAGCGTGCCGGACGCCCGAGCACTTCAACAACAGACGAAAAAATTAATGAAGTAGAGAAAATGATATTGGCCAATCGTCGAATCACCGTTAGAGAAGTTGCTGAGGACCTAAACATATCGATTGGCTCGTGCCATTCGATTTTTATCAATTATTTGGGCATGAGCGGGTCGCCGCGAACTTCGTACGAAAATTGCTCAATTGCGACCAAAAACAGCATCGCATGAACATTGCTAATGAGATGTTGGACTCTGTCCGCGACGACCCAAATTTGCTCCAGAAGGTCATAACTGGTGACGAAGCGTGGGTTTATGGCTATGACGTGAAAACCAAAGCTCAATCATCTCAATGGAAGCTGCCGCACGAACCAAGACCGAAAAAAGCGCGCCAAGTACGGTCGAATGTGAAAGTTTTGCTGACAGTTTTCTTCGATTGCAGGGGCGTGGTGCATCATGAGTTCTTGCCACAGGGTAGAACGGTCAATAAGGAATATTACCTGCAAGTTATGCGCAATTTTCGCGAAGCAATCCGCCAGAAACGCCCGGATTTGTGGAAGAACAAAAATTGGCTTTTGCACCACGATAACGCCCCTGCTCACACATCGTTGCTTGTGCGCGACTTTTTGGCCAAAACAACACACTAATGATGCCGCAGCCACCGTATTCCCCAGATTGGGCTCCCTGTGACTTTTTCTTGTTCCCTTAACTGCTAAACTGAAGAGGCCCATGAAAGGACGACGTTACGCTACGCTTGACGAGATAAATACGGCATCGAAGGAGGAGCTGAAAAAGATTTTAAAAAATGATTTTTTGAAGTTTTTCGAAGATTGTAAAAACCGTTGGCACAAGTGTATAATATATCATGGGGATTACTTTGAAGGGGACAAAATAGGTATTCATGAATAAATAAATAATTTTTGAAAAAACACAAAAGTCGCGATACTTTTTGAACACACCTCGTATAAGTACGTATATATATAGAAAAACAGAGCTAACGAAGTTTTATCCATATATCAAAGTATCATTATCATTTGTATAGATAAAGAATTCTTCCTGATTTGAAAATAAAATGCATCAATGCAGCTCGTCTTCTTTCACCATGTTTTTTCGTTTAATTATCATTTGTGTTCACAATTCGATGAAATAATCCCTTGAATCAATAAAAATACAAACATTAGACCTCCAGGGAATATTTTTCACAAATCTTTTATCCAAAAATATCTTAATATTTCGGGCAAGAATGTGAAATATTTTCGCCCGTAAAAGGGCTTTCTTGCACGAAAGCTAGAGCTATTTATAAATAACTGATTTGTAAAAAATATAATTTTCCCTGGAGGCCTAATGTTTTAATTATCATTTGTAATATGTTAAAAGGGAAATGCTTTGAATATATATCGTAATTTAAACAAAGATATGTAAGCAATAAAGTATGACGTCTTTTTGTTTTGTCTCAAAGTGACACCAGTTTGCCACCGGACCCCAGGGGAGGGGAGGATGACCCACATAAGACTGACCAATGAGCATCAACACCTGGGGGATTCAGAGAGTGTCAAAAGGGGGCGTTTTGGTCCGGATGTAGGAGTTAGGTGACACTGGATATTTGAGACAGGCCCGCTCAGACTAGGTTCGTTTTCATCTCACGGCGGCCCTCGTGGCCGCCATTTTGGCTCCTCTCTGCCTCCGCGGCTTCATGCAAGACGCCGAGCTTTCCTCAGTTAATCCTCAATTTTTCCCTGGTCCTAGTGCCACGTGAGACGTACTGGGAGAGCGTCTTTTGATCCCAAACTTTGTCCTTACTGTCCCGTGCGGACTTCCCACTCTGCACGCCTTGCCACTCAACTCCGACTGCTTCCAACTCACTTGTTGTCCTACCCGGGTTTACGAAAGTAGACCCGTATAAGTCGACAGGATATTGATGGCGGACAGTGGACAAAGGACTATGGAAGAAGACGGGAAACGCTAAGTGGACGTTTCTGAGGTACCCGCCACTTTCATCCGACCCAACGTAGACACCTTGGTAAACCGACTGACCGAGGCCCTCCAAGAAGTGACGGCGTCACGTGCCTATGTCCCCCCTATAGCACCTTACGACGGGACCTATCTGGCGGAAAACCTTTTCCGGCAACTGAAAGCCTTGCAGGACGACATCGGGTACGCTTCTGCGAGGCTCCACGAGCTCCTCAAAGGTGAGCTCCTTTCGCATCTTCGATGAGCTCAACTCTGTCTTCCGATCCTATTACCAGAACAAAATATATTCGTCAATGCCATCCATCAGCTATCACCTTTTATATATTTACCCTTTATATTTGTATGCTATATGTCTTTATTTTATTTTTCTATACCTCAATACACGCAGCCATTATAAATCACCCAAGCCAACAATTATATATAGATATTATTGTTATTGGTCATTATATCTTAGAATATTCAACCATCAGCAATCATTTGGAATATTACTATTTGACTATATTTTCATCTGTCAATATATATAGATTATAAAACTTGACAAATTCAAGCTTTTTAAACATCATTTGAGTTTTTTTTTATAACATTTATACACATTTTAAATACCTTGAGATCGTCTTATTTCTGATATCATTAATTAGATTATTATTTTTATTTCATATTGACGCCTCTCTCTATCTCTCTCTCCCAATCCTATCTTCCCAACCTATATCACTTGCTCACACCTCCTTAACCAATTTCCTCTCAACCTCATAGTCTCCCATAGGGTTCCTGTTGCCACTCTTCTTTTTTATTAATTCATCTATTGGACCATCCTTCCTCGGTATACAATTCCCGATAACGAGTTCAGGAAATCCAAAGATTCTTTCTTTCTTTTTCCACCACCCGACAACATCATTCATTACATTCAAAAATGTCGGGTTATTCAATCATCAATGGCAACAGTACCCTTTACCTTTCACAATCCTCACCTTTCATATTTCCCACAGTCAAGCGTCTCCTGCTCGCCAACCAAACTTTTATTTTTTTTTCATTATTTTGATTCAACCAGCTGGCTCAACCTTCCTCGCTGTACATTTCTCAACAGGGAGCTCAGGCGACCAGTTCGAGTTTTTTTTTCTCAACGTTCGGATCATCATTAAAACTATCATTTTTTTCCATTTTTTATTACTATTTTTTTTTTTTCAATTTCATCCGAGCTCAATCATCATTGACAACAGAGCAACTCTTGACTCCACCTTTCCCATTCCTTCAATTTCAACTTACCTACCTCCCCCCGTCTGATCTAATGTTGATTATGGAACGCCTTGGGAGTTCGGTCAATGAAAACAATACCTCACTTTTACAGGCACGTATTGCATTGCCGCACACCATTGCAAAAATCAACTCAGACTTCCTATCTTTTTACCACTGCGTCACTCTAGATATCCATTATAAGCTAAATTGTAACATTTTACTATTTTTGATAAGTTCGTTTTTCTTTTTCTCTCTCTCACCATGTGAGACGTCTCTGAAATTATAATTATAAAAATAAAAAACAAACAATAATGGCATTTCAATTTTTTATGCTGTATATAGTGATTCGAAATCCTTACATTTATAAACGTGTGATTGTATTTGCTTATCTGCTCTAAATTTTATATGTATATCTGTGGCCGTCCGCAATGCAAACACCTTTAGTCATTTAGGTCCAAGTCTAGCTAGAAACCCATGTTAGAAATCTTCCTCGGATAAGTGGGAGAACGGATAGGTCAGATATCACCCTCGCCCCCACGGCACTCTATTTTTAACTTCCGCTGCAAATCATCTGTAGGCCGAGTTGTTACACCCCGGTTTGATTGCCCCCTCGTTTGACCTCGTTTTAACTTGGTGACAAAATCTCGTCCTTTGATAGAATCCCTCTTCTGCGTACAACGTTCGATATTTCCAATAATGTATACCTTTATCTTCCCCTAATCATCTTCACGAATTTTAATCTTTCAAAAATTTTAACTTCTAAATTCTTTATTTACCACTTTTGAATTTTCCAAACATCATCTAAATTGCGTTTATAAGCATTGCATCACGTGGGGAACACACTAACCTAAATACTCACCATTTTTAAAACTCTTATTCATTTATATTGTTACGATCCTTGATGTGTGCCATCTTATATTTTTTATAATCATCTCAGATATTTTTGAATTTTTCTATAACATTATGATTTTTATTTTCCATGGCCTACGATTAAGATAATTTAACTTTATTTTTTTTTTAACAGTGACGCCTTTCTACCAACTGTCCCTTCTCATATCTTGATCCTTCCAACTCTGCCTTCAATACTTCTCTCGTCTCTTGATCCTTTTCCTTAGGCTTTCTATGCCTTCGTTCTAACCACCCCTCGTCCATCGCAGACTTCCTGTTCGCCGACTTTTTTTTTTTTTTTTGTAATTGATTTGCCCTAGTGGACTACTCCTTCCTCGCCATCCCATCCTGATGGTGTGTTCAGGAAAATCCATGGCTTATTATTTATTTATTTTTTTTATTTACACCCGGGTCACCGTCCCAGCTTTCTTCCATTTCATCCTTTTTCCCTCAAACCCGGGTTTAATCAATTGAACAGTCGAACCCTGTTTTCACAATCTACCTCCATCTTCTATCCTCTTCAACGGTTCCTGAGACTCCTGCTCGTCAACAATTTTTTTTAATGATTCATTGACCTGGTACACTCCTTCTCCCCATGTTAACTCCACACGGAGAGCTTGGGTAACCAACGAGATATTTTTTTTTTTCACGCTCGACCTATCGCCATCATCAGCATGATGCGCCCACTCATTTTTCTTTTACTTTTATTTTGTATCTGGTCGAGCTCAATCATCGACAGCAGCACAGCTCTTGAGCCTCCATCTCTTTTTAACCTCTCTCAGCCAGCTTTTTTTTCCCATATTCTCCCATTACCTACCTCTCCTTCGATCTTCACGCCTTTTGCCCATCTGATCTGATGTTACTTACAGGGCAACTTGATATTTCTGATCCCTGCAAACAATACTTCGCTTCTAAGCTCGCATTACAGGGCAGGACTCCTGAGATGTCCTTTGCAGAAACCAATTCAGACCCTCTTCCTTTATTCTTCACTGCGTCACTGCCTATCCCAAACCTTTTGCTTAAGTCAATTTTCTTTTTTATTTTATATTACTTTTATTATCTCTACTTCTCCTCGTTCCTGTATTACCACCCTGAAACTTTGTTGTGAATAATCATGGCACCTTAAGTAACAAAAAACTGTAAATAGTATACCTAACTTTCCCAAATATTTGCCCTCGCTATTGTGTGTGTTTACTTTAAATTTATCCTAACTATGTACTCCTTATATTTTTTTTATATGTTTATAATATTATATCAGTGTGTAACCACTACTCTCCTCATTATCTTTATTTTCATTCTAGTAACTAATTTGTGCCCCAAATTATTTCCTTTTAATAGGTTTGCTAGCTTTTCGCTCCATTTTATTTCACTCCCCTAATCAAACCTTTCTCACCGGGGGCACATTCTATCGTAATTTAAACAAAGATATGTAAGCAAAAAAGTAAGACGTCTTTTCTAGTCGTCTCAAAGTGGCATCAGATTGCCACCGGACTCCAGGGGAGGGGAGGATGACCCACATAAGACTGACCAATGATCATCAACACCTGGGGGATTCAGAGAGGGACAAAAGGGGGCGTTTTGGGCCGGATGTAAGAGTTAGGTGACAGTGGATATTTGGGACAGGCCCGCTCAGACTAGGTTCGTTTTCATTTCACGGCGGCCCTCGTGGCCGCCGTTTTGGCTCAGGCCTGCCTCCGCGTCTTCATGCAGGACGCCGAGCTTTCCTCAGTTAATCCTTAACTTTCCCCTGGTCCTGGTGCCACGTGAGACGTACTAGTAGAGCGTCTTTTGATCCCAAACTTTGTCCTTACTGTCCCGAGGACTTCCCAATCTGCACGCCTTGCCACTCAACCACGACTGCTTCCAACTCACTTGTTGTCTTACCCGGGTTTACGACATATAAATAGCGCCACGTATCATTTAGTATCTTATATATAAGAGGAGGGAATATATCAAACATGATTAGTAATATTTAAAAATAGAAACAGGTTGGGCCAAAGAAGAAAAATATAAGGGACTTATTTGTAACTCAATCTAGCCGCTAGAAGCTATATGATAAATAATTTAAAGGGTTTCTATTGTTTTATTATATATTAAAATGAAAATGATAAATTACGAAAAAAAATGTATAACAACTAAAGAGTGAGTTTTAATAATATGGAATATGTGTGAAATAAAATATTAACAAACAGAAGGCTGTCAGTCGTCACCGTTAGTGAGAAACTCAACTCTACAAATGCCAATATCCCTGGAATGTGGTTGGGTAGAAGGTTTCCATGGGAACGGTGTAGAAAAAGTTTGTAATGAAATAATCATGTAGCAGGAGATCTGATGTGGATTTACTTCCGTACAATATAATTAGCTCAGTCTGGTCCTCTACGTCCACAATTTCACCGTTGAATGATCCCCCTTTCTATAATTCTATATAGTTATATGTTTATATCTAGAGTGATATGTAAAATATATTTTGTATTCTCTCTTTATGTTGGAATTGAACATTTTCTATTTACAATTGATATAATTAAATATATATATATATATATTTAATATCTTTACAAAATTTTTTTTTCCTTATTATTAGTTTGATTAAAAGTGCATGGTTCTGTCTTTCTCTCTTTTTTCTAACTATTATATATATTCTCTCTTCGATTATTCTATATATAGGATTAGAGTATGTCTAAATGACGTGTAAAAGCCGATGTAATAGACGTTACGTTGTTAATTTTTATTGTTATTAATTATAAATATATAATTAACTTGAGGATGTATTAGAAGTAAAGAATTTTTTTTTTCTCTCTCTATCTACAAATTAATAACATTTTACAAATTTTATAATTTGAATTTAAATGATCATAATAGTGAAGATAATCTTAATACAAAACTGGACTATAAAATTAAATAACTATTTATTATTATATATATATATATATATATATATATATTTATACAAGGTCGAAATTTTCGCCGGGTTTACTCTTACTAAGTCCTGGCCCGGTACAAATTTCTTTCCATCCTAGTTGAACCATTATGGTTTCCATTAACACAAAACATAAACAAATTTGACTCCAATTTACACTAGAAATGGTTATTAAAAGTTGTTGTTGTTGTTGTCGTGTCCAAAGAAGAGTCTCAGATGTCTCCATGCATCTCCATCACAGCAGCAGCAATATCCACTATCTTGGGGGTGTAAAGCTGCTGCTCTGGGTCTAAGTCAATTTTCTGCAAGGCTGCGGCCATTGCTGGGCATGAGAATAAGTGAGTAGGTGTTAGTTCCACACCAGGGCAGTTGCTCTTCATTGGAAAATGGGTGCCGTTGCCACGTTAGTCACCTTGGAAACGAACCAGAATTTGAGTCCAAGGGGACCGCAGGGAGGTGTGGTCAGACTTCTCCCCCCCTTTTTTATTAAAAGTGATATTAACAAAAAATATATATATTTTTAAATTTTTACCTTTAAAATTTTGATAAAAGGTTAACATGGCTCTGTCTTCGCTCTTTATCTTATCATAATACCTTCAATTCTTTATATTTTCCCTTATGTTCTGCTACTATGACGCGTAACTGCCAAAGCTACAGCGTGAACTTGTTATAGCTCTATGTTGTTACATAAAATACAAAACCTTTTTGAAATCTCAAAAATAATATTTATCTATTTTTTTTAAACTATCAATACTCTTTCTCTTATACCAATTATTTTCATATATTATAGATATAACTCTACACACATATATATGGTAATTCAAAACAACAACCTTATATTGTATAATACTCATAACAGGATTTTCATGTTGTATAATAGAAACACATCTGTAAATGATTATACGCATTATTGACATGTGATACATTACATCATCATATGTAATGTACTTTGTACAAACTGAGGATAAATAAATTAAACTCTGTAATAGATTAAGAGTCGAGCTAAAGCAAGAAATTGAGATGGAAGTCCAACAACATCTAAAGATAGGCAACTGCCAGGGCGGCGCCAGGGTACAATTTCAAATCCGAATCACGCTCTTGTTGCATCCGCTGAAATGCAATACTTCCTCTCTCGGCAAAGATATATAAGACCTCCGCCCTTGCCGAAAATAGTCACTTCACTATTAACGGGAGCCCTCGTCACTTCATCTTCTGATGCTCGATCATGCCGTAGATCAGTAAGAAAACTTCTTATCTCTCCATCTATCGCTCCTAGCTCGACTTTTATCTGTTCACGGAACTCTCCTACTACAACTGTGTCTCTTCGTTTTTTGTGTATGGACATTCCCAAGCTTTCCACTCTGCCTTGACCACGACTGCCTGTACTCTGTGAGAACTGTTAAAGGTCTCCCAAGGTGCAGAGACGTACTGGAAAACTCTCCACGCCCTGACTGTACCTCTCGGTTACTACAGGTTTGTCCCTCTCGGTTACCACACACAGCGAGAGACCTTCGGTTACCACATATATATATATGTTATATTGAAATATTATTTTATTTAAAATTATATTTTATAGATACAAATATTCTGTTAAATCGACCGCCAGAGGTCACGCTTACCCTATAAAAACTCATTGTTTTTGTATCCCGTTGGCCGGCTCAAATCTTTTGTACATTATGTAAATAAGTTTTTCATATTTTAGATTCCTACGCCATAAGTCAGGCAGTACTTTTATCAAATTATGTTTTTAATACATATTCCTTAGCTCAAATAAAGAAATCTCTGATCAAAACTATTTTATTATTCCCACAACTGCAAAACAATATGTATATACTCATGTATACCAAAATCAAGCAACAACTAATAATTCTATAACTAAAATATTCCAAAATCAGCAGTATTATCATTATTAAATATAACATATATGACATAATAAAAATATGATTTTTATTATTCATAAAATAATTAAAATTCTATAATCACAGAGTTAAATTTTAAAATGAAAAGGAATCCTTAACAAAAGGAATACAACCTAATGTTGTTTTTGTTTGTAAATAGATAATAACATCGTTAGTCTTATGTATGCAAAAACTGTTTGCTTTAAAAATAATCAAAATAATAAATATTTTCTGGGACAAAAGTTATCATTCATTTTTACCATCCACGACTGCATGAATTGGTAACGTAAATAGAATATACGTTCTTTTTTTATGACATATATATATATATATATTTAGAAAACAAATACGAGAATCATGGGACGAGTGTCTCACTCGTCCCATGATTCTCGTATTTGTTTTCTAACTGTATTGAATGGGATTCCAGTACTTATAGTAATATATATATATATTAGTAAATTAAATTTATTTGTGTAAAATGTCTAACTTCCCCAAATTTAAGAACCATAATAACTTCCAAAAACCTAGTTGTAAATTGGAAAACACTATTTATAAATTAACATATGTAATTTAAGTTTTATAGGTCAAACATGCAATCCATTAAACGTTAGAATAAACTTACATAGAAACCATTAAAAAAATTCAATAGGCAACACTTATATGAAACACCACAACAACACACACACATTCAACAATTGAAACATTGAAATACTAGATATATGTCAGAACAAAAAACAAAGATTACTACTAGAAAACAAAAACATATTAGAACACAACATACTTTACCCTTATGGATTAAATGATGAACTTAACCACACTCTTACGCAACACCTGAACATGAAAAATATATTTATGAAATTAGTTGCATAAATAATAAAAACATTAAAACACACACACAATACAGAGGTAAAACCATTAACAAAATTTGTTTTTTACAATTTGATAAGATTTTAGATATCAAACAAGAATATTATTGCGATTTCACCGCCACTCTGTGTTGTGACGACGATCTAAATTCTATAGAGGTAGTCACTCACCTCTATTCTTGGTCGGCGGGGTTGAAGGTTCAAAGTTAAGGCGTCGCTGCTTATAACACTTTTAAAATATACGACGAAAACAGGAGGGAAAATTATATTTATTACAATTTAAGAAAATAAGTAAATTATTATTTAATTAATTATATATTTAAATATTTACACTAAAAGAATCGGAGATCAGGGCAAATTCTAGCGTTCGAAAGTTGTTTACAAGTTCATCTTTTATTGTTTTCTCATTTTTGCCGCTGCATCCCCGTAGCCGCTTCCGCCGGTCTCCCATTGGCTGCTTCGGACGTCTTCTTTTCCAACAAATATACTAGTAACATCACACAAAAATTTATAAAAACATTATTTAAACTAAACAATCAAAAATTCCTAAACCTACTAAACTATATCAAAATTAACAACTTATCAAACAGATGAACAGACATAACTGAAGACATGCATAAATTCAGAATTAAACAAAACACAAACAAAACACAAAAATTCATCATTAAATTTAATAATAACTTATTTGAACACATCAAATTTAACAACATACTCAACAACAACAAAATTAATTACCTATTTCCTATACAAAATTAAACTTTCCAAACAACATGGAAATACAACAGAAATAAAGGCAGTAGATTATGTAATTATGACACAATTATAGCAAACTTACAAAAATATAAAAAACATAAATGTAATTGTCATAAGTTCGACAATTCATATAAACACAAAGGTCACATACTATCTAGTAACTTTACATTCTTAAACAAAGATTTACAAAATTGACTAAACAAAGGCTATAAATACATACGGCCTATTAAACATACATGTTGTGTATGTAAATGGTTAAACATCTGTATTTATTTTGCATGTTTTATCATTTTCATCATGTAAATATATATTTGTATATATAGGACATTAACTGTGTAATTAGACAGAATTGACTAGTAGATCTCGGCACATGGTGTGTACTTGGAGATGTATCTCGAGATAAACGGATGCTTGACTGTGTCTGGCTATTACTGGGAGCAAATACAACTGGCGACGAGGATCTGTAAGAACCAGATCAAGTGCACTTTTGCAAGTAAAGGAAGACAGAAATCTAAAGTGAACGAGAATACAACAGTATGTCTGGTTGTTCAATGATTGTACCGTTCGGTTTCTTCAGGCCAGTGGAAGAATCCTTTGAGATTTTCGTTCAAAGTTTTGAAGCAGCGTTTGAAGCAAATGGATTGGAGGAAGGGAAAAGAATACCCATCTTTGTTGCTTTACTGGATTCTGAAATGTTGAAACTGGGCAATTATCTTTTCTTCCCGAGTACAATGAGAGAACAGCCTTATGAACTGTTAGTACAAAGAATAAAGCTACATCTAGCTCCAAGAAAGAAGGTGATTCCTCAACGATGCAGGTTTTTAAAAATAATACAACTAGGGAATGAATCCGTTTCGGAATACCTGCGTGAGCTCAGGCATTTGGCTATGGATTGCACTTTCGGTTAAATGTTGGAGGTCATGTTACGAGTCCGTTTTGTGGCTGGTATAAAGTCGGAAAGCCTTCAGAAGAAATTGTTGCAGGAGGATGACGATTTCACCTTGGACAGAGTATTTTCTATAGCAGTCTCGTTTGAGATAGCTTAACAAAATGCTAAGGAGTTGCAGAATGGACTAGTGGCTAAGATGGATATTGTTCCAGGAGGAGATAGAAAGAATGAAGCTCGTAGGGGATGGCAGCATGGGTCCGGTATGAAAAAAAGGGAGACAATTTGTTTCCGATGCGGCGAGAAAAACTCTCACCTTGCACCTGCATGCCCACATAAAACAAAATGTTGTTTTAAATGCCAAAGAATTGGACATTTGAGTAGGGTGTGCAAAACGGGTAAATCATTGCCAGACTGCAGATATGTGCAGGACGAGTTGATTTATTCGGTACAGGGTGATACTGATGCAAAAATAAATCTAAATTTAGAGAGACGAGTACCAGTTGTGTTTTGCGGTGGACACGGGAAATCCCGTCACATTGATACCTAAAACAATTTATAAAAATTATTGGAAGGATAACAAATTATCTCCATCTTATTTAAGGTTTTTTTTTGAAATCCTTTTGCGGAAAACCTATAAAAATTATTGGTGAGAGAAGAGTTTTTGTAAAAGAAGCAAATCAAAATTTGCGGTTAATAGTTGTAAATAAAGATATTTCGATAATTTTGTTAGGACGAGAATGGCTAAAAAGTTTAAATCTTGATTTTTCTAAGCTATATTGAACATTAGACAAGTAAGTGAGTCCGAAATCAAAGTTATAATAAATAAGTATGCTAATTTATTCAGCAAAGAATTAGGTTGCTTAAAAAACGTCCATATTGATTTTTATTTTTAAAAAAATACGACTCCTGTATTTTGTAAGGCGAGAAGTTTGCCTTTTTCTTTGAAAAAAAAAAGTAGAAACTGAAATCGATTGTATGGTTAACAAGGGAATTTTACAACCTATTGAGTATGCAAACTGGGCCGCACCTATAATACCGGTACTGAAGAAAGATGGAAGCCTTAGAATTTGCGGCGATATCAGATGCACCGCAAATAAGGCCATAGAATTGGATAAGTACCCGCTGCCATCAATAGACGAAATATTTTTAAAATTGTCTGGAAAAACAGTGTTTTCGTTATTGGACTTATCCAGAGCTTATTTGCAGGTCAGGTTATCTGAAGAGGCCAAAGGAGTGGTGAACATTAATACTACGAATGGGTTATTTGCCTTTAAAAGGCTACCCTATGGAGTAGCTGTAGCACCAAATAAGTTCCAAAGAGGAATAGACAATTTATTTGCAGATATGTCGGGAGTGGCTTGCTACATCGATGACATCCTGGTAACCGGAAAGGATCATAGGGATCACGAGCAAAAGCTGAAATTGGTCTTTAAAAGGCTGCAAGAAAAAGGTTTAAGATTAAACAGGGATAAATGCAAATTCGCATTAGGTTTTAAAAAAGATAAAAAGGGACTGCATCCCATAAGTTGTAAAATTGAAGCGGTGGTAGAGGTGGCCTGAACTTACAAACGTTTCTCAATTGAGATCTTTTATAGGTCTCCTTATGTATTACTTATGTATTAAAAATCTTTTCTCCTTATGTTTTATTTCTAGTATTTACAATCAACGGAGAAAGTTTTCATGTTATTTTGATTACTCTAGGTTTATAAGAAATATTGCAGATATTTTAGCGCCCTTCTATCACCTCTTAAAAAAGAATTCGAAATGGAATTGGACTAGTGAACACCGTATATTATTTGCAAAATGCAAAGCATTGCTAACTAACGAGTCGGTGCTGGCACATTATGATGCAACTAGGGAACTAGTCCTTGCATGTGACGCCTCTAGCTATGGATTAGGAGTGGTTCTGAGTCACAGAAACGATAGAAAGTAAGAAACTCATATAGTGTTTGCTTCAAGAACGCTAACTGAAGCGGAAAGGCGGTATTCTCAATTAGAAAAAGAAGCCTTAAGCATCATTTTTGGTTGTGAGAAATTCCGACAATATCTATTGGGACGTGAATTTGTGTTTGTCACAGACAACCGACCTTTAATGCACATTTTTTTCACCCTAGAAACCGATCCCCATATGTGCTGCATCAAGGATTAAGAGGTGGTCTTTAAAATTAGCTGCAATTAAATACACTGTGGAGTTTCGAAAAACTGGTGATAATGGCAAAGCAGACGCGTTATCACGTTTACCTTTAGGCTCAAAGACCACGGAATCTTTGGATGAGGATCAGGTGCTTCTACTTCGGAAAATGAGTGAGGTCCCTTTCTCATTCCAGGATGTGGCAGTTGAGACACGCCGGGATAGATTACTATCAATTGTGTTGAGAAATTTTAGGGAAAATAATTGGCAAATTCCAAAGGTATCGCAGGAATTTCCACTATATCCCTATTATAGGATAAAAGACGAATTAAGGTGTGAGTTTGGGTGTCTTCAATGGCGTGAAAGAGTGGTAATTCCCCAGAAACTAAGATCCTTAATTTTGGACGATTTACATGAGATGCACCTAGGGATGGTGAAAATGAAAATGATTGCTAGACGGTATATTTGGTGGCCAGGCATAGATAAGAACATAGAAGAGTTGGCTAGAGATTGTAGAATATGCCAAGAATCTGCAAGTATGCCGCCGTCTACCATTTTAGAGTGGACTTGGCCTGAAAATCCGTGGCATCGTCTACACTTAGATCTAGCAGGTCCCTTTATGGGACGAATGTTTATGGTCCTTGTAGACGCGTACACCAAATGGCTGGAGATTGTCATTATAATGGACATTACGAGCAGGACTATCATAAAACATCTTAGGGAGATCTTTGCCAGTTTGGATTACCTGAAATATTGGTAACCGATAATGGCAGACAATTTGTCTCAAGTAAATTTGAAGAATTTACAACAATGAATGGAATAAGACACACAAAAACGAGTTCGTACAATCCCAGTACTAATGGCTTAGCTGAGCGTTGTGTACGTGAATTCAAAAACTCTTTACGGAAGAAGCAAGAAAAGGAGAGAGTATAGAAATCAATCTACAGCGATTTTTATTGACCCATAGAGCTTTTCCTCAAACGGTATTAAAAGAGTCTCCCGCGGAACTTTTAATGAAAAGAAGTTCAAGATCAAGATTTTCAAATTTGATTCCGAAAATGGCGAAGGTGAGAGAGGTGTACCATGATGCCATGAGGAAGCAAGAGCATTTTTCGGTCGGCTCTGATGTGTATTTCCGGGGTTTTGCTAACGGACTAAAATGGAAAAGGGCAAGATCATGGAACTACTGAGCAGCCGACATTACCTTATAGAAGACGAAGGCCGGTATGTGAAAAGACACATAAATCAACTAAGGCCAGTTATCAAGAAAGAAGTTCCTGAAGTGAGAGATTTGGTATTGCCGGGTACATCAAGAGACTTTATACTTCCTGGTACTTCTCGAGATCACCCTAGGCTTGGAGGACAGGGGAAGAAAATGGAAAAAGCCCCGGAGGTGGACGAATAATTGAAAGGAGCGGAGTCTTCAGCACAAGAAGACATTCCAGAACCAGAACCGGGCCCTGCTGTCCACCAGACCGGCTTTAAACATACACAAAACTTATAAGAACACAAAAAATACCTAACATATTCATCATACCGAAAATACGCAAAACATCAACAGCTTTTAGAACTATAACTTCAGGTATTAACTCTAGCATACAGAATATTGATTTACAATTAGCTTCAACTTTGAAATTTATAACACAAAAATTATTAACAAACACAACTATAGTTTTGTTATATATTCATATTTTCATTGAGATTGTTTATCATCATCGTTTGCTGTATAAATACTTTGTTTTAATTAAAATGAGTGGTATGCAAAAATAACATGCGTTGCGTTCAATATTTTAAATTAAATACATAATAATTGACGACGAGGATGGGATCGCAAGAAAAAATTACAGAAGTAAATATGATGAAAAAAGCTAGCAAAACTGAACCACCTAAATTTAAATCGGGCAAAGTTCATTTTAAGGAATTCAATAAAATGAATAATAAAATAATTATTTGCATACGTTGTAAAGTAAATCATATGCCAAATGTATGTAAATTCCGAAATGCTAATTGTTTTAAATGTAGCAAGATTGGTCATGAACAAAAAGCTTGCTTAACAAATGTTGGTAAATCTGGAAACCTATATAGGGCTAATAGTAATCCAACTTTATGTTGCCGGAGAAGGGAAGAGATAAGCAATCCTTATTATATAACAGTAAATTTGGATAACCACAATGTACACATGTTAATTGACTCGGGAAGTGCATACTCATTATTAAATAAAGAAACTTTTCTTGAATATTGGAAATTGACGCAACTTAAAAAAATCTGAGATACTTCTAAATACATGGTCATCCAGTCAAGTAAAAATTCTTGGGAAACTCTATGTTAAAGCAATAATATCCCATGGTAGTAGAAGTTTACCAATTTTAGTGGCTGATGGATTAGGTCCCAACATTCTGGGAAGGCAATGGTTTACAGCTTTTCGCCTGAAGTTAAACTTTTTAAATTCATTGGAAACTAATCCTATATCACCTGATTTCGAGGAATTGTTTAAGAAAGAAATTGATGTCTATAATGGGCCATTAATTCACATTGATATTCCTGATAATGCTGAGCCCAAATTTGTGAAGGCAACCGTTGCTCTAGGAAATTTAGTGGATTAAAAATTGAAAGTACTAGAGGAACAAGGTGTTATCGAACCGGTAAAATTTACTAAATGGGCTTCTCCAATTGTTACAGTTCTGAAGAATGATGGCTCCATAAGAATTTGCCACGAATATAAATCAACAGTTAATTTATATTCTAATCCTGATAAATATCCGTTGCCTACAATTCCGCAACTATTGGATAAGTTGAGAGGAGGCAAATTGTTTATTAAAGTAGATATGGCTCAAGCGTACCAGCAGTTGAAAGTTGATGAGGAATCTTCAGAAATCCTAGCTATTAATACACATAGAGGCTTATATAAGATGAAACGTCTACCTTTTGGTTGGAATTCTGCCGTTGGAACTTTCCAGAGGTTTATGGACACTCTTTTGAGTGGAATTGATGGAGTAGCGGTATATTTGGATGATGTCCTCATCGCAGGAAGTAATTGTGAAGACTTAAAAAAGAAAACTGAAAATGTTATTTTGCGTTTCAAAGAAGCAGGACTTCGGCTTAAAAGAGACAAATGCAAATTCTTCGTGTCTGAAATCGATTTTTTAGGATTGAAAATTGACTATAGAGGAGAATCCATCTGATGAAAAGCTAAGAGCTATTAAAGATGCTAGACCGCCATGTAATAAAAAATAGTTAATGTCTTTACTTGGACTTTTGAATTACTATGAAAGGTTTTCAAAAAAACACGTCCACAGTGGTTGAACCGCTTCATAGACTGTTGGATAGTAATTCAGCTTGGAAATGGAGAAAAGAACACCAAAGATCTTTTGATAAGGCTAAAGATTTGATTAGTTCTGAATCGGTGTTGGCTCTTTTTGATGACAATTTACCTATTTTAATCAACTGTGACGCATCAGAGTATGGCATTGGCGCCGTTTTGTCTCAAATACACCATGGAGTGGAAAAACCAGTTATGTTCGCCTCCCGGACTTTAAATAAAACCGAAAGAAGATATGCAGTAATTGATAAAGAGGCATTAGCGGTTATTTTTGGTGTATCAAAATTTTCACAGTATCTTCTAGGGAGAAAATTTAAAATATTAACTGATCATAAGCCCCAAGTTGGAATATTCAACCCAAAAAAGCCGATAACTCAAGTGCTATCGCCGCGCATGTTGAGATGGTGTTTGACTCTGGCTGCGTATACTTATACTATAGAGTATAAACCGGTAAAAGTAAATTGTAATGCCGATGCATTAAGTAGACTTCCTTTAAATGAATGTCCAAGTGTAGTTCCGAACCCTTCAGAGGTGTTTTTTATAGAATCGGAGCATGCAGCAATTAATTCTTCGGAAGTGGCCAAACTAACTAGTAAAGATCCAATCCTTTCTAAGATTAAATTCTGGGCAATGAATGGGTGGCCCGAAAGGAGAGTTGATGATAAATTTAAAGATTTTGTCTCCAAATCTAGTTAAATATCAGTTCATAAGGATTGTTTATTGTGGCGGAGCAAGGTGATTATACCTGAAAGATTAAGAAAATATATTTTAAATCTGTTACATGATACTCATATTGGCATAGTGGGGACAAAAGCGCTAGCTCGAGGATTATGCTGGTGGCCCGGGATGGATAGAGATATTGAACGGATGATATCCAGTTGTGCAGTTTGATTGTCGTGTAGTCACGATCCGCCAAAAACTGACGTATATCCTTGGATTTGGCCATCAAGATCGTGGTCGAGACTACATATTGATCATGCGGGTCCTTTTCGAAGAAAACTTTTTCTGGTTGTAGTAGATGCCTATTCTAAGTGGATTGAGGCTAAAATCGTATCTACAACATCTACTGAAACTACCATCAATAGTCTAAAAGAAATATTCGCGACTCACGGGTTGCCGGATGTGATAGTTTCAGATAATGGTACGTCCTTCACATCGAAAGTTTTCAAGACTTTCTTAAAAAGAAATGGCGTAAGGCACATCTTGTGTGCGCCTTATCATGCAGCGTCAAATGAGCAGGTGGAGAGAGCTATTCAAACGCTTAAAAATCTGCTAAGAAAGAACAGCTCGGGAAATTGGACGACTAGGTTATCTAGATCTTTGTAATCTATGAGAATAGCGATAAACAGCACGACGCAAAAATCCCCAGCTCAGTTGTTGATGAACAGAAACCTGAAGAGTCTCATAAATAAATTTCATCCTGAAAGTGTGTAGGAGGGAAGGATGAGACAGGAAGACAGGTTTATAAGAAATTGGAAACCCTATAGAGTAGTAAATGAAGGACAGACAGTTATTGCACGAGGGTACCATGGCCCCAGATGGCTACCAGGTGTAGTGCAAGAAAAAACTGGTCCTGTTTCTAATAAGGTAGAGACAGATGACGGGGAAATTTTAAACCGGCATTTAGATCAAGTCAGAGTTTGTGGGGAAAGTGAAGCAACTCCGTCTACATCGTCAACTCCACAAGAGTCAACTAAAATTGAAGACCCTCAAGCTGGTCAGGAAATAGATCCTACTGGTGAAGCATCGGGTCCTATTTTGAGAAGGTCCTCAAGATTAAGAAGGCCTTCGAAGTTTTTTGAAATGTAAATTTTTGTTGTGGGGAGAAGTTGTTATACATTCATATTTTCATTGAGATTGTTTATCAACATCGTTTGCTGTATAAATACTTTGTTTTAATTAAAATGAGTGGTATGCAAAATTAACTTGCGTTGCGTTTAATATTTTAAATTAGATACATAATAAGTTTTATAGATTCAAACAAAAGAGTCATAAAAGTTTTATCAATGATAATATAAACAATCTAAAATCAGTTTACACATTCGATTTTGAAGATATATACTCCAAATTGTAGTTGGAAGATCTTAGAAATAAAATTACAAACTTGCTTTTGGAGTTCATCAATGATAAAACTTATAACATACCTGTAATACATAAATTTTATAAAACTATACATATAAACCTATCAAAAGCAAAAAAACTCCTTGACACCTTTTTAAAATTTAACTATATCGAAATTAAAAACAAGATTTATGTACAAAAAGAAGGAGTACCTATGGGCACCTCTTCAAGTCCTTTACTAGCCAATCTACTACTATTTTATTATGAAAGGGAATTTTTCGACCAACATAAGGTAAAATGGTTCATATTTAGATACGTAGATGATATAAAAATATTCAATAATAACAACTTTCAATCATCTATTAACTCTATCTACCCTAAATATTCAAATTTAAAAAGTAACGAAACTACCAAATATAAGAAAAAGGTTCACTTTTTAGATCTTCAAATAGATCTTACTACCAAAACTATTAATATCTATAATTAAAAAATGACTTTAAATTTAATATAATCAAATATAATCTATCAACATCTAATATATCAAAAAATTGCACCAGTGGTATATATTTTGGACAATTTCTTAGAACTTATAGAATAATTAACACTAAAAACAAATTTATAAATACCATTAATAATTTAAACAAAGATTTTTTAAACAATGGATACAGCAAAAAATTAATACGACAATTTAATATACAATAAATCAGAAAATACCTTCGTAATAATAAATATATTTACAAGATTTTCAATCCTAGACTTTTCGTTTTAATTGTTATAATTTTTATTTAGACAAAAATAAATAATAATATAAATAAAATTTTCTAAATTCTTTAACAATTTCAACTTTAAAATTTATTACTTTTACATTTTTATTAATACATTTATTGAAAAAAATTTAGTTTATAAAATTTGACCACGGATTTATAATTACCAAATACCGCCAAATATAAATAAAATTTAAACAATGCAACGTTATATATAGAAGACAACACATCAATATCTAAAAGGTTTGTCATTATTATACCTTGAATTATATCTTAAATCAAATTTGCAAATTATTTGATTTTGAGGGGTTTTATAGTTGTGTGAAGAAAGACTTACAATCGAGGAAAAAGAAAAGAATTTACCACCATGATGGGTTTGAAAATGAAAATTATTGCCCTTGAAAACTTCCACTTATTTCTATTGGGAATTTCTAACTATTATATAAATATCTTCTAATTGAAGTGTCTTATCATTGGAGGTTTACAGAAAATGTCTTTACATGAAATCACTGTCAGCTTTGAATTAATTTTCATTTGATTATTAGACATAAGTTAACATTAAATTATTGATCAAACTTAAAGTCTTGATAGTTAAATGAATATTACTTTCATTCATCATTAGATTAATTTTTAGGTAGGAGTACTAAATTACTTGGTAATTGATTGAAATAAATTTTTCTCTCTGTTATAAAGATTATACAATCATCAAACAACAACAAAAAAAAAATATTGACTTTTATTTTAGAGTATATGAAACAACATTGGCACAATCAATGATCACAAGACTAAAACATAGATATTTATCTATAATATCTAGCAACACAATGTGCTTTGGCACTATACAAATACTTTGACTAAATTTGTAATCACCACCTTGAATAGAATACTACTAACATCTTTCTTAATTCAGTATTATAATTGGTGAATTTTATTGCTTATTGTTATTTTTTCTTACTAAAATAAAAAATTGAATAGATATTTATTTATTTTTTTCTCACAATCTTACTTTTAATTTTCATTCATTTCAAACTTGTCCATAGAGATGGGTGTGTTGATGTGAATGTTCTGACAATTTAATTGCCATCTTTTGTCAACCAATTGAAATATTTCGATCTTTCGCCTTAGTCTATCGGCACTAACGCCAAATAATGGCACAAAAAAAATAAAATCAAATGGCTTTATTAATACTACCTCATAATTCAGGTCTTAAGTCCAGTTGACACTATTTATTTGGTCACAGGGATTACAATGTACACTAAACACACATGCACATAAGAACATACAAACTTCTTTGATCACAAAGATTATAATGAACAATACACACATAGGTGCATAAGGACATACACACAATCTGTCCCACATACCTCCTCCCATAACAACAACAACAAACATTTTTTAAATTTTCTTTATTCTTTCTCCCAATCTCACATTTAGTTTTAATTCATTTCATACTTAACCCTGTAAATAAGTATTTTGATATGAATTTTCTATAACAAATTAATTACCATCTTCTATCAACCAATTAAGGTATTTCGATCTTTGGCCTTAGTCTATCGACACTAACGCCAAAGAGTCACACACAAATATTTTAATTTAATTTATTGATACTACCTTATATTTCATATTTCTTATAATCGAATTTGATATAATTTCTTTGTTCAGTACTTCAGTTTAAAATATCCCCCCCCCCCTTTTTTTCCTTAAAAAAAAAGAACTTTCTACGTTTTCATTAAATTAAATTATTTGATCCTAAAATACATGACCATTAAAAGAAATAAATGAATATTTTAATTAATCAACCCAATTTTATAGTTATTTATAAATAGATCTAAAGGTAATTGATGAAAAACTGAAATTTGGATAACATTGTTTTTATTGGTTTTGTTCGATCGTCCAATGTAGTAATATTATAATAGACTTGATAATTACATTGAAAATCTTTAATTTATTCTATGCTTAACCCTAGAGATAAGTATGTTGATTTGAATTTTCTAAATGCAATCTTTTATCAACCAATTACAATATTTCGATCTTTGGTTTTAGTCTATAGTCACTAAAATCAGAGTCGCACACAAATATTTTAATTGGCTTTGTTTATACTGCCTTGTAATACAGATCTACAATCCAATTGATATTTTTCTTTGATCACAAAGATTATAATGAACAATACACACACAGGTGCATAAGGACATACACACAATCTGTCCCACATACCTCCTCCCATAACAACAACAACAAACATTTTTAAATTTTTCTTTATTATTTCTCCCAATCTCACTTTTAGTTTTAATTCACCTCATATTTAACCCTAGGGATAAATATTTTGATATGAATGTACTGACAATTTATCAACCAACTAAAACATTTGATCTTTCGCCTTAGTCTATCGGCACTAAAGCCAAAGAATCACACACAAATATTTTAATTGGATTAATCCATACTATCTTATAATTCAAATCTATAATCCAATTGATACCTTTTCTATAATCACAAATACTGTAATGGACAAAAAGAAAAACACATGCGCATAAGTGCATACACACACTTTATCTCCCACATACCTCCTACCACAACAAAAACAACAAACAATTTTTAAATTTTCTTTATTCTTTCTCCCAATCTCACTTTTAGTTTCAATTCATTTCATACTTAACCCTGTAAATAAGTATTTTGATATGAAATTTCTTTAACAAATTAATTACCATCTTCTATCAACCAATTAAAGTATTTCGATCTTTGGCATTAGTCTATCGACACTGACGCCAAAGAGTCACACACAAATATTTTAATTTAAATTATTCATACTACCTTATAATTCAGGTATATAATCGAAATGATATATTTTCTTTGTTCAGTACTTCAGTTTAAAATATCCCCCCCCCCTTTTTTTTTCCTTAAAAATATTTTTTTTTAACTTTCTAGGTTTTCATTAAATTAAATTATTTGATTCTAAAAGACTTGACTATTAAAAGAAATAAATAAAAAAATTTAATCAATCAACCCAATTTTATAGTTATTTATAAATATATCTAAAGGTAATTGATGAAAAACTGAAATTTGGATAACATTACTATTAGTGGTTTTGTTCGATCGTCCAATGTAGTAATATTATAATAGACTTAATAATTACATGGGTTTTTAAATGTACTCATAATTTAATTTCAGAAAAAATATATATATTGATAGGTTTTATTATAAATATTCACCTTGTTGATATTTGTTGTTGTTTCTATAAAATAATGAGCTTTTATCTGTTTCAAGCCAAAGATGAAGTTTGTTATTTGCTTTTAAAAGGTTTCTAATATTCCGTTGCAGTTGCAACGCACAAATGTTCTAATAATTATGTGAATCCTTAATCATCATGAAAAATTTCAATAATTCATGAAAATGGGCCCACACACATAAATTAGCGTACGTGTATGAATTAGACGCACATTCAACATGATGTTTGGGGCTAATGAAGCTCGGGAAATCACAGAACACAGCAATCAAATATGAAAAGTCTTAACGAAATTAGTCTATATTTACACGATTCAATGCTAGATGGTATTTTCTGTTTGAAAACACCAGCCTGCAATTACCTGACTCAATACTTAGATGGTCTTACATGTTTGACACTAGCCTGTAATTACCTGACTCAATACGTAGATTATCTCACATGTTTGACAACAACTTGCAATTAAATGATTCAATGACAACCTGGTCTTACACATGTTTGACATCAACTTGCAATTAAATGATTCGGTGACAACCTGGTTTTACACATGTTTGACATCAGCCAACAACTATCCAATTTAATGCTATGTTGGTCTCACTTGTTTGACACCAGCATATAATAATCCGATTCGAAAAGGTCATACCAGAATGATTCCAGACTGTGAAATAAAATTTAGTGGCAATCTGTGATGACATCATTTTTAAATTAGGGATATTCTGCTCGCTCATACGCAGATTAGGGAAACAACTTTGTAACGAAGATACACTATAGCGCCAGACTCTTTATTTAACACCAGTTTGCATCATTTTGGATGCATAAGGACCATATGAGATTATTCCCCGACTGGATGGCAATATTCAACATGAGCGATCCAACTCGCTTAGTGGCATTTTGGTTTACAGTGCATTTCTACTACATTGGCCACATATTTTATTAGCATTATTGTAGTTTAATATAAAAAACAGTTTCTTTAGAAATTTACGAATTCCAAGATATGCACTTATTTGCGCATAGCATATGGCGCCACCTAGGTAAATAATAATTTAGCATCAGCGCTATTTTGTTCGTCTTGTTTAAAAGAGAGATATTTCTGCATTGTAAAGTAATAACGCGCCATTTAAGAGGTATTAAAGCACGGAAATTTATTTTAAACAAAGAAAATACTTAATACTGTAAGTAGGTAACTTTCTCAGTAAGGACAGTTGAAAGTAATTTTTGTTTGGAAAGAAACATTCGTGCTTTAATAGTTTTATTTCGTATACAAATTTCTACGACCTCTCGGCGAAAAACCTTTGTCGGGCTTTGCGCTTAATTTTGCTTCTTAATTATAAAAATAGTGTTTAGATTAACTAATGAGAATATGATTTTAAGATTTAGTGATAAAATACCTTTTTGTTCGAGAAAAGATATTGAGTTTAAATAATAAGTACATTTGTAGGCAAACCACTTCTATCCTATTTGGACTCCCCTTTCTTTCACCGGCCACAATAAACCAAATAGGGTAAGATGATGCACTAGCGCGCCATCTGTTATCAATATTCGAAACTATTTTAAAGGCGTAAGATTATTTTTGAAAAAAAAAAAACACAATTTCTACTGCCCTTACTGCAATGGAAATTTGCGGAAGGGCGATTGCTCGAAGCATATTATATATTTATAATTGTATGTAATTCTACTGTCCTCAAAGCTTATTTCCATAGTTCTTCTAAAATACCCATTCCAAGAGTCTAGCATCAGTATCACTATAAAAGGAAGTTCCAAAAATGCAATAAAACAGTGGTATGGTAGATTAAACTAGCGAAACCGCTGGGAGGGTTCACCACTGATGAGCCAGGCCCCCCCTTCCATTAATTTTTCCGTTGCAGTAAGGGCAGTAGAAATTGTTTAATTTCAAAAAGGATCTTACGCCTTTAAAATAGTTTCGAATTTTTCAAATAGGGTAACATAGATAGACCAGTGTCACTCAGTTCCATTACTAACTGTGCTCTAATAAGTCAATATTGTGCTAGAGAAACACTTCGCTAGCAATTAATTGATATGCTACCAATATTTTTAATGTCTCTTTTAATTTGATTGATCAAATTCAATATTTTAACCTAACAATCAATAGAGAGAGAGAAAGCCTATTCAATATTTTATCTTTTAAACTAATTTACCTTCTACTTAATTATCGATATATATTTATTATATTATTTCACAGAAAAAAAAATTGATCCCGCTTTTAGCTAAATTTTCATTTTAATATATCAATCGTGCTTTAACATCGTATTTTTATATATATTTAAAATATCTCTTATATAATACATTTTCAAATAAAAATATACATTTTTTGGTTATACATTTTATATAATCCTATTTTTATATTTAATAAGTGATCCAAATAAAATTGTATATAAAGTTATGTTTATTTATATTTATTTTTGTTGTATTTTTAATATTGCCTAATGGTTAGGATTTTGTAAGCCACAAGAAATATAAAAATGAAAGAAGCTTTCATAGTTGTGGTAAAGGGATTTTAAAGCCGATGCTATAAATACGAGGCTGATAAATGTAGAGTTCTGATTATCACGGCCAACTTTTTATCGAAGAAGTCAATTATTATTTACAACTTATTCAGGATTTTAAATATTACATATTTTCATCAGCGCCAATATATCTGTGCAACACGTATATCGTTATCGACCTGCTGTTCTGAAATTGCTGTCGTTCAACTCCTGTAAGTGAACAACAATTGCCGCACAAATGGTTTTGGAATAAACCATCAGAAATAAAAATATTCTGAAATATAAAATTGATTATACAATATATAATAGTTTTAAAAACCCTTCTACAGGAGTATATGATGAAAAGTTTTAATATATAGAGAGTATAATAGTCCTCTATTTTATATATATGATATTTTTAAAAATGAATATCAAATTTTGAAATATGAAACTGTATTAAACGTCATATGAAAATATATCTGTGTAACACATGAAATATAAATAAAGGTGTCAAATTTACTGACAAAAGGAAAGAAAGTACGTCTTTGAAGGTTTAACTGAAGGTGTTACTATTTCTTCAAAGAGGATAAAGTGTCACTATCACTCCTTATCTCTCAGGACGACGACAAGGCCCCCCTTTCCCCTTAGAAATATCCGCCGTCTTGAGAAACAGATCAGTTTTTGATTTTTTGTTCCCGTGTCTAGTGAGCGGAGACCCATTTCCTTCGTTGTCATCAGCTGCGATGTCTTAATTTGGTGTTTGATATTCTCTCTTCTTTGCTCCTGGCTACTTAACACTTCGGTTTCCACGACTGCCACATCAAAGTTCAGTAGATAGGATGAATGAAGCAAGAAGTGAGTTGTAAGACATCACAGTTGAGGCGGAGTGCTGAAAACTGACGGGGAAAGGAGAAAACGTAGATTTAAACTCCACCATGGTTCAAATCATCGAGTACCAGACCGATGGCAATAAAGGCTTCATTCTCAAAGATGATCGTCACAACAGGTTCACATAGTCCGCTGACCTGGACCATCGCACAAGTCAACAGTACAACCAGCGAGTGAGATACCGATAAGCCTTAAAACGCATCATCGCCAGCACAAGACCTAACCAAGACACCAATCTGTAAGGATACCTTTCTCTACATATCTCGACTCACTATAAAATATATTATTCTTTTTAATTTTTGCTATAAATGACGTATCTATTAATTATATTGATAGTAAAACTCTTATTCATAGAGAGCATATCTATCGTATTTTCGATGTTGTAAATAAAAGGTAGTATATTGAAACACCGAATGAGGTGACTTAAAATGGCTTCAAATAAAAACACACCCGAAAAAGTAAAGGCGGCACCCAGAAAGATCGTACACAAGTCGTTACCATTGTCCAAGAAGCTAAGACAGGATGTAAACATATAGTCTATTCCAGTTTTTGATTGGACGACAACAAATCCGTCCTCTCTGACGTCAAAAGCTGCATATAGGCTGGGTGTCTCTGAGCAAAGAAGGCAGTGTAGAAGCGGACAGGAGACAACGAGTACAGAAGGCAGTGTAGAAGCGGACAGGGGACAATGAGTACAGAAGGCAGTGTAGAAGCGGACAGGAGACAACAGGTACAGAAGGCAGTGTAGAAGCGGACAGGAGACAATGAGTACAGAAGGCAGTGTAGAAGTGGACAGAAGACAATGAGCACAGAAGACAGTGTAGAAGCGGACAGCATACAACAAGTACAGAAGGCAGTGTAGAAACAGATAGGATACAATAAGCACAGAAGGCAGTGTAGAAGCGGACAGGAGATAATAAGCACAGAAGGCAGTGTAGAAGCGGACAGGAGACAATGTAGCAGCAAAGCAGAGTAGTCAAGAGTCAGTTAGGTCGTCATGTTGCTCGATTGAGCACTAGTCTTAGGACTTCCATAGTCCACTCTAACCTTCCCGGGTGCCTTCCTCTAAACCGAGGTAATCATTCTCCCCTATTCGTCTAGATTAATTTTGTATTCTGCCTAGTACGCTCCCACTTTGTACCATGACTGAAAGTTGGACGAGGAGCCTACTACGACGATGCTGACTCCACATTTTACAATATAGATGGGGACTTTGCCGGGAAGAAATTGATCCTTAGAAGCATAGGGCGCCTCTCCCGTCAAAATAAACGTCAAAACCTGACGCCATCTATTGACCGCCGCCGCAAACTAGCGGCCTCAGGTCGGTGACAAAGCCACAACACCAGCTTTGGCAAATTGAGAAGCGTTCACCTTAAGACCATGGTTTCGGGCTAATGGCCCTCATTAGCCTAGGGCGGACTTTATTCCATGAGATCCACGCGGGATCTAATGGAATCTTCACAATCTACCAAAGAGGTGTTTTGCTGGCAATGTGGCTGGGCCAAATCTATGGCTAGAATATAGATGAAAAATTTTGGATCTATAGATCAATTTTCTCCCGGCAAATTTTCCATCTATATTCTAGCCATAGATTTGGCCCAGCCACATTTCCAGAAAAACACCTCTTTGGTAGATTGTGAAGATTCCATTAGATCCCGTGTGGATCTCATTAAATAAAGTCTGCCCTAGGCTGATAAAGGCCATTAGCCAGAAACCATGGTCTCTAGGTGGACGCTTCTCAATTTGCCAAAGCTTGTGTCGTGGCTTTGTCACCGACCCGAGGCCGCTAGTTTGCGGCGACGGTCAATAGATGGCGTCAGGTTTTGACATTTATTTTGACGGGAGAGGCGCCTTATGCTTATATTTTACAATATGTATATATATGTATAAAGAACTAATAATCAAAAATAAACCACAACGAAAATAAATATTTAAAAATATAAAGGAAACTATTAGACGCGATTTTTTTTCTCCAATAAACAACTCTCTAATGGCTCTATTGCAATGGAGAGATGTTTGGAGAACCTAGCCAAAACTATTGAGTACTTCTAGCGGTTTCCCCAGTTTATTCCACTCTAAAGTTAGAATATCGGGTTTTCTATACGAATCGACGGCATCTTAGAGGAATTATTGTTTGAGGTATTCAAGAAAACTATGGACATAAGATTTGAGAACACTTAAAAATATATAAATAATTGCATCGAGCTGTGTTATTCCGCTAATAATTCCCAAACGGCGAGTTGGATAGAATTTGAAGATGAAGAGCATCAGCGCTCACAAACAGAAAGAATATGGAAAAGTTGACCACCAATGAGCCAGACCGGCCTAATTACTTTCCATTGAGGTAAGGAGAGGAGGAGGCGTTTTATTTGGAAAGAGGAAAAATGTTCAAAGTAGTTTCATTCCTCATATAGATGACGCGCTAATGTATTTTTTTAAACTTAGTCTTCTTGTGAATTATTTATGCAATGGTATATGTATTTATAATTTCCTCAGAGTTTAAATTATTTAACCAATAATATATTTCAATATTTCTGGGTATATAAGTGGAATATTCAATACCATATTACACCGCTTTTTTTTTTCATTGTAGTGTGGACACACAGTAGGACGTGTTTTATTTAAAAAAGAAATATCTCTCATAGTTTAGTTATTCACATATAAATGCCTGGCTAATATGTCATGTTTAAACTTGTGAGAGCTACGCAAAGCTTGGAAGAGCAATGTTCGATGTAGCTATTTGTCAATTTTGGGTAGATTTTTCAAATCCATCATATAGCTTATGTCCTTAATTTACTACGATACATACTTCGCCAAATTCACGGTATGGTAGCTATACACAAGTAGAATATTCTAATACAATAAAATAGCGGACTGGTCGAATTAATTGGATAAACCTCTGGAAGCGTTCACTACTGACGAGCCAGGCCCCACCAAATAAATTATCTTCGTGATAAAGATATTATAGTCAATTGTTCTTAGGCTCAACAAGTTATTGGGTTGCGGATGTAATGTAAGTTGAATTTTTAAAATAAATTATAAACACCACCCGGTTTTTCATTAATTTAATGAGAAAATATTTACACTAGGAATTTTCGAATTTATGGAAGAATAAAATTTCAGAGTATTTTTTTTGGACAAAGAAACACTGCCTAATATGGTACCAGCAGGTTCCTGCGTTTCCTTTTGTGTTGTGGGTCAGGTAACTTACGTTCGGATAGCGATTGTGTGCGTGTCCATGGATGACTTCAAAGCTTCGATTTGCGTATGCAGGTCTTGGATTTGTGTTATCAGCTGTTGGTGGGATTCCGCGCTATGACCTGTGCTTGGCTCGTTCACTGCTGAGACCGTTGGCAGTGTGGCTTCGTGTATGTTGTCTGCCATTTCGGCCAGCTCACTCAAACTTGTTTCAGAGAATGATGCGAGAGCGGCCCTTATGTCCTGAGGTAGGCGTCGAGATCACAGTATTTTCAGTACTGTATCGGAGAAATTTCTTCCTGCCTGATATTGCATCTCGGCTAAGACTGTTGTTGGCTTCTGATCTCCCATGGGACACCATCCAGAAACTGTAAGATTTTAGTTTGTTTTGATTGACCAATTCGTTAGAGAAGGCGTGCTTTCAGAGCATCGTATTTACCAGAGGTGGGGGGCCGTTACGATGTCCGCGACGTAAGTAAAGGTTGGCTGGTCTAGGCTCGTTACTGTTGCTTGAAATTTAGTTTCGTCGCGGGAGATCTCGGCTAGACCGAAAGCGGCTTCTAGTTGGCTTATCCACCGTACAGCGTCGTTGGGCCGTCTTGATATTTGGAAGGTTGCCGTGGATGTTGGTCCTTCTGGATGTTCCGTATTTGTGTCTTGCATTCTAGGGCTGTTGAAAGTTTCATGGATGAAATAATAATTTTAAAAAATAGAGAAGTGTGATTAAAATAACTTTTGGATAACGTCCGGAGTACGAGCTACTACAAGGATGATCACCGCCCATTACGTCTGGCCGGCCGTCAAGAAGGATTGCGCACTTTGGACTCGCGCCTGCCACCGCTGCCAAGTTTCCAAAACCACTAGACACACAAGAACGCCCCTTCAGTCATTTAGTCCCCCGGACGGAAGGTTCGGTCATGTTCACATTGACCTGGTCGAACCACTAACACCGAGTAAAAACTATCGGTACATATTCACCTGCGTCGACCGATTAACTAGGTGGCCCGAAGCCCTACCCATACAGGAAATCACCGCAAAAACATTAGCAAATGCCTTCCTATCGGTCTGGATATCTCGTTTTGGCGTGCCAGCAAAAGTGACTACAGACCAAGGCAGACAGTTTGAATCAGCACTTTCAGGTGAAGTGACACGGCTTCTGGATATCAACAGAATAAGGACATCACCCTACCACCCAGCAGCAAACGGCATGGTGGAAAAATTCCACAGACAGCTGAAAGACTCCCTTAGCTGTCACGACTGCACGAGCTGGTCCTTGAAGCTTCCCCTGGTGCTCCTAGGGATTCCTTCGTCGCTAAGGGAAGATCTCAACACCACAATCGCCGAGCTGGTCTATGGGAAGCCCCTACCTCTTCCAGGAACATTTTTCGAGGCCCCCCATCTGCAAGTTCGCCTACCGAACCGCGGCTGGTGGACTTCAAGCGCGTCATGGCATCTCTGAAACCTGCACAAAGCAGGCCACATGGGAACCGCCACGTTAACGTGCCCAAACCACTCGAGACATGTTCCTATGTCTATCTACGTCGGGACCTGATATTGCCATCGCTAGCTCCCCTATACGACGGTCCATATGAAGTCCTATTTAGGAAACCCAAAATTTACAAACTGAAAATTGGAAAAAAAATCCACGTGGGTGTCAATCGACCGATTCAAGCCTGCTTTCACATCAGAAGGACCGATGTTTTCCCAAGACTCGAACTTGGCAAGCCAATAAGATTGCATAGGATCGCTGGAAGGATCCTACTGGAGGGGAAGTAGTCTGGCGACCACACTTTGCTTCAGCGAGCGTGAACTGGGGCAAAGCTCCACTAAACATACGGGCAGTAGTGTAACGGCCTCGGCAACCGCGAGCGGCAACCATACTAGGCATGCGCGGCGGCATCCGGGACTTTCTGACCACTCGCGTCGTAAACAACAAGGCTTGCTCCCAACGGCCGTTACTTCTTTTCTCTTTATATATTTCTGACTCAAATAAATTAATTTTAATTATAATTTTATCAGCGGCCTTTCCACAAGCCACACCAACACGCACGCAACCATCCCACATATAGAATAACACACAATATATTGTTATATATTAAACATAATATCCATCTAACAGTGCAATTAAAGTATAGAGTAATCTAATGTAGAACAACTATTATTATATCTTAAAGAGAAAATATCATTAATTACTCAATATATTGCTACACGGCAAATATTCCTATCCTCGCCTCGCTATATCTTTATGTAAATAAGAAATGATATTTAAATATTAATTGTCATCCTGATGTTTGTCCTTTCTACATGACAACAATATACCAATAAATGATCAACTTAAAATTCTCTCTTTGTTCATATTAAAAAAAAAAAAACCCTTCATTGTCACGGACTATTTTTCCATTTTACTTTGATGGTGATATATCGAAACATGATGGAGCTCTATTTCATATATCACCTTTCTTTAGTAATTTCGTGGAATTGAAAATTGATTTGAAAAATAAAACAATTAAACAATTCAAATTGGTAATTTTAAAATAATTTATTTGGAAAATATTGAGGAATTCTCTATACTGACGTCGTTACATTATACACACAACTGGTAGCTGGTAAACGGTAACGGTAAACTGGTGATGATCGAGACTATGAAATATGTTAGAATTAATTAATGAAAATTATTTAAGAACTTTTTTCATTGAATATTTGAAAAATTTATATATATTTTACTTATCACTATTGAACAATTTGGATTATACGATTAAATATAAAGCCTGGAAACTTTCATATCACATTTTAAAAATTGAGCGATATCATGTGTATCACCTGATAAGCAAGTTTTAGCGTTTCCTTAAATATATTAGCTTTTATTTTATGGAAGCAAATGAACAAGCTTTCGAGAAAATGTGCTATTCTACGGGCTTATGATGAATATTATGTTTTTGATGTGTTTGATTAACTAGAATTCTAACTAGTTTTCTTTTCAAATTGAATTTCAGATTCATTCTTTGTCAGGCCCAGAACCTTTCACCTCATTCTAAAATAACACTATGTAATATTGTATATGAAATTATATATTTTTACTTATCTTCTCTTTTCTTATATTTTCTCTATAATTCGTATTCCATAGATATTTACAAAAATATATATATAGCTAGTATAGTAGTAAGTTCTCAGTTTCTCCTAATGCCGACTTCATTTTATGAGTTTTAGGAAGTAAAAAATGAAAATAAAATCAAATAAGAAATTTTAATAAGCCGCTAATTACGGGACAGAAAAGTCTAGGGGTCGGCAACCTTTTGAGTCGGAAGAGTCAAAAATTAAAATTTTCTAAATAACAAAGTTTTTGAAGATCCACACATTTTTTTCTTTCTAACAATAAATAGAACTCGCATAAATAAAGTTTTTATGAATGCGAGTACTACACGCAGCTTCACATCGAAAGATCCGCATGTTGCTCGCGAGTCGCAGGTTGCTAACCTCTATTCTAGACCTATTTTTTACGTTTGATATAAAATATAAAAATTAATATATTGTCTGAAATTTTGTAAATACTCATTAATATTAAGACTGATTGGATATACAAAATTTCATACATATCCGTGAACAGGAAGTCTATCAAAATAAATCACAAGACTCGTGGAGAGACAGAATTATAGACATAAAAAAGTTTAATAAATATTTTAAAATATGGATAGATTCTCTCTTCGATTTGATTCTAAATCCCATAAGCCTTTCTCCAGCAATCGACAATATGTATTGTAATAAAATAAATATAGCATAGAGGTATGCCCGTTGTTACAATGTCTTAAAATAAATATGGCAGGGTGTGCTATTTCAATCTCCCTCTCCAATATTGGAAAGAAGAGAACGCTCATTTTTTAGAAACCTCCACAGACCGATCCCAATATTAAAATAGAAAAGAACAATAAATAGATTGTAATTTAAAGCGAGCAGAGAGAGGGAGCAATTATCATCCAGGGAAATCCAACCCGCGTCTCTAATTTGAACTGGAAATAAATTGGAATTTTAGTGATGGAATTAGGGGAGAAAAGGGAAATATTCACTTCTCTATTTATTAATAATACTCTCGAGAGTGTAATTGGTATTGAAAATTATTATAATATCGAAAATATGCATAATTATTGATAGTTTTTGATACACAGCTATTAAAAGAAGCATCAGTGTCTATATAAATGGAATCGATATATATATATATATATATATTTATATAGGCCTAATTAACACATGATAAAAAGGGAAAAGGGTTATTTTTGAAACTCTCGTTATTAAATAGCCAGTCGAAGAAACGTTGGTGAAGAAAACATATTCCTGTCGAAGACGATAGCATTGTTGGATTCAGAAGATTACACTCTCAATATGGGTTTTGTGAGGCCAATACTAACGTTCAGGGTAGTTTGTATCGAATATGTTCACCTCACACAGACTTAAATAGTTTTCCTTACATGAAATTTAAAAGTAGGGAAGATTTTTAGATCAAGGCGCAGTAGTAATAATTTATAGGTAACCCAGGCTCCTGGAGCGTATCCACAGATCGTCAACTACCCGGGTTCTCCTGCAGTTTATGATCCAATCTTGGTTTTCTTTGTAAACCAGTTCACCATGTGTTTCCGGATTAGGGTGATAAAATGAAGGGCATCTTATTAACCCCGATCTTCTTTACTACCTTCAACCTTTTCTAAAAAGCATACTTTTCAGGCATGTTCTTGAGCACTTTTGACCTTGAAAAACTTTCTGGAATTAGAAAGATATGATAAATATCTCCTTGGATGGTCTTCAACGTGCAACTTACACCACGTTGATCAGGGCCAACAACTTGGAACGTTTACATGTTTTTTTTTAAATTCAAGAAAGAGGTTTTGCCGACTCTATAAGAAAAGAAAACATGAATTAATTATTTTTATCGATATAGATAGCAATGAATCATAAACAACAAGTGAGATCAGGAGGTGCTCTTTTATTATATTAAATATTCAAATACTACAAAAACTGTCATAATCAGTGCAATATATGAATCCTGTAGATGGATAGCGTGAAGTGCCATGTTGTGTAGTTAGCACCTCCCAGTCTCTCATTAGGTACCACCTGGTCTCTATATGGGTTGGTTTTATTGCCGCTTGCTCTCACATGAGCGATGATTTATTTTATGATAGTGTCAAACTTATCACACAAAGTTGGTCAAACAGCTTCTTAGAGACTTGACTAATGGAATATAATAAAGGACTCCAATCTCTCCAGGCCAACCTATTTCTCAGCTAATCGAGTCCTACGCTGTGCATAGATTTCCTTCCAATTTATTGCCTTCGTGATTCGCCTTGGCAAGTCTTTCATTTGAATCAATGCCTCAACATTTCCTAAGCTTGTTCTATTGAAGTAAGGTTAGAAATGGAATTCAACCTGGACTTAACACAACTTTAAAATATAAGGCAGTGTTTTCAAAGAGATGTTCTGCGAGAAATCTGTCGCCGATATATATAAATAAGCAAAAATTAAAGGACATCATTCTACATGTTTACTTTTTTTCTTCAAAAAATCTCTTTCTACTTTGTTTTTACTGCGATGGATAATGTTAGGAAAGATAAAGTGCTTGACACATCAGTAGTAACCCCCCAAAGTTCTCCCGTTTAGTCGATTATAACCATCTAATATTGGATTGGACTTATGTATCCGCAGCTTTAATAAATTACAGGATAAGGTATTAAGGGAAACTGTGAGAATGATCTTTAAAGAAATAAAGAATTCACAATGAATTAATTATCTCTATTTATATAAATGAAACGCTTCTTTCCTATGTATAATAAATATAACAACATATTTTATCCCATCATCATTTGACCGTGTAGAAATGTTAAAAATCTACTAATTAGTGGATGGATAAAATCCAATGCCGTGGAAAAACGAACTCATTTACCTTATTTGCAGTTTGTTTCTTTCTCTTAGAAGAAGATATATTGTGAAGGACAACAACACAGGTGTGACATATTAAAATATTTTATTATAGAGAGAGAGAGAACACTTCACGATTGTGCGTGTCATCCTTTAGCAGGGTTCATGCTAATCTTCTCAGTATCGTTCCAATTTTAGTATAGGTACCGCCGAACAAGCGTATACTTGTAGAGAGAGAATCCTCGATAAAAAGATATCTAAAAATGTGTCAATGTAATAAATTCATACTTTTTTCTCAGATCTTTAAAATCACCATTACAGAATCAGGAGATCAAGTGTCGGGTCCCTTAAATGCAAAGATGAAAAGGCCTAAAATATAAATGTTTGATTTCCTAAATAAATCCCGAACAATAAAATGACAAATAAATTGATGTAATCAAAACACATATAACATCAGTAAAAGGTGAAGGAGAAAATTCCGATAATTGAACAATCCTCTATCTAACATAATTCGTTGTTCGTCGCAACCTCTGCGCTTAACATGCTGATTGGCTAATGGACTCAACGTTGATTGGCCGATGAGATGAAAAACCAATCATATAGCTAATAAAGGAGTCACCATACATTTAGTCCACACATATATATTATGGTATGTATTAAATTATAGAAGTTATATAAATTACAAATATACAAATTATCCCTCTATGAAATCAATTTGAGGTAATTATAATCTAGACATTCATGATGGCACTGTGCATAAAGGTTCTTATTTATTGATACAAAATGACAAAATATAACCTTTCAAATGGTCCTCTCTCTCTCTGCCTACAAAATAAATGAATAATAAGTTGGAACTTCAGACAAAATACTATTGAGAAAAGGAATAAAGTTTATAGTAATATATTTGGTCTTCTTTGTATATTTCATGATAAAAACAGAAATTGTATCTGGTATGTGTAGATGTTTAGGTATGTTTTAATGACTTTCTAGGTACCTGGCCGGATACTGTTTGATGCACTACTGGTATTGGGGTGGTAGGCCAAATGTTATATTTAGGCTTTTGTAATTTATGGGTAATCACAACCGCAGAGATTATGCGACAGAATTCAAACGGATATGTATTTATATATACCCATACACACAACAAATATATCCATACACCGGACAAACACATAAACGCATTCGACCCCACATCAAACAAAGAATATACTCTATTCTGAACAGATTTTTTATCCTTGTTAGAACACTCCATTAATAGACAAAATAATCAGATATTACTGAAGCAAACACCGAATAAGTTTCACAGAACCCAGATTGAACTATCGCCTAATTATACAGGGTGATCTAAAGGTCTTGCACAACTTTAAAAATTAATAACTCCGCGAATATTTGGGCTAGAGCAATGCGGTAAACAGCATTGTTTTCAGGATGCAATGGGATATATTAGGACAAATAATGAAAAATTCGAAATTGATTTTAGTTACAATTTTATTCGCTAGATGGCGCTCTACCAGAATCAGAGATTAAGCGGCCAAATTGTTCGATAAAATAAAATATAACTGATCGACACGTATTTTTCCTTTTTGAATACCAGGAGAGAACCCTATAATATCAAATGATAAATTAATAAAACACAATTTCGCCAAATTGGATGACGATTTTTAAATGCAATCCGAGATATGTAAAATTGGTAAATGCCAATTGAAACATGTAGCAAATATATATATATATATAAAGTTAACTCTCCTATAACGCGATTAATGTGTTCCGTGTTGTATGAATTCGCGTTATAGGAATTCGCGTTGTACGAAATAAAACTTATATAACGCGAATGTTGTTAGGGTAAATTGTTAGTGACAAATATCATGTAAAATGTATTGTATAAAATGATGTATATAGAAAAAATAATTATATACTAAAACAAAACTAAATGTTATATTATTTTATATGCAAATATATATTAAAAAAACAAATTAAAGTTTATTTACTACGTAATTTATTTTTTTTATATACATTTGCATATAAAATAATATAACATTTAGTTTTGTTTTAGTATATAATTATATTTCCTATATACATCATTTAATACAATACATTTTTACATTATACAGTATATCTCCTTTTCAATATTTCTTTTTTTCCAACTTTATTCATCATGCCTGGGGAGCAAATTTAGTAATTTTTTATATTTGCAAAATATTTACATGTAAATTCTAATTCAATACTTTATATGCGTTAAAAATATTATTTTAAGCTTTAAAACTCAATTTAACACTATTTAAAAAATTTGCTTACAGAAACACATGTGCAATTAAATTGACAAAGTATACAACACTACTTCGTTCAAAAACAAAAAAAAAATGAAAAACGCGCGTGCATAAAAATTAAATGTACGAGGTGTGTTCAAAATGTATCGCGACTTTTGTGTTTTATCAAAAATTATTTATTTTTTCATGAATACCTATTTGTCCCCTTCAAGGTAATCCCCATGAGATATTATACACTTGTGCCAACGGTTTTTCCAATCTTCGAAGCACTTCAAAAATCATTTTTTAAAATCTTTTTCAGCTCCTCCTTCGATGCCGTCTTTATCTCGTCAAGCGTAGCGTAACGTCGTCCTTTCATGGGCCTCTTCAGTTTAGGGAACAAGAAAAAGTCACAGGGGGCCAGATCTGGGGAATACGGTGGCTGCGGCATCATTAGTGTGTTGTTTTTGGCCAAAAAGTCGCGCACAAGCAACGATGTGTGAGCAGGGGCGTTATCGTGGTGCAAAAGCCAATTTTTGTTCTTCCACAAATCCGGGCGTTTCTGGCGGATTGCTTCGCGAAAATTGCGCATAACTTGCAGGTAATATTTCTTATTGACAGTTCTACCCTGTGGCAAGAACTCATGATGCACCACGCCCCTGCAATCGAAGAAAACTGTCAGCAAAACTTTCACATTCGACCGTACTTGGCGCGCTTTTTTCGGTCTTGGTTCGTGCGGCAGCTTCCATTGAGATGATTGAGCTTTGTTTTCCACGTCATAACCAAAAACCCACGCTTCGTCACCAGTTATGACCCTCTGGGTCGTCGCGGACAGAGTCCAACATCTCATTAGCAATGTTCATGCGATGCTGTTTTTGGTCGCAATTGAGCAATTTTGGTACAAATTTCGCGGCGACCCGTCTCATGCCCAAATCATTGATAAAAATCGAATGGCACGAGCAAATCGATATGTTTAGGTCCTCAGCAACTTCTCTAACGGTGATTCGACGATTGGCCAATATCATTTTCTCTACTTCATTAATTTTTTCGTCTGTTGTTGAAGTGCTCGGGCGTCCGACACGCTCTTCGTCGTTCACATCTTCTCGGCCTTCTGAGAACATTTTGTACCACCGATAAACGTTGCTTCGGTCCAAGGTAGCTTCTCCGTATGCCACAGTCAACATTCGGAATGCATCTGCGCACTTAATTTCGTTTTTCACACAAAAAAATTGATACAGGTTCTTTGATCAATTTTTTTTTAATAGGTAAAAATCGAAGACGATCCAAAACACCTGCAAGCAAAGCAGCTGTCAACAATTAAGTGAACATTCAAAATGGCCGAGCTTGTCGGCAAATGTGAGAGACATGAGTACCAACATAAAGCCACAAAAAGATCGAAATTCGAATATACGTAACCCGCGAAAATTCAAAAATCGCGATTCCTTTTGAACACACCTCGTATTGTACAGTTGTCAATATGGAAATTCCCCCATTTTATTTTATAATGCGTTATACGAAAATTCGCGTTGTATAAATAAATTTGTCGCATTTTTTTTAGCGCGTTGTACGAAATCGCGTTGTAAAAACTCGCTAGGAAAGTCTATTGTATATATTTAGATGCGGTTTTGTGAAATAGATTGAATTTTTAAAATCACTGCTGATATCAATACATGATTTTTGAAATTTTAATATAGTACCAAAAATTATGATGGCACTACTAATAAGATTTATTGCTATAAGAAAATGGAGTTAATTACGAAGAAGATCAAGGGGTAGACAAGATAAGATGAAATATGGATTCGGGAGCCTCTAGCCATATGGTTAGTAAAAAAGAACAATTTATTGAATATGAAGAGGAGGAAAGAATTATAGCAACAGCTGAAAAAGGCGCAATAATGAAATCATCAGGAATTGGATCAATAAGAATGAAGTCAAATATAAATGAAAGATTCATAAAAGTTGAAAATGTTTTACATGTACCTAATTTGAACGAAACTTTATTATCAGTAACAAAAATTATAGATCATGATTTTAATGTATTATTTAGTAAATATAAAGCAGAGTAATAGACAAAAATGGTGATATTTTATATGAAGCAAAAAGAAATGGTGATAAATTTGAAGTAGAGGGACTCCTAAATATGGAAATAGCAAGAAAAACAGAAGTAGATGATATGCTATGGCATCAAAGACTTGTTCATGTAAATTTTCAGAAATTGAATGAAATGTATGATAATTCAACGGTATTCGGATTGAAAAATTTACATAATATTAAAGGGAATTGCGAGTCTTGTACATTGGAAAAATTACATAGAATATCTTACAAAAGTATTCAATATAAACAATCTGAAAATATTTTGGATCTATGGCATACCGACTAGTTGGACCTTTGGATGAATCTTTTGGATATAAGTATTTTAATACCATTGTTGATGACTATAGTAATTTTACTTTCGTTATACGAATTGCTAATAAATCTTAAACAGCAGATTCCATAATAAACTTGATTATGCAAGAAGAAAGACAGACTGAAAAGAAAGTAAAGAGGATTCGAAATGATAATGGAGGAGAATATGTTTCAAATTATTTGAAGAGATGGTTATCTAGTAAGGGTATCAAACAAGAATTCACCACAGCTTATACTCCTGAAAGTAAGGGGAAAGCCGAAAGATTTAATAGAACCATAGTTGAGTCAGCAAGAACCATGCTAATTGATTCTAAATTACCTATAAAATTTTGGAGCGAAAGTGTTAAGGTGGCTGTTCATATAAATAACAGAATTAAAATCAAAGGAATGAATACAACTCCTTTCGAGATATACAAGGTATGGAAACCAAACATTGTTTACTTAAAAAGACTCGGAAGCGAAGCTTATGTTCATATAAGAAAAGAAAAGAGAAAGAAGATGGAACCAAAAGCTCATTAAGGGATCATGATGGGATTTAGTATGATAAGAAAAGGCTATAGAATATATTTACCAGAAATGGATGAAATACATGAAGTATCAGATGTTAATTTTAATGAATCTAAGTTGGGATATTATTTAATGAATAATAGTGGTAGAAATCTTGATGAAAATGAACTTTTCTTTTTTAGTAGAGAAGACCAAAATTTGATTTCTCACGGGAATGAAGACTCTGGTGGTGATATTTATAATAGAGAAGACTAGGTAGAAAACTTGAACATCGATGATGAGCATATTCCTCAAGATGATAATGATGTAGATTTGAGTGAAATAGATGAAATACGTCCTGATGAAATAATTACTCCAAGTAGAAGAGGACCAGAACCAGGATTGACGAGAGGAATGAGAGAAGAACGAGATCTTCGTTTGAGAGAAACCGAGGAAGAAGAACTTATAAAAAGGGGAGTGAGGAGATCTGAAAGATTAAGACTAATGAAAAATAAGGAAAATGTTTCTGATAGAACTTATGAAATTAAACATCCGAAAGATTACCAAGAAGCACTGAATTCAGAAGAAATGAAAGCGGACCATCTCACCAAGACTGTGGATGCTGTCAAGATAAAGAACTGCCTAAGTGGTGGAGTTATTTTTGAAAAATGAAAATTTGAAGGGGAGATTTGTTGATGTTTATTATCTACTTATATATTTGCCTTATTCTGTCTGTCTGTCTGTCTGTCTGTCTGAAGCTCACGGATAGAATGCGCGCCCATTAGCCGCCAGCAAACACGTGACCTCCCTGCCCGCCCCCCTCTAGACAACCCTGTTATCAGCTGTGTGTTACATCCACCTGTCTATACAGACCACCCTGTCTATAGCGACCACTCTAGACAACCCTGTTATCAGCTGTGTGATACATCCACCTGTCTATACAGACCACCCTGTCTATAGCGACCACCCTAGACAACCCTGTTATCAGCTGTGTGATACATCCACCTGTCTAAACAGACCACCCTGTCTATAGCGACCACTCTAGACAACCCTGGTATCAGCTGTGTGATACATCCACCTGTCTATACAGACCACCCTGTCTATAGCGACCACCCTACCACTCTAGACAACCCTGTTATCAGCTGTGTGCTACATCCACCTGTCTAAACAGACCACCCTGTCTATAGCGACCACCCTAGACAACCCTGTTATCAGCTGTGAGATACATCCACCTGTCTATACAGACCACCCTGTCTATAGCGACCACCCTAGACAACCCTGTTATCAGCTGTGTGATACATCCACCTGTCTAAACAGACCACCCTGTCTATAGCGACCACCCTAGACAACCCTGTTATCAGCTGTGTGATACATCCACCTGTCTAAACAGACCACCCTGTCTATAGCGACCACCCTAGACAACCCTGTTATCAGCTGTGTGATACATCCACCTGTCTATACAGACCACCCTGTCTATAGCGGTCACTTTCGGCAACCCTGTTATCATCAGTGTGATACATCCACCTGTCTATACAGACCACCCTGTCTATAGCGGTCACTCTCGGCAACCCTGTTATCAGCTGTGCGATACATCCACCTGTCTAAACAGACCACCCTGTCTATAGCGACCACCATCAGTGTGATACATTCACCTGTCTATACAGACCACCCTGTCTATAGCGGTCACTTTCGGCAACCCTGTTATCAGCTGTGTGATACATCCACCTGTCTAAACAGACCACCCTGTCTATAGCGACCACAATAGACAACCCTGTTATCAGCTGTGTGATACATCCACCTGTCTATACAGACCACCCTGTCTAAACAGACCACCCTGTCTATAGCGACCACTCTAGACAACCCTGGTATCAGCTGTGTGATACATCCACCTGTCTATACAGACCACCCTGTCTATAGCGACCACCCTACCACTCTAGACAACCCTGTTATCAGCTGTGTGCTACATCCACCTGTCTAAACAGACCACCCTGTCTATAGCGACCACCCTAGACAACCCTGTTATCAGCTGTGAGATACATCCACCTGTCTATACAGACCACCCTGTCTATAGCGACCACCCTAGACAACCCTGTTATCATCAGTGTGATACATCCACCTGTCTATACAGACCACCCTGTCTATAGCGACCACCCTAGACAACCCTGTTATCAGCTGTGTGATACATCCACCTGTCTATACAGACCACCCTGTCTATAGCGGTCACTTTCGGCAACCCTGTTATCATCAGTGTGATACATCCACCTGTCTATACAGACCACCCTGTCTATAGCGGTCACTCTCGGCAACCCTGTTATCAGCTGTGCGATACATCCACCTGTCTAAACAGACCACCCTGTCTATAGCGACCACCATCAGTGTGATACATCCACCTGTCTATACAGACCACCCTGTCTATAGCGGTCACTTTCGGCAACCCTGTTATCAGCTGTGTGATAAATCCACCTGTCTAAACAGACCACCCTGTCTATAGCGACCACTCTAGACAACCCTGATATCAGCTGTGTGATACATCCGCCTGTCTATACAGACCACCCTGTCGTAGCGGTCACCCTAGGCGACCCTGTTATCAGCTGAGTGATACATCCACCTGTCTATACAGACCACCCTGTCATAGCGGTCACCCTAGGCAACCCTGTTATCTGCTGTGTGATACATCCACCTGTCTATACAGACCACCCTGTCATAGCGGTCACCCTAGGCAACCCTGTTATCAGCTGTGTGATACATCCACCTGTCTATACAGACCACCCTGTCATAGCGGTCACCCTAGGCAACCCTGTTATCAGTTGAGTGATACATCCACCTGTCTATACAGACCACCCTGTCATAGCGGTCACCCTAGGCAACCCTGTTATCAGCTGAGTGATACATCCAACTGTCTATACAGACCACCCTGTCTATAGCGGCCACTCTAGACAACCCTGTTATCATCAGTGTGATAAATACACCTGTCTATACAGACCACCCTGTCTATAGAGACCACCCTAGACAACCCTGTTATCAGCTGTGTGATACATCCACCTGTCTATACAGACCACCCTGTCTACAGCGGCCACTTTAGGCAACCCTGTTATCATCAGTGTGTTACATTCACCTGTCTATACAGACCACCCTGTCTATAGCGGTCACTTTAGGCAAACCTGTTATCATCAGTGTGTTACATTCACCTGTATATACAGACCACCCTGTCTATAGCGACCACCCTAGACAACCCTTTTATCAGCTGTGTGATACATCCACCTGTCTATACAGACCACCCTGTCTATAGCGGTCACTTTAGGCAACCCTGTTATCAGCAGTGTGATACATACACCTGTCTATACAGACCACCCTGTCTATAGCGACCACTCTACAGCTGTGTGATACATCCACCAGTCTATACAGACCACCCTGTCTATAGCGGTCACTCTCGGCAACCCTATTATCAGCTGTGTGATACATCCACCTGTCTATACAGACCACCCTGTCTATAGCGGCCACCCAAGACAACGTTTTTGAAATATATTCGCACTCGGGTAAACCCCGGGCGTTGCCCGGGCCTTTCGTCTAGTTTAAAATATTCATTTTCATTCTGTGATTTAATTAATCTGTGATCTAATTTTTTCTGTGGTATTGTGTGTATATAAATATATGTATTTCTTTGAGTGGATGTGGGAGAGAGTATATGAGGAGACGTTTAGGTGTTAGAGTTTTTAGTTTTATTATAGTAATTTATATTCATAGTTATTTGTGCCTTCAATAAAGAAGTTTTAAGTTTTAATAGAGAGTAATTTATTAAGATTCTCCCAACAGAAGTTTACAATCGCATAACCAGAACCCTTGTCCTTCCGCTATTACATTGAACAGGAGAGGCAGCACATTAACACAGATACGGTGTTACTTCATTTTATATGAAATTATTATGTCGTAAATACCAATAGAATTAAAAATAAGAAATATATTTTTGGCACCATCTTTATTTTCATATATATTAATTAAAATATATTAAAATTTATTTTTATATCACATATGCAAATATGAATTTATCAATTAGAAACAATAGTTATGCAAATAATTTCGTATTTATCTCTTGTTGTTTATGTGTCCCAACTTTTTTTTTGTCGCCAAGACCTCTTGATGGGCTTTGCTCGAAAGCTTGTCTTTTTTATTAATAAAAAATGCTACTTTTTGCGCATTGTTATCACAAACGTCCAGTTTGAAACTTGCATCTAATTATAGTGTAGATCACATATACAGTTGAAGATGGATAATTCGAACATCTTTAATTCGAATATTTAAGACTTTTAAGCCTTTTATTAAAAATGTTTTAAAATAAAATATAGGATAATTCGATTTTTTTGGTCCCTTGGGCTTGGAATTAGCCAAGTTCGACTATATTAATTCTTATATATATAGTATATATTTTTTACATTCAATGTGTCACCATTACTGAGAGCTAGGAGGTAAGAAGGAGCCACTGTATGATATCTTCCTGCGAGATAATTAGGCTCAGTTCTCTGAGTAATGGATCCTCTGGTTACAAATTGATAAATTACACCAACTCAATATTGGGGGGCGAGTTACTAAATCAATAAATATTTATAGAAATCAATTGTTTATTCATACGTGGTATAACGGGATTATCCTTTTTGCCAACAGCCCGTTCTGGACAATCTTTCTAACATCTTGGATTGAACTGTGAGTGGAACATTTTGTGACGGGTTCCTTCTACAAATAACATTATGGGAACAAATTCTGACTGTCACGTGGTGGATAGCCAATCAACGACAGCAGCTCCCGATCACGGTGATTTATAGTCTCCATGACCATGTATAATCGAACAATGGAATAATAATAATAAAAAACATCTTATCTCGAAGCTTCAGGCAACCGTTGTTTAATGTAAATATGTTGTATCTCTCTATACGTTTTTATATATGAACAGAACAAATATTTACATATATAAAAGGAGATAATATGTTTTAAAATGCTAGTATGGTGTAGGGAAGATAGAAATATTCAATTATCATGTTTAGAAACCAAATGGTTCCCAGTAAACAGGTTACCTCCACGTAAAAGGCACTTTGGGTTGATGAGAATTTTTTTCTGGACGTTGTTGGTGATTGTCTGTATCAATTACTTTGCCTCAAACCTTCTCATCAACTTTCAATATAAAAATACATTTCAGAAAGTTTCATCATGAAGCTAGCGGTCAAGATCTGCCTTGTGAGGGATGGAGGTGTAACTGAAATAGATTCGGGGGATCCGATTACTGGCGGTCACTCCTCCTGTTTTTCACGGGATCGTCGTGGGTGGTCAATCATGGGGATGTTTGTTATTTTTGTCGTTTACTTGAAACTAATTTTCTCTCTTTTGTTGAAGTTGGCAATTTTCTTGCCTATTTGAAAATATAGTTTTATCGATGTTCGTAAGTGTTTGTGTTTTCGAAGTTGTTTAGACTTAATAAGATTGTTATACGATGATTTCAGGCTAGAAGTGAGTGAAAGATATGACTTTCGACGTGGACACGCTTTGAGGTGAGATGTGGTGTCACAGGCGTGAAGGCGTCTTTGGCCTGAAAAGTGAAAAAGTTTTGTGGCGTGGCACTGTGACACGAAGTGAGAAATGTGAATGAAAAGGTGTCACGTGAAGTTTTAGTTTGGTACAAATCTAACCTGTTTCACCATGAATAACAAATTTAATAAAGTCATGGGTGGTTGTTGTATGAAACACATCGAGAGAATATTTGACTGTTAGTCTGTTAGACTGTTAGTCTGTTAGACTGTTAGCACGCTCAATGTGAAATTATTTTATTGTGGCGACGATATAGAGCTAAGTGGAGCTTGTGTGGCTCAAGATTTGGATTTGTGTGTTAAGTCGCGTACTAAAAATTGTTGCCAATTGGATAAAGTGATGTGCGAGTGTTGTTACGTTTGTTGAGAGAGATTTGTTGATGATTAAATATGCATGTAAAAGGAAAAGACGAGGGAGTGTATTTATGCTCGAATATTACCGATTGAAATAAGTTTGGCGGTCTGTGACTTAATTTAGCTACTGGCGTGGTAGTTGTTTTTCCTAGTGGTGTTTTGAAGATATTGTATCTTTCGATTTTTGCAATTAAAAAATTTGCGTTTCACCTATGTTAATTTATATTTAAAAATTGATATTTTTGATCGTTGATTATGGTAGCGTGAAAATGTTCCTTGTAAAAAGGCAATGCCGTGATAGTGACAAGAATATTTTGATTTGTGGCGTTTACTTAGAATGGTGAAAATTACCAAATTTTAAGAATTGATAAAGGTATTGGTCTTTTGGTATAAAGATAACTAATAAGTAAAACAAAAATAAGTTGAGAATTATAATGAATGAGATTTTTTTTAAATAATAATAATGTTTTTTTTTTTCAAGTCGTAGCTTTGGATAATGCCATTTTAGGTAAATTTAGGAAAGGCATGTAAGATTAGTAAATTACTAAAAATGCGTGATGGGCGAATTTTTTTTTATATATAAGTAAAATTGAGAGTAATAACTTGAAATTTATAATCTGATTAAAAATTAAAGTAAATTTGATAAATGAGAGTGTGAAAGTTTTAAAAATTAAATAAAAAATGTTATAAAAAAGGTAAAAATTGGTTTTAAAATGCTTAAAGTAAAAATATAAATACAAAATTTATGGGGAATCAAGTTGTGAACTTGAGGATAAAGTTAAGGTAGGTTTTTAAAAACTTACAATTGTGTGATAAAAGTTCAGTCAGAAAACTTGGTCTCTGGTTGTTTTCCTGCTGATGTGGAAGTCGCTCCATGTAGATCTTGTAGAAGTTGTAGTTTCTGGAAAGTTGTTTGTGGCTTGTCGCTTTGAGCATTGTCTCGACGATGTCAAGTCGAAGGTGGAGAACTTCTCATAGGGTTTACATCATTCTGCTCTCGATTTACATGACTTGCGGGAATTTCGACTGTGTCGTTGAGGTGGTCAGCTTGCTTCCGTTGGCGATGTGTTAGCGGGTCTGCGGAGGTCCCTTGGGACGGCGTTTCCTCCTAAAATATCGTCTCTTGTTGGGGGAGAGATTGCTTGGTCATTTCGTTCGGTTTGTTCCTCCATCTTTGCACTTTCTCGCTTCTATCTGGACAGTCCTCTTACCTCTTCGATGTGTCATCCTTCGTTTTGGTCAACCTGTCGACTCTTCTATGATAAGAGGTCCTGTCGACCCATCTGTGATGAGGGATCCTGTCGACTATCTGTAATAAATTGAGGTCTGGTAGCCTCTTGCAGAATCCTGTCAATTAACTTTGTGATGATGAAGTGTTGACTCTCGCTATATTGTGTTGACCGAGAGGAACAGTCAGGATAGGGAGTTTTCCAGTACCTCTCTGCACCTTGGAAGACCTTTTACAGTTCTCACAAAGTACAGGCAGTCGTGGTCGAGGCAGAGTGGAAAGCTTGGAAATGTCCACACAAAAAACGAAGACACAGTTGCACTAAGAAAGTTCCGTGCACAGATAAAAGTTGAGCTAGGATCGAAAGATGGGGAGGTAGAAGATTTCTTACTAGCCTACATGATGGATGAGATGGCTCTGAGGTACGACCGACGTGGGCTCGCACAGATGCTGCACTAACTGCCAAGTGACTGTAAAGTGACTGTATTTATAGGTCAAGACGGGGGGCCTTATGCGACAGGGGCCGTTTCTGAGAAAGGGGGCTTTGCATGTCACCAGATGTGAGAGGGGGCTTTGCATTCCACCAGATGTGAAGAGCCTGGGTGGTCTGGTCCATTTTTAGACCTTGTTGTGGGAATTCTAAATCTATCTCGATTTTGACGTTATGACTTCTATCTCTTGCTTAGCTCAACTCTTAATCTATTACAGAGTTTTATTTATTTATCCTCAGTTTGTACAAATTACATTACATATGATGATGTAAAGACACATGTTAATAATGCGTGTAATCATTTACAGATGTGTTTCTATTATACAACATTAAAATATCATTATAAGTTATATACAATATGGGTTTGTTGGCTTAAATTACCACATATATATATTTTTTTTTTTTAAAGAGAGAAGCGATTCCAGTCACGATAAGTCAAAATATAAAACTCGCTGAAGTTCCTCAGAGGCTTGAAAGAAGACAAAAATAAAAATATTACGGAAATTGGAAATCGAGATTAAATAGGTGTTTGGAAGCGGAAGGGGAATATTTAGAGAGATTACTACATAAATGTATATATTGATCGTTAATTATTTATGATTATCCAAAAAATTCAATGAAAAAAACTTATATATAATTGAATATATTTTTTAAAATAATAGAAAATAGGATTATCGGCCCACTTTCTATAATGGAGTGAGAAGTTTTGACCAAGGAGAAAATCCTCTAGAAGGTCCCAGAGCTATTCAGCGGGCCTAATTACTGTCCACAGCCATTCATCAAAGTTTAGCTTCTGGGGTTAGCTAGCGCCGTCTGCCCTCTTTTCTTTGGTTCCTTACAAATATTTTACATCGTATTTAATGAAGTATACATTATCTCCCAATAATATATTTTGAAATATAATAGCATGTTTTTAAAGATTTATTTTCCACCGCTTTGGAAAATTTGCACAAAATATTTAAATGCGTAATCAAGTTTTCCGCATAATGTTCATTTTCTAATATTTATCAGCATTATTAACTGTGGAAGAGTTCTTTAAAGCTTAAAAATGCTATTAAATTATAAAATAAACGTTTTGCGAATTACTTGATTAAGTTTTCAAAATAATTGTGAAATATAATCCACATTTTTATAACATGGTTATATGGAAGAATTATCTATTTACATATAAGAAAATATTTGTATATATATTTTTATATATTCTCATCCTTGTAAAAGTGCTCCTTTTAATATAAAATAGTTTCCAAAATATTTGTTTTTGTTTTTGACCAGATTTTCTTCACGAATAATTTATATATATTGTGCGATTATATTATATTCTCTTTTAGTTGTATAAATTAAAATACAAGGTTGGGTCAACAGGTAATGCGCAATCACCCCTAGCACAATATATAAATAATTTATTATCATAAAATACATGTTTTATGGTTAACAAAACACACTGCTTTGCATATCTGTGATCAGAATTGATTTATCTTTTTTAGTTCTTCATATATGGAGCCTAATGTGAACACAAGAATCCGACAACAGTCGTTGACCGAGTTCCTCTTTAAGTCTGGTGACATTTCATCCTCAACAATTCACTTAAAACTTCAGCCAGTACATAGAAACTAAATATTGGATAGAATCACTATATATACATAGATGGGTTCAACGCTTCCAGAAAGGTGATTTTGATATTCATGACAAAGAGAGGCCTGGTAAACCTTTAAGTGTCACAACAGACCGAAATTTGGCTCTTATTGAGGTAATTGTCAAAAATAAGCAGACAAAAAAGATGTATCAATTGGTGAAAAAACTTTCAATCTCTAAAGGAAGTGTTCCTAAACTACTTCCATATCTTGGCTATCGAAAATTGTGCTCAAAATGGGTGGCAAAGCTTCTACCACGAGAAATGATGCAAACTCGGAAAGAAATATAAATTCCATAGACCTAGCTATAAATTTATATAGCTATGCCAATGGAAGGATTATACTTGTAAAGATCCGAAAGCTTGCACTTTGCACAACTAAAAAAACGCATTACTATTGTTTATAATATTATTTTATTTGTAATATATTAAACCATTATATAGGTTTTGTAAAATATTGTTGCCTGTAGGCTGAAATGCATAACGTTGATAATGGCACGTTGTATGAATTTTTTTTAAAACCCATCAGAACAAAACAAAAAAAAGAAACAACCTACAAACAATTTAGTAGAACAAAGTTGATACGAATTTAAGACCCACATCTGATTATTGACTTTTAAGTTATTTGATACGTCAATTCCTGGTCATAATTGTGTTCTCCCAGTTCTAAGAACCCATTTAAAATAGGCTTGGCGGAGATCAATCCGTGCACTCAATATTCAATAACCCCGACTAGTATTGAATATGAAAAGCTCGGTCAACCAACACCTATCAATCACATCGTGCTGTCGATATTTGAGTTCAGTTTGCAGCCAAGTTAATCGTTTGTACAAAGAAACAGCCGCTTGGCAAGTTCCCAGCAAGCATTGGACAATTTAAACAAAATAATTTGATGGTTTGGTCGATGGAGAAGGTTACTTTTGCGGAATAAATACTTAACTTCATTCTTGGAAACCTATTCTTATTTATAGGTCTAACGCAATCTTCGCCTTGATTTTTAGCGGTTTGAGTCTGTTTTGAGAGAATTCTAAACCCCCAATCTCAATAACAGAACAAAATAAATATTTATATATTCTATCATAAAAAGGGAATATATTGAATCTTCAAAAACTAGTTTTATTGATTTTGTTTGGGAGAAAGTATTTATTTTCAAGGTGTTGCTTCATATATATATAACCACCGTATGTGCTCAACGTTGAAAATATTTCCCCCTCACATGTTCTGCCTGTCTCTTCGCAATCGTGGAATAAAAATAAAGATATTTTTCAAAAGTTCAATTATGGATTGCTGCTCTAGAAGTATTTACATTTGATTGTATCCCTTTCGTAGCTTTAAAATTTATAAACAAAAATTGTAAATTGAAATTTTTAACGCTCTGTGAGGCTGAGTTCATTACCACTTTTAAATAAAACTAAAAGAATAATGTCAGCCGAATGTTGACACAAAGTTAGGTAGGTACCAGGTGACTGAGTGCTGTCCTACTAATTACACAAAATTAAAAAAAAATAGAAAATATCAAGAAATAACAACAAAATTATAGAATATCCTCTAAACGAAAAAAAAAACAACGCTTTTCTTTCGAAAGGAGTTCTTCAAAGTGGCCTACGACCTAAATATATAAAACGATATTTGAATCTGTAACTTTCATGTGTTTTTTCATGGCACAGTATAATATTTCTTGGCTTCTACCCTGTCATGGTGGTGGTCTTTCATCAGAGACTCTGACCAAGTAATGAGGAATTTGCAACCCAAAAGTCCTCTAATAAGAGACCAAATCAAGAAGACATCCCATTTAGCCATGTTTTTAGGCGATGTCTTATGGGAAACTGTACTGTGTTTAGCATAATTTGAAATTTGCCATTCAGACACCCATTTTCCTTTGTGGTTGTGAGATCTCATGTCTGTTAGAACAGTATGTTCTCAAGGCCTAAGCATCTCCCCAATCAAATTGTCAGTTTGCCATCTGCTTGGACTATATTACCTTAAAAAATAATTTCATGGTGGAAGTAGTATAAACCTCAATGTGTATATTTCTCATGAAATAACCTTAAACCTCAGTTAATATAAGATATTTGATCGTGTTGAAGTATTTTTTAAAAATTGTGATTTACACCTCTGATTCATTGTTCACCTCAATAAGCTCTCGTGACTAGGGCCTCCAATCCCGGGATCCCGGAGCCAAATATTGATCCCGAATCCCGGGATTCTGCTCGAAAAATCCCGGGATTACTGGTTAGTGCATAAAAACCAGCGCAAAAATATATTTTTTCTTATCTAGCATTTTGGTAATCAAACAGATGATGAGATAGCACACTTTTGACGTTTTGTTTATACAGCTGCATTTCGGGTCTTTTTTTTTTAGTAATTTCCGCACTGAAACCATTTCGGGCAGCTGTGGCGGCTATCTGTAGACGCGACGCTACGCTTTTGACTGCAGAAGCAACAAAAGTTTCTTCTAGAGGATCTGCAAGCACAATCTCATTCTCTCAGCAAAGATCTTCAAAAATCTTTTCACAAGAGAATTTTAGAAGAGCGATGCAATAAAACATCTTTAGTCCTCCAATATCTGCACAATCCGCAAGCACAGTTAGAAAAAAAGATGGTCAAAGACTTTAGCGTGAAATTGCTTTTGCGTCTCAAACCGTTACAGGAACAAATGGCCGAAGTAAGAAAAAATTCAGGCTGATAATTCGCAACTTCCTCGGAGTTTACAAGAATGCCATGAGCCATCACAATAGAATGACCATCTTACAATTGAGCGCCGATTGCAAGAAGCTATTTAGGCTGCCTCTTCAACTTCAATTTCAATACCTACACCAGACTCCGCATCCTACTAAACTATGATTAACCACGAACTTAATATTGCTGCTCAGTCAGGCAAACGAGGACCCCATTTAGAGAGTGTGTATCAATACTTGCTGATAATTCCTCCAACGTCTGTGGAATCGGAAAAAGTATACACCTCCTCTGGATACCTATGCAATAAGATACGTTCTAGTTTGCATGATGACACTCTTGAAAAATTATATTTCCTACGCTCAAATCTTTGTTGAAATTGAATTTTTATCCTTAAAATAAAGTAATTCATGGTTTTTAAAACGGCGCTGTCTTCTTTCTAAACATTAATACATAGTTGGGCAAAATACAATAATGATTACATTTTCTATAATCACAATTGCAAATAATCATGATTACATTTGCTATAATTACAATTACTAGTAATTTTAATCAAAATTGCTATAATTATATATAGAATTACGAGTAATTATGTTTACATTCTAATGCATTTTTTTTGCAAAGTAATGCATTGCAAAGTAATCGTAATTACAAGGTAATGTATTACTTTGAATGGATTACTGCCCAACACTGTATTAAGAGATGTGGTCTAAGAGTTCCAAGAACAGTATTTTTTCCAGATGTGTGAACAGTAATTGACAGATAATTTCAAACTGTAACCCAAAAGCAATGATTTAGTTCATAAGCAGGCACAAAATATATGGCTTTCAGGTTGTTTTAATCGAAGTAAGTGCAACGTCATTGGCACTATTTAAAAGAAAAAATTAAAATTATAACGAACGAAACGATATACCTCTTGGCGTAGAAAGACGAAAATGCTTTTCAATTCCGGGATATCCCGGGATCCCGGGATTGAGAAAAAAGCAATCCCGAATCCCGGGATTGAAAATATGTACCGGGATTGGAAGCCCTACTCGTGACTCATGTCGCATAGTGACAGATTGCTAAATGTTGCGACCAGTAGGAGGACACCTTTTGGGTTTGAACGCGTCACTTAGAAAGATGATGTGAAAGAATTAACCTTTGACATCTCGAATCTCACAAATAAATCTTTTAAAAGGATTAATTCTCCTCCTGATCATAAATCTGGCTTCCAGGAGGGACTGGAAACAATAAAGTAGAAGTTAAATAAATATTTCGTCGTAAATAATAGTTTTTTATAGTTGTCCCACTCTTGAATTAGTAATGTTGAAGAGTAATCATATACCATTTAGCGCTTGTCGTGCATATAAACAAAGGCAAGTTTAAAAAAATGTGTTTGTGTGTATTAATTGAAAATATATATTTTCTCAAAATTAACCTATTTTCAAATATATGTCATTAAATGATTATTATATTTATTTCATAGGAATCTATATTTAAATTAAAGGCAGGATCTTTGAAAGGTTCCGAAAATTATAATTTTCGAATTATTCCTCTCGTAAAATTACTGTTCTATATTTTCTCTAATGCAAATCATCATAGGCTCTATCAGAGAAGTATTATATTCACAGTAGTGTATTCTCCTTTATGTATTGAAACTTGTTCATGCACTCTTTGTGGGCTTGCACAGATAACGCTATTTTATTCTCACAGAAATAGAGAGGTTTTCTTATCTAATTCATCAAATTTTTTGAAGAGAGACAAACCATACATTTAATTTCCCTTCCAAAAATATTCAAAATGTTCCTTTATCTTAAAAGTTACTATTGGTCAATTATTCCCAAATAAAAATAACAAATATATCCATATTTAATTGAAGAAAATAATAATTAAAAAGAATTTCAAAAATCTAAATTAAATAGTAAACAAAATACAAATTACATAGCGAATACACTATCTAATAAATGGAAGGGTTAGAAAGAAATTCTTCAGATGAAAAAAGAGAAAAGATAAATGACCTGGCATGGCAATCTTAGCAGAGATTCCAGTGGAGTTAATTTAAGATAAAGCCATTAGAGAGGACAGCATAATTTGGTGGTAGTGGGGCGGAAACCCCGCAAACATGATACGGCCGAGATTGGCGATATATTAGAACCAGAAGATTCAATCAATAAGTTTTATATGATGTTCACAGATGTAGTAGAACCTCTCCTTATATCAAATACCTATCTCGGGGAGAGATTTATTGGATTCCTAATATAATAAGGATTCGACATTTTTATATAATTTATCGAGAATATATTGATTTGTTTCCTACAAGGAGAGAGCAATAATATATTTTACTATCTATTTTATATTTGAGAGTTTATTACATTCTGTGCAGCGTTAGTTTTCTCTTTGATATTTTATTCAAAGAGTGAAGATATACCAATATAAAATAGTTTATAATCATTCCCAGACTTGCTGACAGTTTGCAAACGCTGGTGTTGTGGCTTTGTCACCGACCTGATGCAATTGATTTGCGGTGACGGTCAATAGATGGCGTCTAGTTTTGTCGTTTATTATGACGGGAGAGGCGACCTTTGCTTATATATATATTTATTTTTTTAAATTTATTTTTAATATGAAAAACTCATCGTTTATATATATTTGTATTTTGATACACCACTAAAATATTCTGAATATATATAATATTTAAATATATATATGGTAATTTAAACCAACAACCCCATACTGTGTATATAACTTATAATAAGATTGTCATGTTGTATATAGAGACACATCTATAAATAATTATGCGCATGATTAATCTGTGTCATTGCATCGCCATATGTAATGTAATTTGTACAAAGTGGATAAATAAATAAAATCTGTAATAGATTTAAGAGTTGAGCTAAAGCAGAGATCGAGCATAGTATTGCCAAAACAACAAAGTCTAAAGATGGAAGTCATAAATCAGGTCGATTTACAATTCCCACAAACAAGGCCACCCACACTGTCACATGTGGTGGAATGCAGAGACCCCTCTCACACCTGGAAATGCCAAGGCCCCTCTTTCTCAGAAACGCCCCTGTCACATAAGGTCGCCCCGTCTTTAACCTATAAATACATCACCTTACAGGGACTTGACAGTACAGTTCAGTACAGTTGAGTTTAGTTCACCCTTAGTGCAAGCCGCGTCGGTCGTATGTTATGTCGATCTCATCCAACATGTAATTAGGAAGAACTCGTCTATCTCCATCTTGCGCTGCTAGCTCAGCTTTTATCTGTTACGGAACTTTCTTAGTGCAACTGTGTCTTCGTTTTTTGTGTGGATATCCCCAAGCTTTTCCACTCTGCCTCGACCACGACTGCCTGTATTTTGTGAGAACTTTTAAAGGTCTTCCAAGGTGCAGAGAGGTACTGGAAAACTCTACATCCTGACTGTTCCTCTTGGTCAACACAGTACAACAAGAGCTACCAGGACTTCAACTTTTATATCAGTAGTCGACAGGATCTCTACAAAAGCTACTGGAATTCTCATCTCATTACATGAGTCGACAGGATACTACAAGTCGACAACAACCAAACTTCAACTATTATTTCATATATATATATGTTATATTAAAATATATTATTCTATTTAAAATTATAATTTCATAGATTCAAATATTCTGTTAAATCGACCGCCAGAGGTCACGCTTTGCATATAAAAGCTCGTTGTTGTTTTTCCCCGTTAGCCGGCTCAAATCTTTGTACATTATGTAAATAATCTTTTGTTTTCATTGTTTTACTCGCCTTAAACCAGGCGGTACCTTTACTAAATTATGTTTTTCATATATATTACTTAAGCTCAATTGAAGCAACCTCTGATCAAAACCATTTTATTATTATTCCCACGAATGCACCGCCATAGCTTAATCCTCAAGATAACCAAAATCAAAAAAATCCAAAATCAGAAGGAAATCTCTCTTTGTTCTTTTTTTAATAATATTTATATATGTGTAATCCCATCGTTGTGGAATCCTGTCGAGTGTCGCTATACTGTGTTAACCAATAGGAACAGTCAGGATGTGGAGAGTTTTCCAGTACCTCTCTGCACCTTGGAAGACCTTTAACAGTTCTCACAGAGTACAGGCAGTCGTGGTCGAGGCAGAGTGGAAAACCTGGGAATGTACATCACAAAAAAACTATGAAACACAGTTTTAGCAGGAAAGTTCTATGAACAGATAGAGTCGAGCTATGAGCGGAAGATGGAGATAGAAGAGTTCTTACTGGGCTACATGGTCGATGATCAAGGGATGAAGTGACGAGGGCTCCCGCTGATGGTGAAGTGACAATATTTTTCTGGCCCTGATGGAGGCTTATATATATCTTTGCCGAAGAGAATTTATTTACTCTCCACATCCTGACTGTTCCTATCGGTTAACACAGTATAGCGAGAGTCGACAGGATTCCACAACGATGGGATTACACATATATAAATATTATTAAAAAAAGAACAAAGAGAGATTTCCTTCTGATTTTGGATTATTTTGAATTTGGTTATCTTGAGGATTGAGCTATGGCGGTGCAGTCGTGGGAATAATAATTCAGCGTATGCAAAAAGGGCGTGGATAGGAAGAAGTGTCATTGTACCACTGGCAACGCCCTGATATCTTCTAGGCCTCGTTCGGACTCCTTCATCTCGATTTTTGCTCGAGCTCAACTCTTAATCTATTACAGAGTTTCATTTATTCATCCTCATTTTGTACAAATTACCATATATATATATATTTATATATAATTATATGTTCATAAAGGGCACATCTTGGATTCAATAAATAATATTTTTATTTCCGATATTTCAATGGGCTAAACGACCATCTTTTTCTAGGATCTCATCCCTTTTCGCGGCAAGCCGCGCGTTACACTTGAGACACGGGCGTCTCACAATCTCCCCGGGCGAAAATCATCCAAATGAAAAAGTAATGTATGCAAATAAATATCGTACAACACTAATTAAAATAAATGAATAAATAGAGTGAAAAGTAAATATCTATATATACAAAATAAATATTCGGCTATTGCATTATGAATGAAGACATTTCACTGAAGTTCATATATACATAGAGGTTCCTATTCTAAGAGCATCTAAATTGTGTGTACATGTCCGGTATATCGTTCTTTCGGTTTATGCTATTTCTGTCTTCCAAAGAACTTCAACTATCCAAGAATAGCCTGCTGTGCTTTTCTTTTATATCTTGGTATATTATTGATGTTTGTTCAAAGTCTGGAATGTGGCTATTGATGAGAGCATGATCTACTAATAAGGAAGTCGGGTTATGGTGTTTTAGGGCTGATTTGTGCTGGTTGATTCTTTCTATTAATGGTTTACCGGTTTCTCCTATGTAGACGGCTTGGCAAGACTTGCATGGTATTTTGTATATGACATTGGTTCTATTGTTTGGTTCAGTGATCTTTTTTGTATCAGGATGGCGGAGGATGTTGTTAAGATTCGAGGTAGATTGGAATCTTGTTGTGATATTGTAGTATTTTAGTTTTCTAGCTATTCTTTCATAGCCATAGCTGTATGGTAGGGAGCAAAATATGTTTTGGGATGAAGTCTGTCTATTGTTTGTGGATGATATTCTCGGTCTGTAGAAATGCTTTTTGATAAACGGTTTAGGGTAATTATTGCTAAGTAGTTCTTGAAATATCTTGGTTCTTTCTTTTTTTGTGTCGTTATTGATTGTTGAAAAGTGTGTGATTAGTCTTTTTGAAAGAGTTTTTACCACGGAAATTTTATGGTGGATGGGACCAAATGAATTGAAGTTCAGATAGCTTCCAGTATGGGTTGGTTTTCGGTATATTCGAGTTTCAATTCTATCTTGGTTCTAGAAACGGTAGGGAGTTATTTTCTTCTATTTCAAAGGTGAATTTTAGAAAGGGTTTAAGATTATTCAAAAAATTCAGAATGGTGGAAAGATCAACTTTTGCGATGCATAGTATATCATCAATATAGCGTTTCCAGATTATTACTTGTAGTTGTGCTGTGTCTGCAATTATTTTATCAATTTTGTCCATGTAGATGTTAGCTAATGCTGATGAAACAGGATTCCCCATTGGTAAACCTTTTTCTTGTTTGAAATATCTGTCTTTATATCCAAAATAATTAAGTGCTAGACAAAGTTCAATCAGATCTATAAGGGCTTCTTTAGGGATAGGAAGGATGATTTCCGGATGGTTGTGTAAGAATTCTTGAAGTGCCAGGATAGCTTCATCATGCGGAATTGATGTATAAAGAGATTCTATATCAAAGGATACCATATAGCTGTCATGTGGAATTGGAATATTATTGATGGTTTCAATAGCTGCTACTGGATTGGGGACTGTGTAAGGGAGTTTTTTCTGGAATGGTGAGATGATTGACGACAAATATTTCGCGATAGGGTATAAGGGAGAGCCTGAGTATGATATTATGGGACGCAATGGGGTATTAGCCTTGTGGATTTTTGGTAGACCATATAAATTCGGAAGATTCTGGTTTGTTGCTTTGAAGGCTTCAAAGGTTTTACTATCTAGTTTGTATTGTCGTTTTATTCTGTTGAAATGTCTATTGAAATCTTTTATGAGGTTGGGTAGAGGTTGATATATTTCCTGATTTTGAAGTAACTGTTCGATTTTGTTGTTGTATTCTATTACGTCCATGATTACGGTATTTCTGCCTTTATCTGAAGGAGTTATGATGATTTTTTTGTTTTCTTTTAAAGACTTTATAGTGTTTATTTTATCTCTATTTAAATTTGTCTTGTTTTGCGTTTCCGATTTCTTAATGATCGGGGTTATTTCTGTTCTAATTCTTGTCTTTTGGTCGTCTGGGAGTTTTTTTATTACATTTTCTATTGCGGCTAAAGTCTTGGGAGTGTTGAAATTTTGGGAAGGTACAAAGTTTAGACCTTTTGATAGGAGGTTTGTTGTTTCTGGATCGAATGTGTGACTTGAAAGGTTAATTACAGCTCTTTGATCTGTTTGCCGTGTAGATTTATTCGACCAATTCTGTAGCTTCTTTGAATATTTTTGTTGAAGAGAAACTCTCTTATTTTTGTATTTTCTTTCTAGATATCTCTTTATACATCAATTTCGCATGATGAAGCTATCCTGGCACTTCAAGAATTCTTACACAACCATCCGGAAATCATCCTTCCTATCCCTAAAGAAGCCCTTATAGATCTGATTGAACTTTGTCTAGCACTTAATTATTTTGGATATAAAGACAGATATTTCAAACAAGAAAAAGGTTCACCAATGGCGAATCCTGTTTCATCAGCATTAGCTAACATCTACATGGACAAAATTGATAAAATAATTGCAGACACAGCACAACTACAAGTAATAATCTGGAAACGCTATATTGATGATATACTATGCATCGCAAAAGTTGATCTTTTCACCATTCTGAATTTTTTGAATAATCTTAAACCCTTTCTAAAATTCACCTTTGAAATAGAAGAAAATAACTTCCTACCGTTTCTAGACATACAACTAACCAGAAACCAAGATAGAATTGAAACTCGAATATAACGAAAACCAACCCATACTGGAAGCTATCTGAACTTCAATTCATTTGGTCCCATCCACCATAAAATTTCCGTGGTAAAAACTCTTTTAAAAAGACTAATCACACACTTTTCAACAAACAATAACGACACAAAAAAAGAAAGAACCAAGATATTTCAAGCACTACTTAGCAATAATTACCCTAAACCGTTTATCAAAAAGCATTTCTACAGACCGAGAATATCATCCACAAACAATAGACAGACTTCATCCCAAAACATTTTTTGCTCCCTACCATACAGCTATGGGTGTGAAAGAATAGCTAGAAAACTAAAATACTAGAATATCACAACAAGATTCCAATCTACCTCGAATCTTAACAACATCCTCCGCCATCCTGATACAAAAAAGATCACTGAACCAAACAATAGAACCAATGTCATATACAAAATACCATGCAAGTCTTGCCAAGCCGTCTACATAGGAGAAACCGGTAAACCATTAATAGAAAGAATCAACTAGCACAAATCAGCCCTAAAACACCATAACCCGACTTCCTTATTAGTAGATCATGCTCTCAACAATAGCCACATTCCAGACTTTGAACAAACATCAATAATATACCAAGATATAAAAGAAAAGCACAGCAGGCTATTCTTGGATAGTTGAAGTTCTTTGGAAGACAGAAATAGCATAAACCGAAAGATCGATATACCGGACATGTACACACAATTTAGATGCTCCTAAAATAGGAACCTCTATGTATATATGAACTTCAGTGAAATGTCTTCATTCATAATGCAATAGCCGAATATTTATTTTGTATATATACATATTTACTTTTCACTCTATTTATTCATTCATTTTAAATAATGTTGTACGATATTTATTTGCATACATTACTTTTTCATTTGGATGATTTTCGCCCGGGGAGATTGTGAGACGCCCGTGTCTCAAGTGTAACGCGCGGCTTGCCGCGAAAATTTTAATTTTTAAGGAATGACTTTAAAATAGAAATTATTTCATTAAAAAATGTCTATTATTAAATTCGATTGGTAAGGTGACTAATTAAATGGGTTACAAATATCTAGATAAATAGTATGGAGAATAAAATCATTGTTAATAGGCGTGGAGAAAATAAATAGAACTGAACTAATTATGGAAATATTTGCATCAGAGTTTACAAGGAATGACTTCTTTGAAGAATGAATGGTAGAGGTAAAACAATTGCACTCACAGGTTATGTTGGTTTAGAGAGAAAGTAGATTCTAGAGTTCATTGAGGAAGGGTTCTCTCTGCTGACACTGTGCGTATTGTCCGCCACTGTAGCGGCGGGGATATGGCGGAGTCCATGATGATGGAAGGTGTCCTGCTCTGGCGCGGTGATCGTTCTTGGGCAGGTCTAGTGCTGGAAGACGTGTGCGGCAGTCGTAGGTGATCACTTCTTCCGGATCACGGTTCAAAAGTTGGCGAGGAAGGGGGTGAGAGCTTGAAGAGAAGTGGCTACAGTTGAGTTGGTTGTAAATTCTTGTGGAACTTGGCTCTGGGTTTGTCCGATCGCCATGGCTTTGCTTTTTTCTTCATATTCTAGTAGATATGGGAATTTGCTTCTCGGCCAGGTCTTATCCTGTCGACTTTTATGTGGTATAATATAATTAGGTGGAAAGACAAATAAGCACACCACAAGTTGGAAGAGGAACCCAGGTAACCAGAGAGAGAGGGAGAGACGGGCCCGGCACAGCCGGGCGGCCGTTCGTGTCACCCACAATCACCAACTGTCTTAATAGTCCTGAGGTTCCAAGTAACGGGCCCCTAGTGGTCGCCCCTTGGAATGTCGCTGCTGTCTCAAGTGACCGGACTTTACATCCCGTCTCTCTCTGGGCTGACTCTAGGTTTACTTTATTTTTCCTGGAAGAGTATATATTATAAATTTAAAACTCTAAATTTGTTTATTAGAAATAATAGACGCGACAAAAAGAAACGCAGCCATTTTCTCTTTGTTTATTTTTCAACTCCTTTGTTCTCCTATTCTCCCTCTTACCCTAGGGTCGTTGGTCAAGCTATTATATTCAAGCATTGGCTATTTACTCTTTGATTATAGATATTAAAATATGATATTAATATTAATATAAATAAAAATGTGTTGACTATTTACAAGTAGTGTGGGAATTATATTGCAGTGAACCTGTGTGGGTGTGCGCAAGATAAAATTCGTAGCTGCACAGTCTAGATAAAATTTTTAATTTTCTCTGAATTGAAAATATACTAACGAGGTTATGATATACTATTTATATTTTAAACAGTTATTTATTACATCTTTATTCTCTAATAAGTCGATAGGATTCGAACAGTGCGGGGTTAAAAAGCTAAGACTTACGGATGGTAGATCTCTCGGCCACGATTGCTCACTTTGAAAATGTTCATATATTTCTTCATCCTACGATCCCTATTCTTCCTATCGTTGGCGACAAGTTGGCTAGACCTATGTTCCAACCTGGAAGTCTGGATAACGTCGTCTGTGTACTTTTTCCTATGATATACTCGTACATTGAGTTTACGACTCACTCAATGGAAGTACATAGGTCAAAGCACTACAGCCAAAATTTTCTTCTTTTTTTTTTTAAAAGGATGATCTCTAATTCGAACTAACATTTTGAAGTGCTCATCTTAGGATAGGTTTTACCGAACATCGATTTTCGAAACTAACCGATGGGGTTATACCATATCTTAGAGGATGATGTGTTCAAAATCCAAAATGTTCTTTTTTCTTTTAAACATCGATAGTTTATCTTATAAAAACGCTTATACTATTGCTATAGTTGTTCTATCGTATTGCTATACGTAAATTAACTTATTACTATTGTCCTAAATCTGTAGGCCTTTACATCTTGTCTGTCCTACACCAGACAAAACGAACGGAGGTATGCGGGGTTGTTATACCCGACTAACGATAAGCGCTAGCCTCTGCATATTGTAAGGTGGCTAAAGATATCTATAGGCTATTTAAACCCACACACGCATTAAGTGTTTTTATGTTCACACTTTAAAGTAATATATTCAAGTCTTCAAGGTCATATATCATTTGAGTTTATAGCTTGATTAAAATTATCATATCGCCTCATATAGTCCAACATTACATTTATATACAAATTTATATATTCCACTATTCTAACGGTCCATTTTATCAAGAACATTTTATAAGAGACATGTAGGTTTGTTTGTATGGGTAGAGGCAAGATATAAAACAATAAAGGAAGAAGGTATATACAAGATGCTAAATGAGTATAAAGAATCCAAAATATTATTGTGGTAATTAGAAACAATGGAAATTTTTTAATTCTAAATATAACAGTTTTATACAAAATTGTACACAGAGTGATAACATTATTTATTAACGAGTCTTTATTTGAATAATGTGAAAATTCTTTGGTCGCCAAGGTTGTTGGTTAAAGACATCGGCATTTGAGTTAAGTTTACTGTGTAATTTTTCTTTGGTAGTACCCAAATTACTTTCCACCATATTATCGATTCGATTGATTTTAGGGTCTAAGACCAATGTACTGGATACAGTGGGCTTTACTATTGATGAAAAAGTTGGTTTGGATGTTATTGGAAAATCATGCTTATAAAATTTTTCATCCGTGAAAATACTGTTGTCCAAATGGTTAAACGGTTGAAACCATTTCCTTGGTCTGGAGGAACCCGGATCACCCAAGATATCTGTAGTGAAGTGCCTATAAGGAAATAGAAAATAGTTTTGTCTAGGAGGAGAGTCGGAAAGGTTCGTAGGAGGTGTGGTATGGGGAATATTTTCTACATATCTACGAAGTTTTTCTATATTTATAATTTCTGTCTGTAACTGCAAAGGTCTATTTGGTCTATTAATGCGCACTACCTGAGGTGATAGTATTTCCAAGATCTCATATGGGCCTGTATAGTTGGGTTCCAACTTTGGAGTATTCGGATGTCTATAAACTTTCACCAATACTAGATCCCCTGGTACAAAATCAATCTTTTTATGTTTTTGATCGTACATTAGTTTTTCGGCCTTATGCCTTGCTTGAGTCTTTTGTAATGCTATTCTTCTTGCTTCTGAGAGTTCGGGAAATGTCTGAACATGGTTGTTTAAATTGTTAGGGACTATCCCTTTTAATAAATAGATGGGAGGAAATCCCGTCACTGTATGTGGAGTTAGATTGTAGATTCTGGTGACCCTTTCAATCTGTTTGGTCCATGTTTGTTTGGGGTGTTCTAAATGGAGTATCTTTAGTTTCCCTGTTATGGTTGCATTCAATCTCTCGCTCAGACCATTTGACTGTGGGTGATTTGCTGTGGTATACAAGGGTTTTATACCTTGTGATATTAAAACCCTTCTATAAATTGAGCGGATGTAAATGCAGGAGCTCGGGCTGTCAGTAGGTTTTTAGGAATACCTTCCTGAAATACCCTTTTTAGGGTTTGAATATAGGTCAGAATAGAGGTAGATTTACTAGGAAAGGTTCAACAGGATCGACTCATGTGATCACATATTACATGTAAATAAGCTCGGTTACCACCATACTTATTAAATCCGGCTACTGTGTCCATTGACATAAGTTCATAAGGTTCCTTCGCGAGTGGTAAGGTACCCATTTCTCCATATGTGGGTCCTTTCGGAGGTTTTACTATTTGGCAAATTTTGCATTTACGGACATAGTTATTTATATCTTTGTTCATACCATCCCAATAATACTGACTAGTGATTAACCTAGTGAGTTGTGTGATTCCTGGATGGTTATACCATTCGTGTGCTTTCTGGAGTAACTTATTTCTTAGTGTATCAGGTACGACTACTCTGGGTACGCCCTTTTCAGTAATAATCGCAAGTCCATCAGTATTGATGAGTGATTGATATTTCTCAGGTACACGATGCTGGGGTTCCTCCAATTGTTGAGCCTCTAGAATTCTGCAAAATGGTTGTCTTGATAGTAAGTCTGCTTCGAGTTGATTTTTACCTTTCAGATAGTGTATGTCAAAAGTGTATGGGCTGAGTCTCAAGGACCACCGAAATAACCTACCTGACGGATTTTTAATATTTTTCAAATAGACCAGAGCTTGGTGATCAGAATAAATGGTGAAATGTCTACCAAGCAGGTACACCCTGAAGTATTCGATAGACTCAATGATAGCTAAACACTCCAGCTCCGAGATGGAGTAGTTCTGTTCATACTTGCGTAAAGAGCGAGAGAAATATTGTACAGGATGTTCTTCTCCATTTTCATCCTTTTGCTTTAGAATTCCGGATATCCCTAATGTACTCGCGTCACAATATAAGAAGCAGGGTAAATCTTCTTTAAAGATATGTAAAACTGGTGATGCAGTTAGGCTACTTTTCAAATCTTCAAATGCCTTCTGACATTCAAGAGTCCACTTAAAAGGAATATTCTTTTTTAGAAGTATATTTAAGCGATCTAAGCTGTGCATAATGGGGAATGAATTTATGATATACATTTACGACACCTAAAAATTACTGTAAAGTTTTAACATTAGTCGGAGGTTGGATGGTCCCTATTACCTGAGTGTTAGTTAGGTGAGGTTTATAAGTGCCCTGTGTGATTTCGTATCCTAGGAAGCTAATGGAGGTCGTACATAATTGACATTTGTTAAGGTTGAGGCGGATATTTTCTGCCCTGCATAGTTGGAAGAATAAACGAAGATGTTCTAAGTGTTCTTCAAAACTATCAGAAAAATTATAAAATCATCATAGTAGTGTTCTAGAAATTGGAGTTTTATTTTCTAAGTATTTGTCCAATAGCTCTCTCGAAAATCTTTGGTGAGCTTCGTAGCCCGAAAGGTAATATTTTAAACATGTACACTCCTGCGTGGGTGGTGAAGGCTAAATAAGGTCGAGAATCCGAATGGATAGGAACTGTCCAATAAGCGTTGCTCAAATCAAGTCTGGAAAAATACTTAGCTTTGACAGTTTTTCTATCACTGATTCTATTAATTGTATAGGTTGGGGATCAACTGGAATGTGTTCATTTAATTTTCGAAAATCCACACACATTCTAAATGTTCCATTTTTCCTTTTTACTAGAGTAATGGGTGAAGCATATTCACCTATGGCCGGTTCTATTATATTATTTTTTAACATCTCATTGATTTGTATATCTATTTCTTTCCTATATGTAAATGTAATTATATACGGTCGCAACCTGATTACTCTATCTGTATTTGGTTCAAACTGTACAGGTTGGATATGTAGGGTAGAAACTTTAAATGGGTCTGTAGGAAATATTTCAGCAAATTCTTTCAATAACCTAATTAAATTAAGGTCTAATAAGTTGTTTATCTTATGATACTTATCAATTAAATCACTGGTTAACTTATTTTCCCCTGGAATGCTTGATTGAGTGGAAGGTGTCTGTTGTAAATGATTAACATAGAGTGGATTACTTCCTGAAGGTGCACAGTGATTATCTAAGATTTGTGTATTAACAATATGAAGGTGTTGGTTTATATTATATTTCCTATCTGGATTTATCACATTGTATGCATCATTTACATAAGCCAAATCTGTTTCAAAATAAAAAAGAGTAGCAGGAATATTTGTGCCTTGTTGACTTACTACATTTCTATTGAAGTCAATTCTAGTTTTTAATTTTTTAGAGTATATAATCCTATTAGTGCAATTTCATATGGTAGATGAAATATATAAAATTTTAAGCTAACTTTTCTTTTAAAAAACTGACTGGTAAAATAACATAAAATATAGGTTGGATTGGTCCACTCAATGTATTAATTCTAGAATGCTTATTAATTGAATATTTAGTTATATTTCGAAATATATCTAATGGCAAAATTTTATGCAAATAATCAAAAGATATTAAGTTAATGGTAGAGCCAGTATCCACAAGAAATTTAACATTGAAGGTGAAAATAGGTAAATTAAAGAATAGTCTTACATTATGCTGGCTATTTCCTTGATGAGGGATCACATCCTTGTGATCTGGGTTGATGTCCGCTCGATGTGGCTGGTTCCCTTTGTTCCTTGGGCAGCGTGGTATCCGCGTAGTTGCGAAAGGCAAAACGTCCACCTCCAGGTCGGCGAAACGCTGCTTGCCCATATTGTGGCCGGTAATGTCCTTGGCCAGGCGAGGGAGTGGATTCGGGTCGCCAACGGTCAAGGTCACGCTGTGGTGTCGGTTGTCCCCGAGCACTCGTTACTGGCCACTTTTGGATGGTGTTCACATAGTCCAACCATTCTTCAGGCGTCTGTGGGTTCCTGGTGTATATCATTTTCTTCAAATCATACGTTACACCTGCCGTAAGTGCTTCAACAATCTGTTTGTTTGGAAGTGAGTTCTCTAAAGCACCCACAACCTTAAAATGGTAATCATCGTTAATTTTTTCTGGCTTTTCCAATTGGCGAGTGAACAATTCTTCCAACGTTGTCTTCTTCTTTGATATATAGATTGTGGACAGTTTCTGTTTGATATTTAAATAAGTCTCTTGTTCTAAGCCCAATCGATAATATATATTTTTAGCTTCTTCTTCTAAATTTAGAATAACTAATTTTTTTCTGTCTCGTTCATCGTTCGTTGCATCCTCAATGTTACGAAAGAAAATATTTAAATCTTGATTGAGGCCAGAGAATTTACTTATATAATTTTTATTTGAGATCGTCTGTTGTGTTGTATAATTTGTGTTAGTAAATTAATTTGTTCTTTCATTAATTTAAATTCCATATTATCGTTTCTGTCAGAAAAATGAGTGTCGGTATCTGACTTCCTTTTTGTCATTTTTGTGGCGAATGGGTGTAGGCTAAAGGCTAAATCCAATAATGTTTTAAAAAAAGAAAAAACGTACCGGTTATTATATCATGTGTCGGCTAAATACTGTCGTATTAAGGTGAGTCTTTGAATAATTATAAATTTAAAACTCTAAATTTATATATAAGAAATAATAGACGCGACAAAAAGAAACGCAGCCATTTTCTCTTTGTTTATTTTCCAACTCCTTTGTTTTCCTCTTCTTCCTCTTACCCCTAGGGTCGTTGGTCAAAAATTTGTATACAAGCATTGGCTATTTACTCTTTGATTATAGATATTAAAATATATGGATATTAAAATATATGGATATTAAAATAAAAATGTGTTGAATATTTACAAGTAGTGTGGGAATTATATTGCATATATATATATAAAAAAACAATAGAAAAAAAAAGATAAGTGGGTCAGGTGTTGATATTACAACAACAAAAAGCCTTTATTTAGGGTCACTGACCCTATACAGGATTCACCAGAGGTATGCATATGAGCAAAGCAGTGAGACAAAGGAAATAACGATATATAGAGAAGAAAGAGAAAAAAAAAAGAAAAAAAAACAAGAAAGAGAAAGAGGGAAGCAAGACAAACAACACAAAAATAGTAGCACTAAGAAAGTGAGGAGTGAGTGTCACTTGGCCTTCTTCTGAGATATGGACTTGTGGAAACCATAAAACGCCGTAGCAATATACTTATTCTGGGTCATATTGTCAATTATTGATGGAAGTGAAGCACAGAGTTGCCCAGTTTTGAGCATAAGGGTTCTTCCTTCTTCTTTCAGAGCAGAGAAATCAAAAATATAGTGAGTGATTTCATTTTTTAGTTTTGAATTACAGAAGGTACAAATCGGGTCCTCACCGCAGAGCATCTTGGTGTGGGTTTCTCTAAAAAAACTTGAAAGTATTCTAACTTGTGCGAGTAGTCTTACAACCGGGAAAGGGAAATCCCTAAAAGGTATCCCTTGGTCATGAAAGATATGTGAATGTCTTTGTAGTGAGAGTATAGCTTAGATTTATCCATTCTTGTAAGGTCGATTTGTATAGATTGGTCTGTCGCTGTTTTTAAGAGCCCTGTAATCGCGCTCCGCAGCGTTTCAGGATCATCACAGGAAACAAGTGCAGGGGATCCATTATTGTTAAGCAGATTGGTGAGCTTTTTAATGAAACCGATGGGTGTGCCCGAACAATTAGACAGTTCCCGTGTTCTATTAAAACATATACGCGGCAATCTGTCACTGCTCATATTCAACCGCCGCAGCCAATACTTCAGGGTTAATTTTAAAGCTGTTACACTCAATGAGATACGACCGGTTTCTAATCTGATTATGTATCCTGGAGTGTATCTGGGCAGATTCAGGAACCTACGGATAAATATGTCTTGTATACTGTCCAGTAAGTCTTTATGCTCTGTTGCCCACAATGGAGCGGCATACATCAGAACAGCTCTCACTATTGTATCAAAGAGTTTGATTGATAAATTTATTGACTTTGCTTTGGATTGTATTAATATTGGGTGTGTGGCGTTAATTGCTGTAAGTGCTTTTCCTTAAAAGTAATTTGCCGGGTGAGTAGTTATTATTGTTGGTGTCAGAGGGAATCCCAAGTATGTATATCTTGAAGTTATTGTTATGGGTTTATCATTCCAGAACCATCTATCCTTATTTGAGGGTTTACCTCTATTACGGAACACCATAATCTTTGACTTGGACTCATTTAGTGTCATTAAGTTCTCATCGAGATATTCTTTCAGTATTTTGATCTTCTTTTGGAGGTTCATCCTGGACTCACCTATAATTGCTATATCGTCGGCGTACAGCAATAAATGGATATCTCCAAATTCTGGCAAATTTACACTCGGCAGATCTGAATTATTATAAATTTCGATTAAGTCTGTGATAAATAATATAAAGAGCAGTGGGGAAAGTGGTTCTCCCTGGAGGACTCCCGAGTTTATCTTAATTCTTTCCGTAAATGATTCCTTCCATCTGATAGTTATAGTTGCTTTTTCGTAGTAACTTCTGATCGTACTTATGAATTGGTAACTTATGCCTAGGTTGTAAAGTTTTTCCAAATTATTGAGTGAGGTACATTATCAAATGCCTTCCTTAGATCGACAAAAAATACATATAGTTTCCCCTATTTTTTCTTAATGATAGTTGGATTAAAGTAGTTAGTGTAAATATGTGGTCAATACATGATCTTCCTTTTCTAAATCCCGCTTGGTTTTCCGGTATAACCCTTCTTCCCTCGACCCATTCCTCCAGTCTTGATCTTAGGATTGAAGTGAAAAGCTTTGATACATTGTTATTCAGTGCAATACCTCGGTAGTTGGAGGGGCTGTTCTTATAACCATTTTTAAAGATTGGATGTATAGTGGAATTAGTCCAAATTGATGGGTATTTTCCAGTCGTCATAACACTATTGTAGAGTTGTTTCAACAGCAGTATGTACGAATCGGGGAGTATTTTTAATACTTCATTGGGGATGCCATCGGGCCCGCATGCCTTGTTACTCTTCAAACCAGCTATCGCCTTGTATATGTCTGCATTGGTTATCTCTGAGTCCAATATAGGATCGTTCTGAGAAATCATATTATGTAAATTACAAATTCTCAAATTTTTCTCTGTAGTCCTTAGTTCGCGGTAAAGGTTCAGCCAGTCCTGTATAGCTATTTCTCCTTGGATTATAGATGTGCTTTTGTAGAGCGCAATGGTTTTCCAGAAGGTCTTTGAGTCTTTAGCATTTCTGAGTATTTCCTGTTTTTCATTATCAAAGCCTTTCCTTTTTAGATCCAATAAAGCGAGATATTTCTTTCTGGAAGAAGCATAACATTCCCTGTCTTCCAATCTATTTGTTTTACGATATTTCTTCAGACTTTCTTTTGCCAGTTTTTTCATATCATAGCAGTCCTTATCGAACCACGGCTTAGATTTCCTGGGGCCGCCCTTAATTGAGTACGTTATTTTTGCAGATGACATTGCTTCCAAAACTCGCTGATTGAAAGTGCATACAAGGTCATCGGAGGCTGGTATGTTTTTTTTCCCGCAATTCTTCCAGTTTCATTTTAAACATTGCGAGTCCATCGGCTGACCATCTATATCTCGTAATATTATATTCCTCCCGTTTGTTTTTTTTCTCATTGAAGTTTTGGCCTTTTATCGTTAAAACCAAAGGGTGGTGGTCAGAGTACAGTTGGTCATCGACTTTGTAGTCCAGTAAAATTTGAAGTGAACCCTGTGAGAGTATGCAATAGTCAATAGTCGAAGAGCCTCTTTCAGATATGTATGTAAAATCTCCATCTTTATCCCCTCTAGATCTTCCATTAACTATTGTCAAATAATTATCTTCCAGGAAATCAAGAATTTTATCAGACAGAGATGATATTATATGATCTTTGGCCCTTCTTTCAGATGTTAGAGGGATCTGGAAATTAAGTGGATTGTGTAGTCCTCCCAACTTCCCAGTTGTGATGTTTAAATCTCCAAGTAAAATTATTTCCTTTCCACATCTGCTATTTGCTTTTGAATGTATGTAGACAGTTTATCTAAGTTATGCAGCTGTATTTGGTTTGGAGGAAGGGGTATACACATATTAAACAGATAACATGTTGGAGGGCTCTTGTGTTTGTTGATAAGAAAATAGATAACCAAGTGCCATCCTTTTCTGAACTGTCTACTCTTTATTGTCCGCCTTCCCTAAAACCGACAATCATACCCCCTGACCCTCTTCCACTTCCAGATTCTTTGGTGGCAGGTAATTCGATAATTTGATAATCTTTAAGTGTTATGTTAGTCCTGTTCAGGCACCATGTTTCAAGTAGAGCAAAAATTTCGTAGTTCTTTATGTGCTCGAGGAGTGGAAATATCGAAAGAATCCTATAGAAACCATTTATATTCCAACATATATTATTTTTTCCGCGATGTCTCGCGAATTTTCAGAAAAATTTGCATTGTCATCGTCTTGAGAATCATATTTACATGTATTTATGTCGAAGTAACTTTCCGTTATTTGATTATAGGGTGGAGAATTAATTTGTGATTTTGATGCCGTATTTCTTCTATTTACACAATTGTTTCTACGAGGTTGTTGCTATATAGCATCTCCTGTGCTATCAACAACTTGGCCATTCATTACTTTACAGACTTTATCATTTACAAAAAGCTTGTTATCTCTCAACTTCGATTTTATTCCCCTTTCACCCAACTCTTTCCTTTTTGCAATTAGGATGCGCCGTTGCTCTCTAACATTTTTACTAAAATCTTTACTTATCGAAATTTTAGTATCTCTGAGTTTGTAGGCATTTTTAAATATTTTCGCTCTATCAGCATAATCAGGTATCACAACAAGAACTGGCGCATTGGATCCGCGTGAAAGTCGGTGACATTTTGTTATTTTTAAATCATCTCCGATTTCCATTTTATCTCTAATTATGTTTTGAATATTTAAGTTACAATCTGCCTGATTTTCGTCCCCCTCACTCTCAATACCATAGAACACTAGATTGGGCTCACGCAGTCTCGTCTAAAAAAATTCGACTCTAGCCTTCAGTTCATTTACCTTTAACGAATTACATGAAGCCAGTTTTTCGGTAGCCTGTTGAGACTCTATACCAGTGATTCTCAACCAATGTGCCGCGGTAATTTTGTGTGCCGCGAAATTCTAAAAATGTGCCGCCGAATTTTAGTCATATGATTATGTTCACGTTTGTATTGGTTTTTCTTTTTTTCTTTTTCATTTTTTTACTTTTTAAAATAACGAAATTAGCAAATTGAATGTTAGAGATGTATATTACTTATATTTTGCATAGAAATATTGATACATAATTTGAATTTTCTTGCATTCAAGTTAGCAAAAGTGTGCAGCGAAATTCTAAAATTGTGCCGCCAAATTTTCAAATCTTTAAAATAATGCCGCAACAAAAAAAAGGTTGAGAATCACTGCTCTATACATTTAGTTAGCTTTACCTCTATATTGCAGAATCGCATATTCCAATCGTCCATTCGAGTCTCTATTTTGGTAAGTCTGATGTCAATTCTCTCTCCTTACTCTTTATTTCCGCCGCAATGTTTAAGATTAGCATTTTTAACTCGCCATCTATTGATTCTCTCTCTCCTGAGTGTACTGGCGCAGTCAATGTAGTTTGCTTTTTGGTTGGGGGGCCTGGGTTTTGTTAAATGCCTGAGATTATAATAGAGCCAAAATGTGATACATAGCAGTCTTTTTTGGTTGCCAGATATATTCCCAGATGGTAAGTTTATATTTAGACCACACATTGTCCATCATTATCCTTTCGTATTGAGATTTTTGCATAGTGCGTTACCTTGAGTAAATTTACATATTTAGTGTTGCATACCACGAGTATTAAGAGTAACAGTATTATCCCTTTCATAGTATAAGGCAAATATACACTGAAATATTAGTAATATAAACTATATTTACCGGAGCGGTGCTGCACGTGCTGCCAGGTGTTGATATTAAAAATAAAGAAGGCATCTCCTGACCACGAGCACATGTGCTTTTTAGATGGCAGAGTGCCATCTAGTGAAGAAAAAATAAACTAAACGTTTATTCAGCTTGCTCCGTGATATTTGGCCAAACCAATTTCTTGATAAATCAAGAAAAGCCATCCACGAACGCGTTTCGAGCTGTTGGAGCTCGTCAGCGTGGAGTAGGCTGTAACCACTGCGACCAAAAAGATTGTTTGGTCCCAATGGCTTCCCGAGAAATCAAGAAATGGGTATTTAAGGCCAAATTTGCGTAAAGACGCTTAACACATGAAAAAACAATAGAAAAAAAAAAAAAGATAAGTGGGTCAGGTGTTGATATTAAAAATAAAGAAGGCATCTCCTGACCACGAGCACATGTGCTTTTTTAGATGGCAGAGCGCCATCTAGTGGAGCAAAAATAAACTAAACGTTTATTTAGCTTGCTCCATGATATTTGGCCAACCCAATTTCTTGATAAATCAAGAAAAGCCATCCACGAACGCGTTTCGCGCTGTTGGCGCTCGTCAGCGTGGAGTAGGCTGTAACCCTTGCGACCAAAAAGATTGTTTGATTCCAATGGCTTCCCGAGAAATCAGGAAATAGGTATTTAAGGCCAAATTTGCGTAAAGACGCTTAACACATGAAAAACCAATAGAAAAAAAAATAAGATAAGTGGGTCAGGTGTTGATATTAAAAATGCTCGTGGTCAGGAGATGCCTTCTTTATTTTTATTATAGTGTTAAAATTTGTGAACTAACAGTTTATGTGACCTAGAACATGGTTGGGAGTGGAAGCTGGATAAACAGATCAAACGTTCAGACTTCTGTCATTACATGAGCTATTTTTGTCTCTTGAACTAGAGGAAGTTTATCTTACAACCTGCTTGCCTTCTGCGCTAATTTATTCATTTGAATATTCGTGTTTCCAAGAATGATTCACTTCGGGAATATATTCTGAAAATCAAACAATCGACTTACAACAATTATTGTATTGTTATGAGAGATTTTCGAAATTGCATATAATATTTTTTAAAATATATTTTAAAATACCAAGAACCTAACGTCCAAGTTATTTATAAAATTATAATTATAAATAAAGTTTTAACAAACATTTATTGACACTTAAACCTGTATTAACACAATTTATATACCAGTAATTTAAACATTACTACTCATTTACTTCTTCTGACGTCTCTTCAGCAAAATTACTTGTTTTACAAATGTGTTGAGAATTCTAATTCCCAGCTGTATACTGACTAGACTGTTCCAGGATTTAAGTGATTGAAAGTTTTGAAAGAAGTTATGAATCTGAAGTTTCCTCACGTACTGGATGTGTAGTTTATGAACGTCTATTCCAGAGACAGATAGGATGGACTGTGTGTGTATGACCGTTATATTATTGTGGGATATGTACTTATGTGTAAATGTTTATATATGTAACCTTCTTTAGAAAAAAATTGAAATAGAATTTCGATTATACTCAATTTTTTCTGTAATTTTTCTAGATAGCTTAATATAATATATATATTTTTGTCAAATAAAACATATGTGTGTGAACAAAAATGTAAATATATTCTTTTATAACTCATTCATCGTATTAAATATTGTTAGAAAAGAGTATTACATTACAATATTAAGTTTTTCTACAGTATTTCTTGTTTCCTATCTGAATTCCGCGCTACTGCTGAACTTATAACGTAGCGCTATTATTAATGCTATTGTTTCAAGACCACTTAACTGCAAATATTCTGTCAAAATTAAATTCTTTATATTGTAGCGTAGAAATCAAGTCTTTGTATGTCTGGAGATGTGAAAGTATTTATTGATTACGTCACCAAGACCAGTCGACAATTATTAACAAATCAGCCAAACTATCTACAGCTAGGGAATCTTGAACAAGCAAGCAAAGAAATATTGTTAGGATGATTTTACAAATACAGAGTAATTTATATTTTTATAATCTGTTGAATATTTTCTCTCTCATTGAATAAAATTAAATTAAATAATAAATTATTCCTTCGCCACAATATTAATTCGTTTGTTTCAATTTTAGACTTTACTTCAATTTAATTATTTCCACATTTCATTTTTATAATTTACCTCTAAATTCTCTAGTGAAAATATTTATATCTAACTATAGTACATGTATCAATATGCAAATCATTGCTCAGAATATATGTATTTCAATATTTGGAATATAGGCCAAATGTTATTTTTTCTGGGAACAATTTCTCCTAAAAAATTTCTATATTCAACTCGGAGCTAAAAGATTCTAAAACTAATTCTTCTGTTTCCTCCACAAGCTTTTTTTGGTTTGTTTGCTCAAAGCTTACCGTCAACTTTGTTCTGTTTTTTACAGTTTGATTCTGTCAATTTGAATTTTATTTTTTAAAACTAATGTTTGGGATTTGTTTTCAAATGAGGTATATTCCTTCTTTTAAAAATATTTTCGATAGTTATCTGACCTTTTAATCTTTAAACATATTTTGACAATATTTTCACTCTCTTTCTAAAAAATATAATAATAATCCTACATATAACAATAATAATACAAGGCAATAAGCGTCATCATTATATATATATCGAATGAAGACATTGATATGTGAATGTTTCTTTTCACAGATAAATCAAACTTCTACTGTCCTTACTGCGATAAACTGACAGTAGAAGTTTGAATAATTTGTAAAAAAAAAAAACACATTGGCGTCTTAATCTATTAATTGGTTATAAGTATATATAACAATGTGTATGTAAATATAGGACTTTATTCCATATCTCTCTCTGTAATATATTTACTAAAATTATGTGGAAATATTAATCACCACTTTTCGTCTGCTTTCGTATTACCTTCACCTCACACTCCCGCTATCACACAGAATATCTCACATCATAAAGAATATCAATTTTAGAGATTTCGCCACAAACATATTCTGTTTATTATAGAGAAGATAGAGAGAGAGATATATCTATAATTAGATAATAAACGGCATATATTGGATTTAATAAAATATTTATTTTGCCCATATTTCGACTGGCTGAACGCCAACCTTTATCGAGGCATCACATTTTTGTATACACAAACTCAGCGCCCCATAGTGTTATAATATCACAGTTGAAATCAATTAAAAAACAGAGTAGGTGGGAGAAATTTGGGGGCATGAAAAAATTATTATAAAAAAAATGCAATCAAAAATCTAAAATATCTTAAAATATAAAAGGAAAAAAGTTCTATCTTATATTTAAAAAATTGTAATAAGTACATAAAAATAAATCATTAATAACTCATAAGGAGATAAATGTAAAAATGTATGTATCTATTAAAACATTTGAAAATAAATTTAAAATGATTTAAACAAAAAACTGTAAGAACCTTATAAAAAGTTTTAAAAAATGTGGGTATTTAAAAAATTCATTTCAAAATTTAGGAGATCGATTTATAAATAAGTAAAAAATATTTTATAAAAATGCATTAAAATGGAAGTTAAAACAATTTAAGATGAATAAATGAGAAAATAAATTAAAAAATGGAAACTAAAAAGTTTAAATTATTGCATGTAATAATTTAAACTTTTTAGTTTCCATTTTTTAATTTATTTTCTCATTTATTCATCTTAAATTGTTTTAACTTCCATTTTAATGCATTTTTATAAAATATTTTTTACTTATTTATAAATCGATCTCCTAAATTTTGAAATGATTTTTTTAAATACCCACATTTTTTAAAACTTTTTATAAGGTTCTTACAGTTTTTTGTTTAAATCATTTTAAATTTATTTTCAAATGTTTTAATAGATACATACATTTTTACATTTATCTCCTTATGAGTTATTAATGAATTATTTTTATGTACTTTTTGTTAAAACTATTTTACCGTTCTTTTACTTTGTACATAGAAAGAAGGTCTTAGGTGAAGGGAGACAACGAGCAAGACATCTATATCTATAGATAGCCCCAGCTTGGACCGACCGAGGGCAAAGGTCGGCGTGGGCGGAGACGACGGAGCGTCATGTTACATTCTTTTTTTGGTCAGATGGCAGGATTCCCTTGTTAGAAGCGGAGGGGAAAGTTGAGTTCCCTTGCCAGGCGGAGCAGACACGCCAAGAAAATCCTACAAGCAGCGTCTTGTAGACGGAACGACGTCGAAGAAAATCCCACGAGCAGAGTCACGTGGACGGAAAGACGTCGAAGAAAATCCCACGAGCAGAGTTTCGTGGACGGGAAAGGACGCATTGGAGTATCCCTCAAGCAGCGACTTGAGGACGGAAAAAGACACTTAGACAACCAACGAGTCGTGACAATTAGACAACCAACGCGCGACAATTGGACATCGCGACAAGAGAAAGCCAAGCCTGCGACGGTGCTGCCACGAGGTACTGTGTCGACACCCCCCCGCCATTTATTTTTATCTCCCTTCCCTGAGATTAGTTAATTTTTTTTACTTTCTCTTTTGCTTAACCTTGTTTATTGTTTTTTATACATAATCCCTTAGATATAAGTATAATTTAACTTAACCATTTTTCTTGTTTTCACCCATAATAATAGTATAATAGTTTTTATCCCTTTTGTTTTTAATTTTTTTTAAATAAATCCTTTTTATTATACTGTGTTTCTGTGCATTTATTTCCCCCATTGTTTTTCCTTTCAATCGATCACCCTTTTATTTTTTTTTAAACGAACACGAACATTTTGGTGAGCCGGACGTGATCGATTTAAAGGAAATATGGAGGAAATGGATGCAATTAAAAAGCGCAGAAAAGCCATAAGAGGTACTTTCACTAGAATTATTAATGAAATAAATGGAGAATTTGAAAAGTCTCAAATTGATTAGAATGATATTTATTCTAAGTTTAATAGACTAGAGTCTTATTACACGAAACTTGTAGATCTAAACGAAAAATATCAGGCGTTATTGGTAGTGAAAGAAGGGATTACAGAGGAAAGTATTGATAAGGAATGGCAAGAATGCGATAAATATGAAGAGGAAAAGTTTGATATTCAACAGAAAGTCAGTGTATTACGGAATCCCGATAAAGAGGAAACAATCCCGATTGCTAGCGAGGACACTGTAATAAATGTGAAATTACCAGAGTTAGCCCTAAAAAGCTATGACGGCTCTCTGGAAGGTTGGTTGCCCTGGTGGGCGCAGTTTTCGAAAATTCACGAAAATAAGAATTTATCCGATAGCGACCGGTTTTTATATTTGCGTCAAGCAATTGTACCAAATTCAGAAGCCTATCGTGTTGTAGCAAGCTATCCCGTTACAGGCGCCAACTATGCTTTGGCAGTACAAGCCCTACAGGAGCGATTCGGTGACCCGAATATACTGACAGAACTGTATGTCAGACGTCTATTGAATTCGGTTATATCTAATGTAAAGATAGAAAATAGAAATTTAAGCAGTCTGTACGACGAACTGAGCAGTCACCTCCGGTCGTTAGAGACATTGGGCATTGATCCCCAGTTGTCGGGTATTTTTTTATATCCTCTTGTCGAGTCTTCATTACCTTCGGATATTTTGAAAATATGGCACAGGCATCCTTCTTCGGGTTATGGTATGGAGTTAGCAAAACGGGAAGAGTCAGATAAAGGGGTTGGAGGAGCTCAAGAAAGGCTCAGGTTATTATTGGACTTTCTAAAAGCCGAAGTAAGGAGTGCTCAACGGCTGAAATTTGTGGAAAAAGGCTTTAGGCAGGAGGAACCCTATAAAAGGTCTTACAATGATGGGACCAGAACAAGGAGTAATTTCAGACCCGCCACTGTGTCTAGTCTGTTCGGAGGGCGAACTAATATAAAATGCTTCTTTTGTGAAAGAACAAATCATGCGAGTCATCAATGCCGCTCCATAATGAAAATGTCTCCGGGAGAGAGAAATGATAAAATACGTAGTGCCCATCTATGTTTCAAATGCTTAAGAAAGGGACACATACAGAGTCAGTGCCGAGAACAATTGGAGTGCAAAAACTGTGGGAGAAACCACTTGGAAGTTTTATGTGAAGGAAATTCTTCTAACCGGTTAACGAAACCGGGAAGAGAAAATCCAAAGGAAAATGCAACTGAACCCATTGCATCGCTTTCTAGTCAAGCCTGCACAGGTCAGGTCTTGCTGATGACCACGGTAGCACTGTTAAGAGGCCCAAATGCCTCTAGAAGGGTTAGAATTCTCCTCGACAGTGGAAGTCAGTTTTCGTATATCAAACAGTCGTTAGTCTGGAGTATAGGAATAGAAAGAAAAGGCGAAATAACTATAGCTAAAAGTCTTTTTGGAGGTAATAAGATTGGTGAAGAAAAGCACGGTAAATTTATGTTAGAATTAGAGACTTTAGGTAATAAAAGAGATGTGATCCATATTGAGGCGCTGGATCAACGTAAAATTTGCGACGCCATACCACCTTTGCCAAGAGGAGACTGGTTAGAAAAATTGAAGATTAAGGGCATAATATTGTCTCAGGACAATTTTAAAGGACAAGAGATTGACATATTGATTGGCGCTAACTATCTAGGTATGATTTTGACAGGAAAAATAGTTCAAGTTGAAGCAGATTTAACTGCGGTGGAAACGAAATTAGGTTGGACACTAATGGGCAATTCGCCAATTATTGATAGCAATGACAATGTGCAGCAGACTTTGAATCTGCTAACAACGCGATGCGATTTAAAGGATTTGTGGGATCTAGAAGTACTAGGCATTAGGGATCCTGTTGAAACTTGCTCCAAAGAGACCAGATATCAGGAAATAAAAGAAAAGTTTATAACAAAAATTCAAAGACAAAATGATCAGAGATATTCTGTAGATCTACCTTGGAAGGTAGAAAAGGAGTCAATCCCCAGCAATCTTGACATAGCGATAAAAAGGTTAGATATAAGCACTAAGAAAATGAACTCACAGAATAAGTTGACCGAATATAGTCAGATCTTTAGAGACTGGCTGACTGAAGGACTCATTGAAAGAGTCGAGGAAAATCCTCTCGAGAGAAGAGGCTACTATTTACCTCACCGCCCTGTGTACAAGATGGAATCTAAAACGACGCCCATACGTCCGGTTTTCGATGCTTCTTGTCTAGGCCATAATGGACTATCTTTGAATCAATGTTTAGAAAAGGGACCGAATTTATTGGAAAGAATCCCTGAAATGATGATAAGATTTCGGGAAAATAAATTTGGAGTCACGGCAGATATAAGAAAAGCATTCCAGATGGTGGCCATTGAAGAATCTGAACGGAACTACCTTAGATTCCCTTGGTGGGGAGGATTTTGGGAAAGAATGGTTAGGACAATAAAGGAAATGTTGATAAAGATGCTAGGTCACAGGAAGCTGAAATATGTACAACTGCAGACTGCCCTTTGTGAAATCGAATCTATCATTAATAATCGATCCCTCACTTATGTCTCTGAAGACGACAATGATCTAAAACCGTTAACTCTTAATGAGTTTTTTACAAAATGGTCCAGAGTCTAGCTTTCCTGAATTTGAAAATTTAAAGCCAGAAATGTTGCACACTAGATACAGAGAGTTAGGTCAACTGAAGAGAGAATTGAAGCAGAGATTCTTAAAGGAATATTTAGGCGCGCTGATTCAGAAATCCGAAAATATTGATAGAAGACAGTTGAAAGTAGGAGACGTTGTACTGATCGGGCAAGAAAATCTTAAAAGAATGTTTTGGCCTAAAGGGCGAATTGTAAATCTCATACCAGGAAAAGATGGAATAGTGAGAGTGGCCCATGTTAAAACATCCACAGGAACCTTGATCAGGGCTCTACAACGCTTACACCCTCTTGAAATATCCTCGAATGTTGAGACGATTCAAATGGACAATTCAAATACCGAACCCCAATCTGAAGCATTTTTAGGAAATAGGCCCAATATTGAATCCAGGGACTCTAGAAATAGATATGGTAGGGTAATCAGAAAGCCTGCAAGGTATGACTCGAAGGACTAGTGAAAGTACCTGTATGGAAAAAAAAAAGTGTAATATGTGTATTCTTTTATGTGTATTTTATGTAATGTAATAGGCATATCTACTCTTGTGTGTATTGTGTATATATATGCTCTTTTGTCTTATACTTAATTTTGGCTTCTTTCGGAGCAAAATTATGTGGGAGAATGTTAAAACTATTTTACCGTTCTTTTACTTTGTACATAGAAAGAAGGTCTTAGGTGAAGGGAGACAACGAGCAAGACATCTATATCTATAGATAGCCCCAGCTTGGACCGACCGAGGGCAAAGGTCGGCGTGGGCGGAGACGACGGAGCGTCATGTTACATTCTTTTTTTGGTCAGATGGCAGGATTCCCTTGTTAGAAGCGGAGGGGAAAGTTGAGTTCCTTTGCCAGGCGGAGCAGACACGCCAAGAAAATCCTACAAGCAGCGTCTTGTAGACGGAACGACGTCGAAGAAAATCCCACGAGCAGAGTCACGTGGACGGAAAGACGTCGAAGAAAATCCCACGAGCAGAGTTTCGTGGACGGGAAAGGACGCATTGGAGTATCCCTCAAGCAGCGACTTGAGGACGGAAAAAGACACTTAGACAACCAACGAGTCGTGACAATTAGACAACCAACGCGCGACAATTGGACATCGCGACAAGAGAAAGCCAAGCCTGCGACGGTGCTGCCACGAGGTACTGTGTCGACACCCCCCCGCCATTTATTTTTATCTCCCTTCCCTGAGATTAGTTAATTTTTTTTACTTTCTCTTTTGCTTAACCTTGTTTATTGTTTTTTATACATAATCCCTTAGATATAAGTATAATTTAACTTAACCATTTTTCTTGTTTTTACCCATAATAATAGTATAATAGTTTTTATCCCTTTTGTTTTTAATTTTTTTAAATAAATCCTTTTTATTATACTGTGTTTCTGTGCATTTATTTCCCCCATTGTTTTTCCTTTCAATCGATCACCCTTTTATTTTTTTTTAAACGAACACGAACACTTTTATTACAATTTTTTAAATATAAGATAGAACTTTTTTCCTTTTATATTTTAAGATATTTTAGATTTTTGATTGCATTTTTTTATAATAATTTTTTTCATGCCCAAATTTCTCCCACCTACTCTGTTTTTTAATTGATTTCAACTGTGATATTATAACACTATGCGGCGCTGAGTTTGTGTATACAAAAATGTGATGCCTCGATAAAGGTTGGCGTTCAGCCAGTCGAAATATTGGCAAAATAAATATTTTATTAAATCCAATATATGCCGTTTATTATCTAATGAATTAAGTATGGATTGCTCTATTTTCAAAACAAAAAATATCTATAATTATCTGTCTGAAGCACTCAACCGTTTCCATATATTTCAAATAAATGGACTAAATATTCATAGTTGAAACACTGATGTGTATATTATATAAAAAGTGAATTGAGGAAATATATAATGGGTGGAGAAAAATATATGGGTATATTTGTATATATAATAAGAAACACAATTGATAAAAAAATACTTCTTATACATTTCAATATATGTCTTTTTTATTTATAAAATATTTTATTACGGATTGTTTTATTCACGAAGAAGAGTGAATATATAGCCACAAATTCTTATATTTATAATGCTGTTGTATATATAATAAAGGCAATATGATTAACTCTTTCTGTGTAACAATAAATGGCTCAGCCTTTGTCACTAATACTGTTGGCGTTATGATGGTAGAATATGTATAGGAACCTACAGAATAATCTGAACTATATATCTACAGAGAATGCCAAGACTTGGGTTTTGACTAAATAAATCAAAGTTATATAGATATTGCCTTTGGAAACAATAAGATGTTTACATCGTTTCTGATCTGTAGGTTGATCTGAAGACCTTCTTGTAAGGGCGAGGATGTAGGTAGAAGAATGAAAGGTTCGGATACAAAATTAGATAAATATTAAATGGCGCAATTTCAACATGATTATGTTGAATAGTTCACGTTTTAAGAATATTATACCATGGTGAAATAGTAGTCGGCGATTGTTTTCACTCTAAGTGAACTAAACGTGAAATCAGTTAGACTTATACACTTACAATTATGCCAAAACCCCGTTTGGTTACTTGCACTCACTGGTGGGGTTGGTATTTTGTAAGAATCGAGGACCATTGAAAATATTTTTTAATTAAAAAAAATGCCCTTCCGGGAATCGTTCCCGGATCATAACTGTTGAAAACCGACGGTATTTCACTGGACCACCGACCCCTATTTCGCCGGGTCGGTTTGTGCGCTTTAGCTGAAGGCCGGAACAGCCGGATGACGGCTCCAGTTAGACCTCCCAAGGAACCATTATTCTCTAATAAATTAATGTCTGAGACACCTTAGCGAGAGAGGTTAATTAATCACGACGATGTGTCACAATGCACGAACCGCTGGTAACATTATGGTGGCGTGGACCCTGCCAGCGGTAATTAGCACAGATTTATATTAATAGGTGAATAGATTGAGCTTAGAGATCCACAAAGGATCAATGGGATATTCACAATCTGCCAAAGAGGTGGTTAGCTGCCAAAGTGGCTAGGCCAAATCTACGAGGGACATCCAATAAATAAGTTTCTATATTTTTTAAACAAATAAACATTATTTACAATTATGACTACTTCTCTACATAATCACCATTTCTGTCCAAACATTTTTGGTACCGTTGTAGCAATTTTTTGATACCACTGTTGTACCAAGCCGTGTCCTGTCTTCGTAGCCAGTGGTTCGCCTCCGCCTGCACTTCGTCATCATTCGTAATGTGTTTGCCTCCAAGGTGAAACTTGAATGCTAGAAAAATATGGAAGTCGCTTGGGGCAAGATCCGGAGAATAAGGTGGATGTGTGAAAATTTCCTATTTGAAGTTTTCCAGCAACGTTTGGGTCGTTCGAGCTGCGTGAGGGCGAGCATTGTCATGGACGAGTAACAATTTCCGAGACTAAAGTCCGGACGTTTCCGTTTTATTGCAGCTCTGAGTTTAGTGAGGACTTCGCAGTACCTCGCAGCGTTAACCGTAGTGTTTGGTGGCGGGTAGTCAACCAATAAAACACCCTTACAGTCCCAAAAGACGATAGCCATAACTTTGCCTGCAGAGATTGTGAACTTCGCCTTTTTTGGTGCACTTTCCTCAGGCATCTTCCACACCATGCTTTGTCGTTTTGTTTCTGGAGTTGAATGATGCACCCAGCTTTCATCTCCAGTGACAATACAGGAAAACAGTTGATCTCCATCTCTTCGTTGCATTTCCAGGAAAGCTTGAGCTGTCTCCATTCGTTGTTGCTTGTGATTTTCCGAAAGTAAACGCGGGACACATCTTGCGCAGACTTTGCGAAAATTCAAAACATGACATGATTGTTTCAATCGGAGAGCGTCCAATTTCGATTCCAGGAGGCAGTCGAATCATTATTTCGTCAATGGTGACGCCACGATCTGCTTCCACCATATTCCGAACAGCAGCAACGGCTGCATTTTCCTTAGCAGCAACGGGCCTGCCGCTTCGCTCGTCATCATGCACGTTTTGCCGTCCTTCCAAGAACCATGAACGCCATCGGCGAACCATTTGGATGCTCATACATCCTTCACCATACACTAACACTAAATTGCGATTAAAATTGACCGAAGTTTCATTTTTCGCCGTGAAAAAACAAATTAAAGAACGGAGTTCGCAAGTGGACACGTTCACCGGTTAGGCTCCATGGAAACTGAAGCGCTACGGACATGCGCGTACGAGTAGCGTGATTTTGAAGGTCACGCGCTTTCAACGCATCCTAGTGACCATTTCTTACATTACTAACTAATTTTTACAACGTTTCGTTCGCAGAAAAAAAAAAATAGGGAAACTTATTTATTGGATGGCCCTCGTATAAAAAAAAAATATATATTTTTTTTTCCGAGGGGATATTGATCTATAAAAATAATCAAAATAAATGAAGTATTTTTTATTGTTTATAAAATATAGTATCTCTCTCTCACATTGTGAAAAAAAATCGATAATAAATAAATTATTCATCATATATAAAATATATAATATTTTCTGGTCTCCTGTCTCTCCCTCGGCCGTGCGGCCACGCGGCGCGCGAGCTCCGCGTTTTCTGCTATGGAGAGTGATGTATTATCAACTTATAATCCTTTCAAGGTATTAGAGGATGACCTTCTCACTAAGACAAGAGGATGGTGTGAACTTTGCCAACATGGAAAACTCGATGAACGAGGTATTGAATGAGAAAGAAACTTCAATGGAAGTTTCAAATTCACATGACCAACAATCGACGATAGAAAATGAAAAATTGATTGCGTCTGAAAATAAATATGCAAATTGGGCAGACCGAGTCAAAGCTTTTGAGAAAGAATCAACATCTCAAGGCTGGCAAAAGGCTAAAACCCCAAAAAGGAAAAAGCCGAGGCTTTCCAATCAACCATCAAAAGTTGCTAAGGCTGCGTCCATCGCAGCCAGGCCACCTCAACAACTGATAAGGACAAAAAGAGATCCTATAACGGTGATTAATAACAGTAGGCAGCAGCAAGACCTCGCCAAGGCTAGGTCGGCAGCAGCAACATTCGACCAGTGCTGCTTCTTCGTCAAGTGGAGCGCCGACTTTCATCTTTCATCCAGTCCAATACATGATGAAAGTCATCAGTATACCAGCTGATGAAGATGTCCGGCCAGGTATTGGTCCAGGGACATCGGCGAGCGACCTGCCTCTTGGGAACCCCCAGAGTCGTCCTGCCTATCATCAGGACAACCAGAGTGGACCGCTGTCGACATTTCCATCATTCCAGCCCACGTCCTCGCAAAATTCCGCAGCGCCTACATGGCTACAATGGGTCCTGACACCACTAGGCAGACCCCTTCTAGACCTTCCAGCCTTGCCACATCATCGCCTGAGTTGAACCTTGCTACCCCTCCCCAGGAGACTCTGGTAACCGAATCTTCTGCTCCAGCACCGAACGCCAACCGGTTGACGCCACCACAAGCGCCCTCTTCGGCCTCAAGCTGGACCTCCACCTGCAGCATCCGACCACCCTGCGCCAAAGGCTGACCCGGGGCAGATGACCCTCACACCATCAGCCCATAAGGACCAAACCCCCGATAATGTCCCCTCTACCAGCATTCCGGAATCTTCCAATGCTCAAACCTAAAAGCCTCCTCGGTACGCTGAGGATATGGTCAACAGGCTTTTTTTTTTTTATAAATTCGGCTCTCGCTCAGTCCTGCGTCCCCTTGGTTATGACACATAAACGGTTATTTGATAATTAGAAAATAATTGTTAGCAATATAAGCAACAATGAGCCTAAAAAACATACATAATTTGTATCAAATTCTAGCATCAGCTATGCAAAATGGGCTGACCGTGTTGAGGCTTCGGAAATACATCTCTTTCCGAAGGTTACCAAAAGTCTAAAGGCATTAAAAGAACGGACCGGGATCCCGAAGGCAATCCAGCGCTAAGGTCCTAAAAGATGACAACATCGTAGCAAGGCCAACACAACCACCAAAAGGTGTGACAAGAGACACTGTGGCACAACTGAAAAACAACTGACAGCAGCAGGCCCTGAGCAAGGCCTGGTCAGCGACAGCGTCATGTTGCTACATCGACATTGATCAATGTTGCCACATCGAATACTGTGCAATACTGTGCTGACTTCAGCCCAATACAGTACATCAAGACACTGGAAAAAATTCTGGGAAAAGGCGCGGTCTTCCAGCTGATGAAAATGTCCGGCCAGGTTCTGTTCGGGCTAGAGAGCATCGAGAAGGCGGAGCGTCTTTCCGACGAGGGCCTCACCATCGGGAACACCCTCCTCAAAATGTTCCCCTACAGGAAACGCGCGGAGGAAATAGTGATTGGGAACCTCCCAATCGCTATAAAAGACGAAGACATCGTCGCGGCGCTGCGGCCCTACTGCAGTGTTGTCTCCCTGACCCCTGAGGTAGTGACGAGTGGTGGTGGACCACCGGAAACAGGGAGGCCTTCATCCTTCTGAATGAAGGTGGCAAACTTCAAGTCCAAGCCCTTCAACAAGTCCGCCTTTCCTACACTAGCCGCGGAGCTATATTCACCCATCAAGCATACCCCTTGATACACCCTTACAGCCCTGCCGTTTCTTCGCCCGGGGCGAACATCCATTCCATTCACAGGAGATTCCAGCTCCTGAGTCTCCTGTTCCAGCGCCGAGCACAAGCCAGTTGCCGTTACGACCAGATCCCTCCTTGCTCATCAATGAGCCAAAAGCGGCTCCTGAGATTCAAGACAAGACTACACCATCCATTCAGCCTGCTACCCCCGTGAACCAAATCAAGCTGCCCTCTCAGGAGAAGGATCTACAGGATCAAGTAGAAAAGCTATTTGACCAATTTAACGATGAATCATAGCTAGGCCCTCTATATGAGGAAATATATAAGCACGACAGCATGTACGCGGTTCTACACCGCGCTGAGAGGGAAGAAGTCCTCCAGATACTATCACCTGAACACAGGCCAATTCTATGCGAATACCTAAACATCGCCATTAGGCTTGTTGAGGACATAAACTGCCCAATAAGCAAGGGCCTATCCATATTCAGGGCGGCTTGTAGCACCTGATACGATCCAAACGTCCCTTCAAAGAAGGCTTCGACTTTGATGTGAATATTTTCTACTGTATTCTTTATTACAACTTTGTATTTTAATTTTGCTCTGAATTTTTATTTGCTGTTGAGTAGAAGTCAATAAAGTTGTTAATTGTCAAAACTGTCTTTCTCTCTCTCGGCTGTGCGCAACGCGGCGCGCGAGCTCCGTGTTTTTTGATTCTGATATGAGGCAATAGAGATTACTAACCTCTTTGGGATATTGGCTGAAAGCCAAAAGAATGGGCTGCAAGCCCATATGGACCTCACAGAAAACCCTCATGTATCCGCCGAAATATCGGCAAAATATTCAGAAATGACTGCAAGCCATTCTGATTCAAACAATCACAAAGATGCTAATTCTGAGCCGGCGGTGGACATGAAAATTCTCGCCGCAATTGGGCTGATTGCCCGGAACTGGACGACCAGCTTCCCGAGGGCGAATTTGGAATCTTCACCACAATGGAAGGCTCAAAGAAAAGGCCACATGACCCTGACCACGCCAACTCGGGGACGAAAAAAGGCTGCGTTCAAGCACAGATAATCACTACAAAGACCAGAAGGCCACGAGCCACTCAAAGGCCTAGCAACGTACACGAATGCCAGACCAGGCAGAAGAAGGCAACCTTCCTAGCAAGGTCGGCAGCGGGGCAGGCGGACCAATGTGTTTACCTGGAGTCTGCCCTGACTTCACTCAGGAGCAGTATTTCCGGGCATTGGAAGTCAAGCTGGGCAAGGTCACCGTCTACCAGCTGGAGAAGATGGAGGGGCAAATCCTGGTCGGCCTCTCCAGTGCCCAGCAAGCCCTGCGGCCCTACGGACAGATAACATCCATCGTCCAGAAAATGGTGGATCTGGAGGAATCATACTGGTCTGATGTACGTCGTGAGGCCTTCATCACTCTTCGAGACGGTGTGAAGCTCTCACACATCCCAGCCCGTCTCGAAATAAAATCCAAAGGAGTGATTAGCCACTTGTACGTGACGTATGGCATCAAGTGTTCCTTATGCTATAAGCACGGGCACAAGCGTGCTAACTGCCCCTGGAAGACTGGCGTCCAAGAAGCTAACCTGCTTCTACACCTAGATCCGCCCGCTGGTTTAAATAACGCCGGAGAAAGGCAGCCCTCCTTTTCGAACGCCATGCCTGCTCCAGTACCAACGCCAGCAAGCGAATAAAAATATTATTTTTAAATATTTTACCGACTAAACTCTTCTTTACATATAGTTTTTTTTTTTCAAATGGTTCTTTATATAAACCTTTTGTGATAAATCAGGTGACGCAATATCTTGTTATACAAGGTATGTCCCATAAGTTTCCGGACTGGGTCCATAAAAAAAAAAGGTAAGATTTTTTTATTTTTTTAAATAAAATTTTTCAAAGTAATCCCCCCTTGCTTCAACGCACCAGCGCCATCGTTTCTCCCAATTGTCGAAACAGTTTTTATAGGCCTCTTTTGGAATGCTCTTCAATGCCAGCAGCGATTTTTCTATTATGTCTTCCCTGGTGTCAAAATGTCTTCCTTTTAGAACTGCTTTGACTTTGGGGAACAGGAAAAAGTCATTTGGTGCGATGTCTGGGAATAGGGTGGTTGAGGTAGGATTTCTGTCCCGTTTTTCGCCAAAAAAACTCGTCACCAAGTGCGCTGTGTGAGGGCGGGCATTGTCATGGTGTAGGATCCAGTCACCATTAGTCCATTTTTCTGGCCTTTTTTTTCGAATCGCTTCCCTTAGACGGCGAAGAATGCTCAAATACATTTCCTTAATAACTGTTTGGCCTGCAGGAAGATACTCGTGATGAACAATGCCCTTGTTATCCAAAAAAGCGACCAGCAACACCTTGTTTCTGGATTTCAATATCCTGGATTTTTTGGGTCTAGGCTCACCCTGACCTCTCCACTCGGCAGATTGACGCTTGGTTTCAGGGTCATAGCCATAGACCCATGTCTCATCGCCTGTGATTATCTTGTCTTTCCATTCCGGATCCGTTCTTGTCATTTTAAACATGTCTTCACAGGTTGCAAGCCGACACAGATTTTGCTCATTAGTGAGGAATCTTGGGATGCATTTTGCAGGAGTCTTTTTGAGCTTCAAATCTTCGGTTACGATCGTTGTTTTAGAGATGCCTGTGTCTTGCTCTAGCTCCAGCAAAGTGGTTCGAGGATTTTATTTTATCAAATCGGTGATTTTTTGCACATTTTATCAGTACTTTGAAATTTTGGGCGTCCTTGACAAGGAGCATCTTCAATGGAAATTCGGCCAGCTTTAAATCTAGAATGCCATTCAAAAACAGTTGTTTTCTTTGGGGCGTCATTGGGGAATGCTTTATTAAGCATTTCAAAAGTTTCGGTTGCTAATATTTGAAGTTTCACACAAAATTCTATGCAAATCCTCTGCTTCAATTTTTTTCCATCGTAAAATCGCCGCAGCGCTAGGTGTGACCTTTAAATAAATTAGAATTACCTTGGCGCGCGCGCACCTACCGACTCGATATTGGTACCACCGTGTTGCCAGATATTTTTTCTATAATAAACAGTCAAATTTATTTACATTTTCCATTTATTTATTTTTTTATGGACCCAGTCCGGGAACTTATGGACATAACTTGTAATTTGAGCGTCTTAAACTGTGTTTGTTATATGTGTTTGTTATAGAGTGACATACTTATTGTTATAATATGAGTTTCTTAAATTGTGTTTGTTATATATAGAGTTACATACTATCTTGTTATAATTCGAGTGTCCTAAAATGTGATTTTTTTTTAATAAATCAAGTTTCTTCTGTTTTTCTGCAATGATAAAATAATGGGAGGAGTTCTAATGCATAATATTAATATTGATATAGTTTTCCTTTAACTGTATTTATTCATGTACGATTATTTGTGGAAGTATTAATGAAACTGTTAAATTGAGATAAAAAAAGTATTCATTTTATTCATATTAGCTTCGAAAAGATTAATAAATTCCATCAGATAAAAGCATCTGTTAGAAAAGTAAAAAATTGTGAATGAGAGGCCACAGATGTTTGAAACTTCGCCGTGTAAAGATGGATTTAAATTGGCTGATCAAACGACAATCGAGTGGCACTCAACTTGTTCGAAATAATTTGTATTCATGTGCTTGAAAGTCCTTGAACTATACACTACTCAAAGAAATTTTTAAGAGTAGCTTAATTAGATGAATAATATTATATATTCTTTTTTTATTAAACTCGCATAATTTATTATAGCTAATTAAAATTAACACAATCCATAAATCAACATAATACACCAGAATAATACAAGTCGAAAACCTCGAACAGGGAATCCTATTCTATAAAATAATCCCTTGTATCAACTTTGAGCAAAATTAATCATTCCTCCAGGGAAAGTGTCTACTCACCAGTATCCATATCAATAGCTTGTCATCTGAAAAAATTCGGCATTAAAACCTTCTTCTGCAACTCACCCAGTGTAAGTTCACTAATAAGAAACCCTATAACAAAAATCAATAGCCTTAATTATCCTTCCAATATTAAGAATGCCATACGAGGTGTGTTCAAAAAGTATCGCGACCTTTGTGTTTTTTTTTAATTATTTATTTATTCATGAATACCTATTTTGTCCCCTTCAAAGTAATCCCCATGAGATATTACACACTTGTGCCAACGGTTTTTCCAATCTTCGAAGCACTTCAAAAAATCATTTTTAAAAATCTTTTTCAGCTCCTCCTTCGATGCCGTCTTTATCTCGTAAAGTGTAGCGTAACGTCCTCCTTTAATGGGCCTCTTCAGTTTAGGGAACAAGAAAAAGTCACAGGGGAATACGGTGGCTGCGGCATTAATAGTGTGTTGATTTTGGCCAAAAGGTCGCGCTCAAGCAACGATGTGTGAGCAGGGGCGTTATCGTGGTGCAAAAGCCAATTTTTGTTCTTCCACAAATCCGGGCGTTTCTGGCGGATTGCTTCGCGCAAATTGCGCATAACTTGCAGGTAATATTCCTTATTGACCGTTCTACCCTGTGGCAAGAACTCATGATGCACCACGCCCCTGCAATCGAAGAAAACTGTCAGCAAAACTTTCACATTCGACCGAATTGGCGCGCTTTTTTCGGTCTCGGTTAGTGCGGCAGCTTCCATTGAGATGATTGTGCTTTGGTTTCCACGTCATAACCATAAACGCACTTTCGTCACAAGTTATGACCCTCTGGAGCAAATTTGGGTCGTCGCGGACAGAGTCCAACATCTCATTAGCAATGTTCATGCGATGCTGCTTTTGGTCGCAATTGAGCAATTTTCGCGGCGACCCGTCTCATGCCCAAATCATTGATAAAAATCGAATGGCACGAGCCAATCGATATGTTTAGATCCTCAGCAACTTCTATAACGGTAATTCGACGATTGCCCAATATCATTTTCTCCACTTCATTAATTTTTTTGTCTGTTGTTGAAGTGCTCGGGCGTCCGGCACACTCTTCGTCGTTCACATCTTCTCGGCCTTCTGAGAACATTTTGTACCACCGATAAACGTTGCTTCGGTCCAAGGTAGCTTCTCCGTATGCCACAGTCAATATTCGGAATGCATCCGCGCACTTAATTTCGTTTTTCACACAAAATTTGATACAGGTTCTTTGATCAATTTTTTTTTTAATAGGTAAAAATCGAAGACGATCCAAAACACCTGCAAGCAAAGCAGCTGTCAACAATCAAGTGAACATTCAAAATGGCCGAGCTTGTCGGCATAAGTGAAAGACATGAGTACCAACATAAAGCCACAAAAAGATCGAAATTCGAATATACGTAACTCGCGAAAATTCAAAAGTCGCGATACCTTTGAACACACCTCGTATACTCTATAGAATGCAACGAATGCTAAACGAAATACGTAGGTGAATCCAGTAGAAATTTAAATATAAAAATATCAAAACATCAACGAAATATCGAAAACCAGGACAATATTCCTTCGTACTTTCCGAACCAAGAACCCATTACTCCAACATCCCCAATAAACAACAGAGACTCGTCATAGAATCCATAATATCAAGAAAACACAATAGTATTAACAGAAGAATAGAAATTCTGGAAGTTTATGGCATACAATTTTCTGAACTCACTCCAAATTATCAAAATACAAAAATCGCGTCTGAATAGCGGTGGGGACCAGATGAACATCTCCTAGTAATGATCGCTGCAGCCTAACTGTGTATTCCTTGCTTCCTTGGTAATTTTCTAGTGGCCTATATTTATTTATCTGTTTGTCCTCTTATTAGATATATATTTTTTAAAAATATTTTGTCTCAACTTGTATAATAGTTAATATAAAAAATAATATTTGTATATCTATAGAACTTGATAAAAATATGTAAAATAGTATCCGATTATATTTATCTCGTGTTCTATTGGCGTATCATTATACCATGTTTTCTCCTGTAGAAAGGCGTCCGTGCCCGAAAGCTAGAAAACAATAAAAATGTTTTTGAAAAAAAAAATGAAAAGACACTTTTCCCTGGAGGAATGATTAATTTTTCTCAAAAAGAATTCTATAGCCTGCTCGACAAAGGTTCAACTTCTGTCTCTCTCACAACCTGAACATATCGGCTGGATAAACTGTAGGGACTGGACATATACTGAACTCGAGTCCAAACCGTTTCTAACGGCATTCTAGGATCTGTTTCTCAAAATGAATCCTTAAAGTATCAACTCTATCAGATAATACCCAAACGTCCGAGACCTCTCTGAATATTTCGCTATTCTAATATTCTAAATGCCCCAAACAATCCTACACAAAACATTCTAGCCCACAGGAATCTCGTAATAAACCTATCTGTGAAAGTCACTTTTTTTCACATTTCAACCCCAATCCTCACAACCATGGATCTCAGCCAGATTTACTCAGCTCTTGGCTTTCAGATATTTGAGAAGCATAACCCTCTCATTGACATCGCAATTTACACTGATGGTAGCAAGCTCTCTCTAGACAAATAAATCGCAGCTCACAAAAATAAAAAATAATTCAATAATAAAATAAAAAAGTTTCGCCAATAGATATTTTTAAAATATAAAATCGCAAAGTGAGAAATCATGTACTTCGTCTCAAAAGCAGCCTTTCCCACCCTTTACATCTGTGTTATTAACCTAAAACTCTTAGTAAGATATCACTAAATTTATAAACTAAATCCCAGGCAATATCTTAGTCACTGTACAATTGTCTCCAGCTCAGGTTGTAATTCCTTTCAATGAACTATCAGAACTTTCTATCTAAATTCAGAGCTCCAGGTCTGCCTGAAGTCAGACATTCTACTGGGTTAATGACTTTCCGATCCTTTCAGGGTTCAATAGACATTGGCCTCGACTGGCACAGAGAAACCAGGAATGAGCAGCAAAATTCTCCTTTCACGACGAAGTAGTCCATCTGGTCATTTATCGACAAAGATCTCACAGAACTGTTGCAATATTTTCTTTTATTTAATTATTATAATTCTCTCAATTCTGGTAATATTAATATGAAGTGTGAAAAAATAGTACAAATGTAATATTGAATATTGCTATAATAATATTGCTTTTTTCTTAATTAATATGTATGTAAATATTTTATTTGACAGTATATAAGACATTCATTCCATTATATTATATCATTACGGTCTTCTATTTAGCTGAGGGAGGAAATACCCCAGAAAATTATCTTATATTATAAAAAGAAGCGGAGGTAATCTCTCATTTTTTTTCAATTCTAAAATTTTTGTTTTATTTGAAGCATTTACCTTAAGCATAAGTAAATGATTATTCGCTTTGTATTAGGTATCATATTTCGGAAGTGTTCCTAATTATCGAAGGAAATATCTCCAGGTAGATTGTGTTTAGCATTTCGTGTGCACAGAGCAAAGAATATCAAATGACACTTCTGGATTCACTGTTGACATTCTGCAAAACGCTCTAATATGAACTATGCAATTTGGACAAATCAACATTTGCGTACCGTTTGGAATGTTTTAAATAGACCATAACCGTATTACGAAACGGCTTTTGTTTTTAGAAAAAAAAGTGCTAGAAGGGAAACTAGATCCAATAATTATTTGATGATGTATTAGAATTACATTTTTCTGGGGGGATCTATTTAATCCTTGTAGCCTAATGGTTTAAGAAACAAATGTGTGCAACCCAATGATACCTTAGTACCCATTCAAAATAAAAATGCAAATAACATATCATGAATAGAAAATAGCATAAAATACATATATAACAGAAAATTAATATTCAACACAGATCCTGCGTTTTAAAAATATAATAAAATATATATTTTTTAAACACATTAAATATGCTAAAATATTATTTTTTCAGAACACATATTTTCCATCAGGCATACTTTCGAATTGATATTCTCGAAAATTGCATCTAGATTGGAAAAGTAACTTTAAGAATTTTTATATTCAATAAATAATATAGAGTATTTGTTCCGTAGGTTTGGAAAGGAGAAGAGTCGCAGCAGTGTTTGTAACCAGACATCTCATCGATACCCGTTGTCACCTTTATGTCTGTCATGAAATGGATACATTCGAATATGACCCAATTTTTAAACAAAATCCTCACAGATGATTAGCCATGATGTTATATGTGGTGTATTTAGGTTGATTTAAAAGTAGAAATATATTTTAGGCTTTATTTATTTAAATGGCTTTTATTATATTACACCGTATTAGAAGCAAGCTTGAGAATTACAAGTTAACTAACGAATTATTTGATGATAAATTATATATAGCAGAATAATAATATGTGGATTTAATATTATTATTATATTAATATATTTTATACAATATTATATTATATAATTAAAATATAAATATACGAAAGTTCCTTCCCTCCTTAGAAATGTAATCTGTCTGGCGGCCTCCTCTCCCTTAGAAGATATCGCCGACTCGGTCTCGGAGTCCCCTGTTCTGCTGCTGATTAGGTCCCCGGAATGGGCTGGCACAGTGGAGCGTCTTCACTACTGGAGGATGAAGCAGTCTTGTCTAAGGGAATGTCTTCATGATTTCTTGGACATTTTGGGGCGTCGGGAGGAACACCTCTGGATCAGACAAGGCAATGTCCAGTTTTTTTTCTTATTTGCCCAGCATGTCGTCTCCATACTCTCTTATCCCTTAGCAGAATCCTGTAAAAGCATTTTCCCAGCTTTTCCGTGATTTCTCCCTCGATCCATCTGTTTAAAATTATATTTTGATTTTGTAATTATTATTATTTTCTTAAATTCATAGAGGCATTTTCTAGCATGTATATTCAATCTTTTTATCATCATCACTTTTTTAATTTTGTTTACATTGTTAATATGTAGTTAGTTAGCAAATAGGTTTTAAGGATAGTAGATTTCATTCTTTGCTTTGTTCCCTTTTTGTAGGCAATAAATTAAATTGGAATAAAGCGTCATATTCAACTCAATTCAAACCAAAGGAAACATCATCGATTCATTTTGCAACAAGTGAAAACTACATAAGCCTATTCAACTACACATCTTCATACATTGGTCCCTCGAGCACCGATAGAAGCCTGATAAGGTAAGTCAAAAGTCAACCTCATGGATCCAGAAACTGAAATAAGACGAATCAAAAGACTAGGTCTTAATTTAGAAAAATTGGCAAAGGAGATAGAAGAAAATGCGGCCGATTGTTTTGAACTCGATGCAATATTAAAAAAGATCCTGAAGATTAAACAACAGTTAGAGCAAGCCTATGAATATTTTATAGGGATAAGGGACACAGACGAACTTTTATTAGAAATAGAGGAATTAACAGATAAATACTGTAAACTAGAGGTGAAAATTCTTCGTTTTACTCAACATATTCACAATGATGCAAATTTACCTTTAAGTAACAATGCAGTTAATAACAATTATGCTAATTTGCCTAAATTAGAATTACCTTTTTTTGATGGAAAATTAGAAAATTGGATTTCGTTTTCTAATGTTTTTAAAACTACTATTATTGATAATAGTCAATTAACAAACATAGTTAAATTACAGTATTTAAAAGCTTGTCTGAAGGGAAAGGCTTTAATACTTGTTAATCATATACCAATATCAGAAAATAATTTTGTTTTGGCTTGGGATTTATTGGAAAAAAGATATGACAATAAAAGGGATTTGATATTTAACCTAATACAAAGAATAATAGATCTACCTAAGCTAACAATAGAATCATCCACACAACTTCTATTTTTGGTAGACAATTCATATGAAATCATTAGATCTCTAGAAACACTTGGTTATAAACTAGATGAATTTAGTGATATCATAATTGGGAAAATCCTGAGTGATAAACTAGACAAAACAACAAAGCGCAGCTGGAACATGACTGTTGACAATAATCACATACCCACTTGTTCAGAATTATTGAAATTTATAGAAACCAATGCAAAGGCACTTAATACAAGTGAAACTGAAAGGGGATTGCCCCTAATCAAACGCTCCATGAAATTGCAAGTACACAATCTAACAAAGGCCAATTGTTTTCTATGTCAACAGGAGCATGGAATCTATCTATGCCCAACCTTTTTAGACATGGAGCCAATAGAGAGAAGGAAAAAAGTTAAGCAACTTAAGTTATGTTTCAATTGTTTAAGAAACAATCATTCGGTAAATCAATGTAGGTCAGAATTCAAGTGTAGAAAATGTCAAGGAAAGCATAACACATTGATTCACATTGATGCCAACGTTCATCGGTTTAAAGAACATACAGTAGGAATTCCTGCAATTGAAGAACCAGATAAAAACCAAGCTGAGTCAAGTGCAAAGGAAAACAATGATTATTTGGGCGTGACCTCCATTCATAAACACCACCTGTTTGATGTCTAACCAAGAGGACTTGTTCGTATTATTGTCTACAGCAACAATTATGGTGATGAACCATTAAGGTAAATATCAGCCTTGTAGAGCTTTAATAGATAGAGCCAGTTAAGCCACACTAATAACTCGGGATTGTTTGAAGAAACTGAATTTGGAACCTTCTAGGACAAGAGTAGAATTAGCCGGAATAGGAGGACAGATTTTGGACAGACCTAATGGAGTAATAAATCTCAATTTTACATCCCATTTCAACATGTCCAGAATTTTTAAAACTAATGCTCTTGTTGTGGATAAGGTGACAAGTTATATGCCATATTTAAAATTTGAAGAACACCAATTTGATCATTTACAAGGCCTGCAACTAGCCGATCCACAATATCAATATACCGCACCAATTGACATATTGCTAGGTGCAGATATTGCATTTTCTCTAATCAAGGGAGCCATCAAGTATGGGCATGAAGGTCAACCAAAGGCAATCAAAACACTATTGGGATGGTTGCTCTTTGGAGAAATTAAAACCTTTCAAAAGAAATCCAGGAACTATCAAAAACTGCACACATTCAATTGTACGCTCAATAATTGGGAACCAATATTTTCCTTATGGGAAGAAGAACTCAAAACCAAACCTGATCCATTTGAAGATGATTTCAATGAAATTCATTTTAAGACAACTCATGAAAGAGAAACAACTGGTAGATACATAGTAAGATTGCCCTTTAAGGACCCCAGTTTACTTGGAGAATCAAAACCTCAAGCTATTAACTGTTTTTTGAGAATGGAGCAAATCTTGAAACAACAGCCCCAGGTATATCAGACCTACAAGGATTTCATGCAAGAATACCTGGTTTTAGGCCACATGAATGAGGTGAAGGGAAATGGAAATGATCATAAGGCATTTTTCCTTCCTCATCATCCTATAATCAAAGAAAAAAGCTCTACCACAAAATTGCGAGTTGTATTCAACGCTTCTTAAAAAACAACAACCGGTTATTCTTTAAATGATATTTTACATACAGGACCCAAGCTTCAAAAGGACATTTTCCCTTTGTTGTTAAGATTCCGATCTCACCCTATCGCTATATCTGCAGATATCACCAAAATGTACAGGCAGATTTTAGTTCATCCAGAAGATACTCCGTATCAACGAATCATTTGGAGAGATGAATCAGGTCAAGGTTTAAAAGAGTATGAACTTAAAACCTCGACATACGGAACATCTTGTGCACCATTCTTGGCCATCAGGGTATTGAAACAACTGGCTCATGATGAACAAATTAGGTTTCCAACGGCAGAAGCCATTCTTAAATCAGATTTTTATGTGGATGACTTGTTGACTGGTTGTGAAACTGTAGAAAATGGGCGCAAAAACTTATGAGAGAATTAGACCAATTGCTGCAAGCAGGCGGTTTCAAATTACGACAATGGGCTTCCAATAAACCTACCATATTGGACACACTTCAAGAAACAGACAAATCAACCTTCTATGCTAATGCTGACAGAGAGAATACATTGGGAATAAATTTATTGGGCATAAATTGGAACCCGAGGAATGATGAAATAGGATTGAGGAAATTAGAAATAATCAAGAATACCCCAACTAAGCGAAATATCTTATCCCAAATGGCAAAAATATATGACCCCCTTGGTTGGTTTGCACCAGTGATGCTTAAAATCAAGTTGATGATTCAGACATTATGGGCTGCAAAACTAACATGGGATGAGCCCATTCCAGTTAGATTACAAGAATCGTGGAAGGTAATACAAAATGATCTAGCATCATTACACCAGGTACAGATTCCTCGATGGATAGGACTGTTTGAGCCTGCAACTTATGAGATACATGGATTTGCTGATGCCTCACAAAGGGCATATGCTGCAATGGTTTATATCAAGATAATACATAATTCTTCAATACATGAGGTATATCTATTGGCAGCGAAATCCCGAGTAGCTACTTTAAAACCCACAACGACTCCACGCATGGAATTGTGTGCATCGCTATTGCTAGCTCAGCTGACTAGACTCGTGTGTACGGCTATGTCGTTGAATGTAAATAAGGTTACATTGTGGTCAGATTCCACCATAGTGCTGAGTTGGTTGGCTTCAGAGCATAACAGATGGAAACCCTATGTTTCTAATCGGGTAAAGGATATACAAGAGCTATTACCATGTCGTTGGATGCACGTCAAAGGAGAAGACAATCCTGCTGATCTTGCATCCAGGGGAACATCATTGGATCAACTGCTCGATCATGAGTTATGGTGGCACGGTCCACCATGGTTGAAAACAACATCACAACCCTATAACGACGCTATACCAGTGATAAATGAGAAATGCTTAAGTGAACGAAGAATTAAGACCAACTTATTTGTCAAAAAGAACATATCTTATCCATTCATAACAAGATATTCATCATTGAACAAATTAGAAAGGATAACAGGATGGATTTTTCGTTTCTTCTATAATTGTCGAAAACTTCTCAGAAGGGAAAAATCCGGAGCATTATCAATTGAAGAAATTGAGACCTCTTTCAACAGAATTATTCGATGTGCTCAACAAGAGGATTACTACATTGAATTGAAACAATTAGAGGCCTTTCAACCTTTAAGTGGGAAAAGTCATTTAATAAAATTGAATCCTTTTCTTGATAAAGGTGGATTACTCAGAGTGGGTGGACGATTAAATAATGCCCTTTTGAGTTTTGATCAAAAACATCCAATTATTTTACCTAAGGCACATTATATTACTCAATTAGTAATAAGACATTATCATGAGAGACTATTACATGCGGGTGTACAATTAACTCTATCCGCCATCAGAGAAAAATATTGGATACCATCTGGACGATGTCTAGTAAAACAAATTCTGTTTAAATGCATTAAATGTGCTAGAATTAGAACAAAGGCTGTACAACAACTGATGGGCAATTTGCCGACATCACGAACCAATTGGACAAGACCATTCACTAAAACAGGAATTGATTTTACTGGACCAGTGATTGTGAAAACATCGAATTTGAGAAATGCAAGATGTGATAAGGCTTATATTGCATTATTTATCTGCATGTTCTCTAAAGCCATACACATAGAACTCCTTTCCAACTTAACAACAGAAGCCTTCCTGGCTGCTCTTCGGAGATTTATTGGCCGTAGAGGTCGACCGGCAGAAATAAACACTGATGATGCAACTAATTTTGTCGGAGCTTACAAAGACTTAAGAAAGTTATTCAATTCAAACATTCATGACTTTGCTTCTTCAGAAGAGATCAAATGGAACTTTATACCTCCATCCTCACCTCATTTCGGAGGACTATGGGAGGCAGGAATAAAATCTGTAAAGTATCATCTACGTAGAATCGTGGGTAAAACTAAATTAACATTTGAAGAATTAACAACTGTGCTAACCCAAATAGAGGCATGTCTAAATTCAAGACCAATGTGCCCTCTAACTGATGACCCTGAAGACTTGAATGCGTTGACGGCAGGACATTTCCTCATTGGAAGGCCATTGACTGCAGTCCTCTCAAATGGAGAATGGGACGGATCAATCAGGTGTATCCAGGAGAGGATGGGCTGGTACGCGTGGTTTCAGTCAAGACGGCGGATGGAGACCTCAGAAGAGCTGTGGCCAAAGTTTGTCCTCTTCCACTTGACTGTCCTACTAGCTAGACTTGAATCTTGGTTTGCTGATTTTTCTTTTCTGTCTACTCCTGTCATTATCAAAATGTTGATATTGTAATATCAAAGGGGGGGAGGATGTTTAAAATTATATTTTGATTTTGTAATTATTATTATTTTTTCAAATTCATAGAGGCATTTTCTAGCATGTATATTCAATCTTTTATCATCATCACTTTAATTTTTGTTTACATTATTGTTACGTAGTTAGTTAGCAAATAGGTTTCATGTAGTATATTTCATTCTTCGCTTTGATCCCTTTTGTAAGCAATAAATTAAATTGGAATAAAGCGTCCTATTCAACTCAATTCAAATCAAAGCAAATATCATCGATTCATTTTGCAACAAGTGAAAACTACATAAGCCTATTCAACTACACATCTTCATACACCATCTATTTAGACCAAAATAATCTCTAACTAAAACATATTGATTTACCTCGAATTCCGGAAATGTTTTCTTTCCTAATTTTGCTTGGCTCTCAAAATTTGGTCTCAAAAGATTCCATCTACTTTTGGCATTCTTTTCAGAAATAACACGGCCGGCGCTTCTTTCGTGCTCGACTGCGGCACTGATCGGTAGGTGAATTGGAAGTTGGCCAAGTTCTTATTTAATCCTTCATTCTTCATACTTCTAAGAGATATTTTTAAAGTTTGTACGAAACGTTCGTCCAAACCATTGGTAGCTGGGTAATATGGTGCGGATTTTAGGTGCTGTATTCCATTGGATTTGAAAAATAATTTCATTTCATTTGAAACAAATTGTGGGCCATTATCATTTATAACTTGTTCTGGGATCCCGTAACGTGAGAATACTCTCTTAGAACTTTGATGGTATTTTGAGTTGTTGTGGAATTCATCGCTATAACCTCCGGCCATTTAGAATAGCTGTCCACAATGATCAAAAACATATTGTTCATAAATGATCCTGCGAAATCCATATGAATTCGGTACCAGGGCGTAGGAGCAAATTTCCATCTGTGGACACTTTCTAATTTTGGCTTGTGTTTATTCAACTCACATTCTTTGCAGCTTCTTGCAATTTCTTCAATTTCACGGTCGATCCCTGGCCACCAGATGAAGTTTCGGGCGAGTGATTTCATTTTTACTATCCCCATATGTCCCAGATGTAATTGTTTTTTTCATATTTGCTCTTAATTTTTTGGAATGATTGCACGCGTTCCCAAAAGCAATATTCCTTGCACCACTGTAATTTCCTCTTTTCTAAGATAGAAGGGAAGCAATTCAGCATTCGAAGGTTTTTCCATCCACCCGTACAGCGTGTTATGGTAAACAATTTTTAAAATAGGGTCTTTACAAGATTCTCGTCTGATATGCCTTGATGTTAGAGGCAACTCTTCACACTGTTGAATCATGTGAACGGAATTTAATTAATCATTTTCCTCCAATTCTTCATATTCCTCAAGCGGGAGTCTTGAAAGACCATCGGCATTACCATGATCTCCAGACTTCTTGCACTAAATTCTGAAATTGTATGAAGACAAGATCAGAGACCATCGCTGCAATCGTGCAGACATATTTGTTGAAATTTCTCGTTTAGGACTGAGGATGTATTTTAGTGGCTTATTATCTGTTACCAATGTAAATTTTCTTCCAAATAGATAATTAATTATTTTTTTAAAGTCCTAATTATACACTCAAGCATTCCTTATAAACTTGAGAATACTTGTTCTCAGCTGGTGATAAGGTCCTGGAGATGAAATAGATAGGTCGCTCTATCCAAACCTGTAGTAAAAAACGTTGCCCTTGGTTTCTAAATATGAGTGTCGTATCAGTAATATATATGAACTATAGTAAAATCCTCATAAAATATAACTAGGGGTCTTAAATAATGATTAGGGGCGGGCGTGTTGTGTTTATTGGTTCATGTTAATAAAAAAGATCTAAAATCTTGGAGGTCAGTCTACAGCCCCCAAATTCATCCGTCAAATGACTGCATGTCAACCGTTATTTGGTTAGTCGTAAACTTTGAGCATTTGGTGGATTGATTTGTGGCCTCGGGTATAAATAATAATGGTGTAAAAAGGATAAATGAAAAGTAATATTCCTTTGTATGACAGGCTATCATGTCTTTAACATAACGATCTCAAAATTAGGGTTTATAAAGAAGTATGATTTTAATATTGGATATTTTGTTTAATGAAGTGGAAGTACTGAGAGTGATATAACGAAAATTCTTCTTTTCGTGTTCTAAAATAAATATTGTTCCGTGAACTGTCAACCTCATATTTATTGCAACTTAGGTGATGCTGTGTTGTGTATCAGTGTAACTGAAAAAAATTCAAATTGATATGGTGTCGAGTCTGAGAATTCAGACGAGCTAATCAGACAAAACTATAACCAACATAGGCTGTGAGGTTGGAACAATATAGATTCGGATATATACAAGACAGAGGCAATTTTGTTCACACTTGGTTATCTCGTGTGAATTGGATAAAGGTCACTGTATATCAAATATATTTGTCTGAATACCGATATACATGCTAAAAAGTACAACTTCCTTTAGTTTTGTCCATGAGTTGCATTAATTGCAAAGATCTGTTGAGGTCGCAAGGGCCGATTTTCAGGTTTGAATACAACATAAAATTGGGTGAGAATGATATTTATCTACCAAAAATGGCACCTCTCTCTTTATTTATGCATCCGAACGATGCAATCTTAATCTCCCTAATAAAAACTTTACTAATGATGTTTAAAAAATGAGCAACAGCAAATCCAGACAAAAAGTCAACCTGTATACCATATACCCCTGAATGCTTCCAGAATCCATGGTATACCACAAAAAAAAAAAAAAGTAGAACCTATCTCTAAAGGACATCTAGTTATAGAACCAAAGTGTCCTTTAAAGAGGGGTGTCCTATTTCAAGAGAGCTGCTAATTTTTATCATTTTTGAAATGGTAATAGAATGATGTCCTCTAGGGAGAGTGCCCTCTCATTGAGGTTCTCTACTGTTTTTATGAAAAATATTATAAATAAGGGGATAATAATAGATAAATAAATGTACACTCTAAAATTGATAAATACACAAATATATATATACAGTCTTTATTGGTGGCGCCCACCGCGGCAACGACTCCGCCATTCTTTCCTACAAAGTGAGCAGGTCGAGGTAATGGTGACGTTACCCAATTCAAGTCCAAGAGATAGAGAGAGAAAAAAATAATTTTGAATTAAATAAATATCGTCACGAGCCTTTTTTTTCGGAAATCTACAGAAGTTTAATCTAAACGGTATAAACATTCCAACACATACACAGAGGTAAAAATTCAATTTAGAGAATTTATTTCATCATAATGTGAAAAAAAAATGATAATCGAAAATTTTTATACTATCAAAGCTTTCTAAATTAATCAATTTTTTTTTTGTTTTTCAAACAAGATTGGAGGGTAACAATGGGGGAATAGGTCTTTAAAAAACATTCCCAAATTTATTTAAACAACCCTACGTTTGATTTCATTCCAGCAATATATTTAAAATAATTCACACACATATAGATTTAAATTAACAAGTATATACAAATTTATTAGTATACTTGTAATATATGTTGATTCATAGCTAAGTAAATGATAAGAGAAAAATGAATATCCAAAGAAATCATGATTTATATTGAAACAAGTTTGATGAGAAAAAAAAAAAAAATCAATGGTAATTTCTAAAATAACTTTGATAAGATATTGTCAAAATTCGACCATGAGGAATATAAGATTCACAATTTTAAAAATCCTTGAACAACGAATTGATTTTGTTTCGTTGATAAAGAAGAGTTAATATCATTCGAAAAAAATCTATTCAAGAAAACAATTTATTTTTATTTGAACAAGAACGGATAATACATCTTTGAAAATTATGGGAAGCAAAAATCTACCTAGCCTCAATATTTGACGCGATCCAGGCTACGCTAGCTTCCTCAAGCTTCAGGCGAAAAAAATGATTAAGTCATAGAAGAGACAGGTAACTGAGCGCAACGTGAGCTTCAAACAAGTTGAAGGTAAGACTTCCAGTAATTAATTAGTCACACATCAGATAACAGGAATTCAACTACAGTAATCCCTCGTTATCACGAACTCGGATTATACGAACTCTCGGTTTGCGCGAACCGTTTATTTTCCCCTGTTAAATTTCAATGCTTTCCAAAGAGATTTTGCCGGTTATGACGAAATACGTATTAAATTTAGCCCCCAGCAGAACTAATCAATCGGTTAAAACGAATTCTAATATGTTTTTAATGGCGAGTTATAAGTAAAACATTAAACTATTAAAACAACAAAAACGCCGTTGATATCAAGTATTGGCTCTTTTTGTCTTTTGTGTAAACATTCGTCCTTTGTTTGTTATGATGACTCATTTTCTATGAAACCATCCCCTTGGGGTCGTTCCATGTACTCAATCAGTGGAAAATTTCGACTCTATTGTGCCAGTATTGCTGTTTTTCTCGACTCAGAAGAAAAAGGACTTATTTCTATTTGTTATAACTTTTTTATAACCGACTAATTGATTGTATTATAAAATAATGCGCTTGAAATAAAAATTATTAAATTCTAAATAATCGAAGTGTGAATTGTTTGAGCTTCCATAAAAAAAACCTATATAAACATGTCATCTAAACCGCGAAAAAAAAAAGCGCCATTGATCTTGCTTTAAAAAGGAAAATTTTGGACGAAGTTGCACGTGGAGTGTTATCTAAGTCGCAAATTGCCGAAAATTTTCAAATTGCGAAATCCACATTATCAACCATTCTAAAAAACAAAGAAAAAATAGATGCGGCTGTTGCCTCAGGGTCTTCGAGCTCTTCAAAACGACTTCGAAAAGCATCCCATCAAGACGTGGAAGATGAGCTTTTAAAATGGTTTTAAAAAAGTAGACAAAATAATAATCCTGTATCCGGCGCACTTGTCAAAGAAAAGGCTAAAGAAATAAATGTCTCATTGGGTGTGGAAAAAACAGCTGATTCGTTTTCACTTCCAGAAATAATGCTTGATGAGCCTGAAGAATGGACCAAACTCCTTTCAGCTACAAACCCAGCTGAGACTTTGACTTTCCTGGAGTATGTTGCCCTGGATGAAGGGTTGGGAATTTGCGGTTCACCCGAATTAGAAGAAAATAAGAAAGAAGAAGAAGAAACAGAAGACGATGAGGTGAAAGAAGAGATAATGATGCCTACTAGAGGGGAAGTAATCGCGGCCCTCGAAACCCTCCAGAAGCTGTCCAAAACCTCTGCGGATATTGATTTTCATTTTGAAGATGACCTGATTAAAATAAGAAGGGAGTGTCTGAAACAGTGCCCAATCAAATACCACCAAAAAACTATAACAGACTTTCTGAAGCCTGCAGAGAAAACCCAGATATAGGATACTCTATGCATACTGCATATGCTGCATACACATAAACATTGTATGTACCAAGTATATTATGTAAGTTGCTTCTTTTATTGTTCTTTTTTATTTGTGTTTTAAAATAAACTTATATTCTCATGTTATTGCCTTACATTGTGATTATATTATCCATATTGTCTTTTAAAATAAAATACTTTATGTACATACATATGCATAATTGTTGTTCCTTAAAATTATAAAATATTTTCATTAATATTGTTTTCAAATAAATTTATTCGTTATTCCTCAGAAATGTAGTTTTCTTACTCATCAGTAGTACATAAGTACAACCCCCGGATACCACGAATTCAATTCGTCTAATACGAATTCGGTTTATACGAATTCGGTATATATTCTTTCAAGACGAAAAGGGTATTTCGTTCTCCCGTTGAGTTCGTCTTAACGAGGGATTACTGTATTGAGAAATTTATTTTGTTACTTTGGGGTGGGTTCTTGTCGAGTCTCTCAGGCAGACTCCACTCTCGATAAACAGTATTCGATTAAATTTCCTAATTAGAGAATACAGACGTGGCAATGATTCTCCATCATTTTTACTGAAATCATATCAGCAGACAGCCAATCAGAATTGTGTGATACCACGTGATGTAAACTGTGCTAACCGAAAGAACAAATTGAAGCGAAACAACATGACGTCAAATGGGCGTCACACACATTAACCAAAACTAAACATATTAAAGAACTATATATGTAATTATAGAGAGATACCCCTTATCTCATAATAATTAATTTAAGAATTACATATTGTTTTGTATGTGAAAAAAATAAGAAAAATATTTTCAAAAGTCAGGTATTGGTAATAATAATAAAATTAAAATATTCTGACTGCTCACACGAGCATTTTAGATGTCAGAGCGACATCTAGTATAAATCTAAATTTAACGTTTATTTAACTTGTTCCGATATTTGGCCAACCCAATTTCTCGACAAATCAAGAAAAGTCAACCACGTACGCGTTTCGGGCTGTTGGCTCTCGCCAACCTGGTGCAGGCTGTACCTCAACGGGTTGGCCTAATATCACGGAACAAGTTAATTAAACGTTTAGTTTATTTTTGTTCCATTATAAGGTGCTCTGATATCTAAAATGCACATGTGAGCCTTCTGGAAATTCTTTTAAAATTTTCAATATTATCTTATTTTCAAAATATTCTCTTTCCCAATATGTGAGCAAACACGAGTTGAGCAAAGGTTGTTGAGAGCTCACTGTAGACATTTTACAACAGAACTTCCAGATAAGGACCCATCACTTAGCGCCATGACTTCCGTTCGTCTAAACTAACTTAAGTATTAGGTTGTTACAGGATATAGCTAGTATCTAGATTGTACTGGGATCTGATGACAGCTACTTTCTGGTGATTGATCGCAACGTCAGGCACTTCAATATGAAGGTCTGTGCCCTACTATTTAGATATTTCACAGTTAGCAGAGAAATAGATGACCTTAACATCCAAGCAACAATTTTCCGGGAAAGGTCTAACGAAGAGACCTGTGTAGAGATTATTATAGAAAAATGAATCTTAGAAGAGAAAGAAATAGCGTCACTGGTTGCCGCAGAAATACTGATATCGTCTTAGCTCCCCGTGGCTTTTATTCCTTAAGCCGGAGTGACGCCGTGACAATCTACTCCACCACAGTAGGCGGATGACGACCCCACTACACCGTGTAGACATAACTCGAACAGCTCCTACAATCCGACTTGTTGCTTCAAGCCTAAAATTTCGCTGATGCATATGAAATAATGTCCGTAGAGCTTTGTCATAGTCATCGCGTGCAGCTTTCAGTCTCTAATCCAATGCATCCAATGTGGCTTTAGTAGTGAAATATCCGTGATCTGTCGGAATGGGAAGACTTGGTTTCGGCAGAGAGACTTCTCATGATTTAATCTAAACTGACATAGTCTTTACTAAGAAGCCACCTCCAGATTAAACCGGGTTTAGCCATGTTTTCAAATATATATTTCTTATATATATATATATATATATATAATTATCAATTTATTAACATTTCATAATTGTTCCTATAACAATAAAGATCTACTTTGGACACATAATGAGAGAAAATGGATCAGAAAAGATGTTGATGTTGGGAAAAGTAAAAGAAGAAGGAAGAGAGAAAGACATGCAATGACTAGAATTGTTTAGAAAGCTACCGGAAGGTCACTAGATGAGCTGCGAATAATGGTTACTAACAAATCAAATTGGAGAATATTTGCCCATGTAGTCATCTAAAGTCGACTTGAAAGACACATAAACAATAGCATAACAATATTTCCAATGTCAAAAAAGAATATTGATTAAATCTATGATTTTTTGTAAATTTTAATTAATCACCCTAAATGAGCACAATAAAATAAATATTGATTTCGACAAATCTCTCTCTTAATTCAATAATTATTTATTTATACAAATACCCTGACAAATCTCATATTCCGAATTGATATAATTATGTTAGTTTCTATAAGTAATTAATTGCCCAAGATAAACTAGTTTATTATTAATATAGAAATATATGGTAATTTAAGCCAACAACCCCATACTGTATATAGCTTATAACAAGATTTGCATGTTGTATATTAGGAACACATCTGTAAATGATTATACGCATGATTGACATGTGTCATTACATCATCATATGTAATGTAATTTGTACCAACTGAGGATAAATAAATAAACTCTGTAATAGATTAAGAGTTGAGCTAAGCAAGAGATAGAAGTCATAACGTCTAAAATCGAGATAGATTTAGAATTCCCACAACAAGGTCTAAAAATGGAAACTGCAACGGCGCCAGTAGAATGTCACCAGACGACCCCCTCTCACATCTGGTGACATGCAAAACCCCCTTTCTCAGAAACGGTATATAAAGGCCCCCGTCTTAACCTATAAATACAGTCACTTTACAGTCACTTGACAGTTAGTTCAGCATCTGTGCGAGCCCACGTCGGTTGTACCTCAGATCCTCCTCATTCATCATGTAGACTAGTAAGAAACTTCTATCTCCCCATCTTTCGTTCCTAGCTCAACTTTTATCTGTTCACGGAACTTTCTTAGTGCAACTGTGTCTTCGTTTTTTGTGTGGACATTCCCAAGCTTTCCACTCTGCCTCGACCACGACTGCCTGTACTCTGCGAGAACTTTTAAAGGACTTACAAGGTGCAGAGAGGTACTGGAAAACTCCCCATCCTGACTGTTCCTCTCGGTCAACACAGTATAGCGAGAGTCAACACTTCATCATCACAAAGTTAGTCGACAGGATTCTACAAGAGTCAACAGTAACTCAATTCATTACAGTTAGTCGACAGGATTCTACAAGAGGCTACACCAGGAACTCAACTTATTACATATATTTATCAGTGAGGCATGGCATGCTTTCTAATGGGATTTCAACCAACACATACGAGGTGTGTTCAATAAGTATCGCGACTTTTGTGTTTTTTCAAAAATTATTTATTTATTCATGAATACCTATTTTGTCTCCTTCAGAATAATCCCCATGAGATATTATACACTTGTGCCAACGGTTTTTCCAATCTTCGAAGCACTTCAAAAAATCATTTTTAAAAATCTTTTTCAGCTCCTCCTTCGATGCCGTCTTTATCCCGTCAAGCGTAGCGTAACGTCGTCCTTTCATGGGCCTTTTCAGTTTAGGGAACAAGAAAAAGTCACAGGGGGCCAGATCTGGGGAATACGGTGGCTGCGGCATCATTAGTGTGTTATTTTTGGCTAAAAAGTCGCGCACAAGCAACGATGTGTGAGCAGGGGCGTTATCGTGGTGCAAAAGCCAATTTTTGTTCTTCCACAAATCCGGGCGTTTCTGGCGGATTGCTTCGCGCAAATTGCGCATAACTTGCAGGTAATATTCCTTATTGACCGTTCTACCCTGTGACAAGAACTCATGATGCACCACGCCCCTGCAATCGAAGAAAACTGTCAGAAAAATTTTCACATTCGACCGTACTTGGCGCGCTTTTTTCGGTCTTGGTTCGTGCGGCAGCTTCCATTGAGATGATTGAGCTTTGGTTTCCATGTCATAACCAAAAACCCACGCTTCGTCACCAGTTATGACCCTCTGGAGCAAATTTGGGTCGTCGCGGACAGAGTCCAACATCTCATTAGCAATGTTCATGCGATGCTGTTTTTGGTCGCAATTGAGCAATTTTGGTACGAATTTCGCGGCGACATGTCTCATGCCTAAATCATTGAAAAAATCGAATAGCACGAGCGAATCGATATGTTTAGGTCCTCAGCAACTTCTTTAACGGTGATTCGACGATTGGCCAATATCATTATCTCCACTTCATTAATTTTTCCGTCTGTTGTTGAAGTGCTCGGGCGTCCGGCACACTCTTCGTCGTTCACATCTTCTCGGTCTTCTGAGAACATTTTGTACCACCGATAAACGTTGCTTCGGTCCAAGGTAGCTTCTCCGTATGCCACAGTCAACATTCGGAATGCATCCGCGCACTTAATTTCGTTTTTCACACAAAATTTGATACAGGTTCTTTGATCCATTTTTTTTTAATAGGTAAAAATCGAAGACGATCCAAAACACCTACAAGCAAAGTAGCTGTCAACAATTAAGTGAACATTCAAAATGGCCGAGGTTGTCGGCATAAGTGAGAGACATGAGTACCAACATAAAGCCACAAAAAGATCGAAATTCGAATATACGTAACCCGCGAAAATTCAAAAGTCGCGATACCTTTTGAACACACCTCGTAGTTTCTAATAGTATAGAAGACACAATATTTCCTAATTTACCGTTTGAAATTCGTATTACATAGACCACTGAACATTTATGAGATCAGCGAGATCTGGTACAAATTCAAATATATTTGAGAGTAAATATAAATCTGTAACCACTGATATCGATATAAAAATAAATTGGACATCTAGCAATATATCGTCCGATAATAATTGATCAAATACCATTTAATAATAACACATATTGGTGTTAATATTTCTATAGATATATGGAAAAATAGTTTGGTCTTCAAGTCAGTTCAAATCTGTAGATATTGTCGCGTATATGAGCTTTCAAAACACCTACAACTTCCGCCAATAAATAACGCTTTCGCCTCTTTCCGGTCTGGAACTGGTGTGGGAATCGTCGACTGCTGTGATCCTTTTTCCTGGGGAAAATTATTGTAAATATCCGTAGATATTGGCCCTAGGAAGTAAAATAGTTTGAATACCCGTTAATTAATATTGGACTTCTTGTGTAATATGCATTAAAGATTTCAATAAAAGTCTTGACGCCGGTTGCTGTTATGACTCTCTCTGGCCAACATCACTGAAGCTACACTTCTGGTAAGTCTCTCGTGTCCCCCCACCAGTGGTAAGGCCGAGAAATACTGCCAGAGGAAAGGATATTCACTCGAGTGGTGGTTCTCATAAGGTCTTTGGGTGGTCTGCAGAGGTAGAGTAACGGTACATGGGTAGGTGATCCACGACGAAGAAAGCGGCGCAGTTGCGAAGAACCGGAGGGGTCACGCGCGACAATATTGTTTGACGCCTAAATCGGCGATATAAAAATAGAACACATTCAATTCAAGAATAACGCAGAGTGGATCGCGCATAGGCGGCGATATCTTGACAGCGGGTGGAATCGCAAAACAAATAGGTTCCATGAATACAGTTAAAATAATAAAATTCTAATATAGGCTAGGTAAAAATATTTTATTAGAAACTTAATTAAAATGTCTCTTTGATGAGAAAATCTTTAGGGAAACATTTAGTTTACGATTTTATCAGGATAATTTTATAGAGAAATATCTAACAAAAATTATACAGAGAAATTAATTTCACTATTTGAAATTTCATAGTTTAACTCCTATCAAATTTTAATTATATTTTTTTCAGATTTTTTTTGAATTTCAAAGCGCTATGTACTTCGAGATACAATCGAGTCTAATTGATCATATTTACATACCCTTATATTTTTTCAATACATAAATTTTTAATGAGTAATTCGATATTTTTTCTCCATTTTTCTGACGACAATTTGAATTTCAAAGTTTTAAACTATTTAAAATATGTGTAATCAATTAGATTTAAATAACACTTGCAAGATAGAACAAGATCAATGAATATTAGAACTATCCTCTAAAGAGTTTTAGAATTTGCGAAAATAGTTAAACCTAATATAGAGGAATCTTTATCTAGAAGGTTTGTTAGATCTGATTCTATTATTCCTTTTGACGTTTGGAATCTTGAATTACTCGTATTGGACAGTCCAGCATCAGTTGTCTTGAACTTTGGGCCCAAAGTCACGTAAAAATTTCGAATCTTCCATATATCAGGTTTTTTCAAGTTACAATGATTTTAATAAACTATTTGTTATAAAAAATTAGGTCGAATATATTGGAAATTTTGGAAAAAGAAACTTTTGTATGTGTCATTTGTGTTATTTTTTAAAATCACCATTCTGACTTTTACATAAATTTCAAATACGTAAGGGATTTTTGACCAAATAGTAGACGATTATTTTTTATTATTATATATATATATAATCAATTAAATAATAATAAATTTTATATATGATTCTAGATTCTATATTTTATAATATTCTATTATAATATATTATAATATTATATATATATATATATATATATATATTTAAAAAAGATGCATATATTGGATTTCTAATTATTTTTATTGTTCCAATATTTCGAGGGGCAACTCGCCTCTCTTTATCGAGGATGTTATAAAAAATTAGGTCGAATATATTGGAAATTTTGGAAAAAGAAACTTTTGTATGTGTCATTTGTGTTATTTTTTAAAATCACCATTCTGACTTTTACATAAATTTCAAATACGTAAGGGATTTTTGACCAAATAGTAGACGATTATTTTTTATTATTATATATATATATAATCAATTAAATAATAATAAATTTTATATATGATTCTAGATTCTATATTTTATAATATTTGTTCATGAAGGGCACATCTTGGATTCAATAAATAATCTTTTTATTTCCGATATTTCGATGGGCTAAACGACCATCTTTTTCTAGGATCTCATCTCTTTTTGTGGCCAGTTGCGCGTTACACTCGAGACACGGGCGTCTCACAATCTCCCCGGGCGAAAATCATTCAAATAAAAATGTAATGCATGCAAACAAATATCGCAAAATTATAATCAAAATAAATGAACAAATAGAGCAAAAGTAAATATCTATGTATACAAAATAAATATTCGGCTATTGCATTATGAATGAAGACATTTCACTGAGGTTCATATATACATAGAGGTTCCTATTTTAGGAGCATCTAAATTGTGTGTACATGTCCGGTATATCGATCTTTCGGTTTATGCTATTTCTGTCTTCCAAAGAACTCCAACTCTCCAAGAATAGCCTGCTGTGCTTTTCTTTTATATCTTGGTATATTATTGATGTTTGTCCTGGTAGCTCTTGTTGTACTGTGTTGACCAAGAGGAACAGTCAGGATGTAGAGTTTTCCAGTACCTCTCTGCACCTTGGAAGACCTTTAAAAGTCCTCACAAAATACAGGCAGTCGTGTTCGAGGCAGAGTGGAAAAGCTTGGGGATAGCCACACAAAAAACGAAGACACAGTTGCACTAAGAAAGGTCCGTAACAGATAAAAGTTGAGCTAGAAGCGCAAGATGGAGATAGAAGATTTCTTACTCGTCTACATGATGGATGGGATAGAACTCAGGTACGACCGACGTGAGCTGACGCTAAGGGTGAACTAAACTAAACTGAACTGAACTCTCAAGTCCCTGTAAAAGTGATGTATTTATAGGTTAAAAGACGGGGGGGACCTTATGTGACAGGGGCGTTTGAGAAAGGGCGCCTTTACCTGTCCAGGTGTGAGAGGGGTCTCTGCATTCCACCACATGTGACAGTGTGGGTGGCCTGTCGTGGGAATTGTGAATCTACCTGATTTATGACTTCCATCTTTAGACTCTGTTTTTTTGGCAATACTATATGTTCGATCTCTGCCCTAGCTCAACTCTTAAATCTATTACCGATTTTATTTATTTATCCACTTTGTACAAATTACATTACATAAGGCGATGCAATGACACAGATTAATCATGCGCATAATTATTTATAGATGTGTTTCTATATACAACATGACAATATTATTATAAGATATATACACAGTATGGGGTTGTTGGTTTAAATTACCATAGATGGGCCCCGGGAGTGAAAGGGTTTATCCGGGTTTAGACGGGTAAAGCCTCTCTAACACAGGTAAGTAATTAAAATTTCTTTTAATTAATTTAAACTGTGAGGGTTAAAACGGGCTATAACAAGATGATATTTGTTGGATATATAAAAGTGAAATAAAAATGACATTTTGTTTGATTAACAAAAAAGATGATTAAAATAAAATGATGACATAAAAATTCACATTCTAAGAGAATATTGGTGGGCGTTGGACAGGGTTAGTAGTTAAAGAATAAGCAATTGTGAGATTTACACATGCAATCAAATACTTAGGTCCAGGTGCAAAGCGATGATATGGACTTGAGCGTCTTCCTAGGCAATGTTTCACCTGTGATCCTGTATAGGGTAACAGTGCTTTGTCACAATTATAGTGTTATTAGGTTGAAAAGTTGTTGAAGAATATGTAATTGTTAGAAGTGCCCATGTAAACCAAATACTCAGATCCAGGTGCAAAGCGAGGATATAGACTTGAGCTGTCTTCCTTGGCAATGTTTAACTTGCGATCCTATATAAGGGTTACAGTGTTTTGTCACAATTTTAGGATTATTGGGTTAAAAGTTGTTGAAGAAAGGTTGCTTATTAATATGATTGAGAAAGGAGTGAAATAGAGCCATGCGATAAGTAGAATTGTAGCGACAGTAGGTGATCTGACTTGACTCGAAATCAAAGGTTGAATGTGGTCCGCTAGAGCTGAAAAAAAGAGTTGAAAATTGAAAAAAGTGAACGCTTTGTGTATGCGTTGGTGATTTGCTCTGCGGATGAAATGAAATAAACTCTTGAAGCGTGTTCAGACCAGAAGTTTGGATTTGTAAGTCTGGGGAACTGTGTTCTCAAAGAGTTTGTTGAATTACGAAATCAAAAAATAAATTGTCAAGCAGTGCTGTCGTTTTTCTACGTTGATGTGACGCAATGACTGAAAAGATAGTGATGAAAAATATAGGGAATTGGTTAAAGAATATGATTGTTGAAAACGATTGTTGTAGATGCCCGATAGTGGATGATAAACTTTGTCAGATAATAAAGGTATTTAAACAAATAAAATATAGTGAATAGAAATATGATTGCGGGTACAAAAAGTGTAAGTGGACAAAACTAAACCTGTAATATATAAAATATATAATAAATAATAAAATAAAAATAATTTTTGAAACAATTAGATGTTTTACAATACTAAAATAATATCATGAAAAATAAAAGTAAATTTGATTAAAGTTTTTTATTTTATTATTATTATTTTTTTTTTAGGTTGGATCAAAAATTTGATTATATAATTGAAAGGTAAAAATATAAATAATTATTTAAGATTTTATACAAAATTTATAATATAATTGAAGGTTATTAATGATTGGATAAATTTTAAGTAGTGTAAAATTGAACAAAAATTGTCTCTTTTGACGAAAGGTTACAGTTGTGGTGTGTGACTAGATTATATCCCTTTGGTAACATCGGTGTTTCTATGACTCTGAAACTGGGAATATGTGAAATGATATTTTCGTTTGTCCTCAATGCTGGTATGTAGAGAATGATTTCTCTTTCGCGTTAAAAAGTCTATATTAGACTTAACTAAGTTGTTTTAATTGGTGATATCATTTAACATGTAAAATGTTTAATGTAAGTTGTGTTTAAGGTGTTGGTGAGATGTGTAAGATTCTCGAGGAAATCTAAATGAGTAGTGTGATACATGTGTTCAAAATGGCGTCATGAAGCTAGCGGTCAAGAAGATCTGCCTTGAGGGGAAAGAGAGGGCATGTCCAAAGATATTCTCAAAAGATAGTAGTGACCAAGGGAGTGACGTCATAAAGGGCGTCCACTTCCCCCTTTTTTTTTTCACGGATATTCTATTTTTGGGGTGGTCACACATGCGGGATGGTTGAGATTTACTCGAAACTGACTTTCTCTCTCTCTCTTCTTTTGTTGAGTTTGGCATATTTCTTGCCTATTTGAAAATACCGGGATTTAAATGCAAAAAGGGCTGTGAGCTTGTAGGCGGTATAATTCGGTCTAGTTGCGTCTCGAAGATATCTGGAGTCAAATGATTGAATTCACTGAAATATACATCTTGAGACAATCGCTGTGGGTTCTGAGCAAATCGGGGTTGTGGAGGTGTTATGTACAGAACATTCTCTGTGTAATATTTTAATTTATTGACATGTATGGTGTCACTGTCTCTATTGAGAGGCTGATTGGGGCGATCTATTCGAACGACATTGGGTGATATTATTTCAATTATTTTGTATGGTCCAGTAAAATATGGTGCTAATTTACCTGTGTCTGGATGTCTGTAATTTTTTACCAAAACAAGATCATTCACTTCGAAATGTGGTGTTCTGTGCTGCTTATCAAAGTGTTTCTTTATCTTTTTTATGCTTATTTTGAGTACGAGAGTTTGCTATCTCTCGAGCTATATTTATTTCGGGGTATGGGTTAAGATGAGTTCTTAGATCTGGGGGGATAACATTGAACATTAAATAGGTAGGTGTAAAACTTGTGACAGAATGGGGCGTGTTATTGTACGTCTGAGTGACGCGCTTAACTAGTTGAGTCCAGGAAGCTTTCGGATTTTCTAGATAAGCTAGTCTGAGCTTGCCTGTAATGGTCGCATTTAAGCGTTCTATTAAACCGTTTGCCTGTGGGTTATTGCTGGTAGTTAGTAGAGGTTGTATACCAGGCGTTATTAGAAATTTACGGAATTTTTCTGAGGTAAAAGCGGGCGCTCTGTCAGATAACAGACGTTTTGGAGATCTTTGCTGTAGTACCGTTTTGAGGGTTTGAATGTATGTTAGGGTACTAGTGGACTTCGATGGAAAGTTCCAAGCATATCGCGTTAAATGATCCACTATTACGTGTAGATATGTCTTGGAGTGTCCATATTTCGAAAATCCAGCTATGGTATCTATAGAGATTAAGTCGAATGGTTGTTGAGGTGGTGGAATTTGTCCAAAGGCACCATAGGGTTTACCTTTGGGCCTTTTAATGATTTGGCAGGTTTGACACGACCTGACAAATGTTTCAATAGATTTAGAGATGCCTTTCCAGTAGTACTGGGTAGTAATTATGCGGGTCATCTGAGAGATGCCTGGGTGGTTATATTCTTGGTGAACTTTATTCATTAGAGTATGTTGCAGGGTTTCGGGAATTATTATTTTAATTACACCTTTTCGGGTAATGGTATGTAAGCCGTTTGTATCAATGTAGAAGGGGGATGCTGTTGGTTGATGTTGTTTGATAATATCAGCACTGACAAATCCTACAAAGGGGTTTCGCGATAACAAATCTGCTTCGTACTGTTGGCTGCCTTTGAGGTAGTGGATTTCGTAATTATAGGTAGATAGTCTCAGGCTCCATCTAAAGAGTCGTCCTGACGGATTTTTTTTATAGTTTTAAGCCATTGTAAAGTTTGGTGATCTGTGTATATGGTGAATTTTATACCGGTGAGGTATATTCGGAATTTGTCTACACTTTCGACGATGGCGAGGCACTCGAGTTCGGAAACGGTGTAGTTTCTCTCATGTGCTCTAAGGGCGCGGCTGAAATATTGTACAGGATGTACTTGTCCGTCTGGATGTACCTGTTTGAGTATGCCTGCGATCCCTTGGGTGGATGCGTCGCAATAAAGGCGGCATGGTAAACCGACTTGATACAAGTGTAGCACTGGTTTACTGGTTAAACTCTCTTTGAGAGTGGTGAAATCTTGTTGACAATCTGGGTCCCAATTCCATTTCACATCTTTTTTAAGTAGTTTATTTAAAGGTGCACGTAAGCGGGCATAATCTGGTATAAACTTATTATACACGTTCACTGCTCCTAAAAATGATTGTAATGTATTTTGATTGGTAGGTGGTTTGATGGCACTTATGGTATCAAGGTTGCGCGTCTGTGGTGCATAAGTACCTGCGGTAACAGTGTATCCTAAGAAATCTATATTTAAAAAAAAAACGAAATTTGTTATAATTGAGTTTGATGTTTTCGTGTTGACACACCGTTAGAAATTGTTGTAGGTGTTGTAGATGATCCTCTAAGGTGTCAGAAAAAATAATGAAATCGTCGAAGTAATGGGTAACAAAATTTAGTTTATATTTTTGCATGACCTGGTTTATGGCACGATGATATATCTGTGGCGAATTTTTAGATCCGTAAGGAAGTCTACAAAATTCGTACTGACTATCTAACGTCACGAAAGCTAGTAGATTACGTGAGTTAGGTTCTACTTCCACTTGCCAATATGCGGATGCTATATCTACAGAAGAGTAGTATTTGGCTTTCGACAATTTGTCAAGAATGGTTTCTATTAAAGGTAAAGGATGTACGTCTGGAGCGATGATTTCATTAAGTTTTCTGTAATCAATACAGAAACGTTTCGTTTTATCACGTTTTGTAACAAGAGTTATTGGACTGGCATAAGGTGAAAATGACGGGGCAATAATTCCATGTTGGAGCATTTGCTCTATTTGGGTTTGTATTTCTTGTTGGTCGTGTAGTGGCACTCTATATGGGCGTAATGCTATTATTTTATCTGTGGTGGTATTGATTTTTACCGGTGGTATGTTCAATTTGGGCACATTGTATTTATTAGTAGAGAACACATGCGAGAATTCATATAGAATTCGGTGGAGTTCGTGTGGACAATGTTCTAACTGAGGTGTCGCATTAGAAGGTATAGAAATCTCAATATCATGGGTAGGAGATATAGTGGGTGAAACAATAGTGGGGGAACATATAATTAGGGTAGGGTCCGCCACGTGTAAACAGGACTGGTTCGAGGGGAAGGTGGTAAAAATATCCGTTTCCCTCGGTTGAGTGGGACATAAATCCTGTTTGCACTTGGTGAACTTATAGACATTCGTTAAGAGAGCATCATTATTTTGATAAATTTGGAGATTATTAAAATCTATAATTAATTTAAATATTTTAAGGGTATTAATAGATAAAATACCAAAAGGTAGTGAAGCTTCTACTATAAAAAAATTTAGTTTTTTGGTGAGGTTACCTATTTTAAGTTTTAAAATATATATCCAAGGGTATTTACATTGTGGGCTATTGCGTTTATAGTTAAACTGTACTGATGGATAATAATTGTATATGGTAACCTATTTTCTATGGTTCTTAAAATATCTAAGTTAAGTAGGTTTATAGATGCTCCAGTGTCGATTAAAAAGGGCAAATTTACATTTGGTGACAATTCAGTCCATATTATAAGCTGTTCAACGAAAATATGTTTCAGGTTTTCCTACCGTTGAGCTGCTCGCGGGGCTTGTAGAGTCGTCTCGGCTTGCAGCTTGGACTTGGGGAACAGGGCTCCGCGATTGGACCTTGGGCCGAAACCAGATTTTGGTACAGTGGTTGTGCGTGGTCTGGCGCTGTAGAATTGGCTTGTTCGGTCCTGTTGGAACCGTTGTTCACACTGGGAGTGCCAGTGCATAGCATTGCAATACTTGCAAGGCGAGGATGGGGGTGCAACTTGGTACGTTACACGTGATGACCGCTGGTTGTTGTACCGCGGTGGTGGGTTGTGGTAGGTTGGATGTGGGGCCTTGTCTACTTGGCGCTGGTACACTGCACTGGTGGCACACTGGGTTCTTCTTATTCTCGACACTAGGTCGAACCATTCTATAATGGTGTTTGGCTGCACCGTGGCGATTAATCGCTGATCTGCGCCGGGTAGTCCTTCGGTTAGAGAATCTATTAATATGTCGGCGGGTAGGTTTAATTTCATGGCCATTACCGTTTTGGTTTTGTAGTAGTCTCATAGGGGTATTTGGGGTGTCAATTTGATGGCTAGGAAGGGTGAAAACGACGCTTCTGTCGCTGTTGGGAATAAATCTATCAAGGTTTGGCGGACTTCAATATAAAATAACCTATCTAACCGTAGGTTTCGGAAATATTGTAGGGGCTTACCTTGCAGGTAGCAGGGTAACTTGTGTAGGCGGTCCGTGTAGGTCAGCTCAGCTCGGTCTGCTTGGGCAACGAAGTTGTCGAAAAAGCTCTGGGCTTCAAAGGTACCATCGTATGGACTCACATCTATCTCCCTCGGAGATCGTGCGACCAGCAGCTTATTCAGGGCATCGGCGATCTGTGTCAGCGGGTCTGCGGAGGTCCCTTGGGGCGGCGACGTTTCCTCCTCTTCAAATGTCGTCTCTTGTTGGGGAACAGATAGCCCGGTCGCATCGTTGGACTGTTCGGTTTGCTCTTCCATCTTTGCACTTTCTCGCTTCTATCTGGACTATCTAGCTTACTTCGTTTGGTATCCTTCGTTTTGGTTATCCTGTCGGCTACTGAAATGATTGTTGAAGTCCTGGTAGCTCTTGTTGTACTGTGTTGACCAAGAGGAACAGACAGGATGTAGAGTTTTCCAGTACCTCTCTGCACCTTGGAAGACCTTTAAAAGTTCTCACAAAATACAGGCAGTCGTGGTCGAGGCAGAGTGGAAAAGCTTGGGGATAGCCACACAAAAAACGAAGACACAGTTGCACTAAGAAAGTTCCGTAACAGATAAAAGTTGAGCTAGAAGCGCAATATGGAGAAAGAAGATTTCTTACTCGTCTACATGATGGATGGGATGGAACTCAGGTACGACCGACGTGAGCTGACGCTAAGGGTGAACTAAACTAAACTGAACTGAACTCTCAAGTCCCTGTAAAAGTTAGTATTTATAGGTTAAAAGACGGGGGGGGGACCTTATGTGACAGGGGCGTTTGAGAAAGGGCGCCTTTACCTGTCCAGGTGTGAGAGGGGTCTCTGCATTCCACCACATGTGACAGTGTGGGTGGCCTGTCGTGGGAATTGTGAATCTACCTGATTTATGATTTCCATCTTTAGACTCTGTTGTTTTGGCAATACTATATGTTCGATCTCTGCCCTAGCTCAACTCTTAAATCTATTACAGATTTTATTTATTTATCCACTTTTTACAAATTACATTACATAGGGCGATGCAATGACACAGATTAATCATGCGCATAATTATTTATAGATGTGTTTCTATATACAACATGACAATCTTATTATAAGTTATATACACAGTATGGGGTTGTTGGTTTAAATTACCATATATATATAGAATATTGGCCAAACTATGTACATAGTTATAGGATGCCGTTTCGTTTACTTGTATGCGATAAATTAATATCTGATATTGAAGTGAATTTAATTTATTTATGCCCTTTTTATTCCAAAATATATAAACCAAATATCATCTTCACAAGTGAATATTTTTATACTGAAATATTTGAATAGTAGGAGTCTTTTTGGGTGCTTGAATACCAAGATTTGCCTCATAAAGAAAAAGGTAAATTGTTCAATGGTTGAGTATTATTTATTATAGTATATGTATGTTAGGAGTAAAATACAATTTATTCTCTCTTCGAAGATTAGAATGTTTATTTGTTTTTTTCTATGTTTATTAAGTGCTTTTGTAGTGATTTTATTTTGCTATGTATATGTTAAATATTTATTTATCTTGAGGCTGTTATTCAATTTGTCAATAATTCAATAAATCGATTATTTTATAATGTAAATCAATCAATATTTTAAAGCTGATTAAAAGAATCCCATTATTGACACGTGTTAGGATCCAATACTTTCCTATTCTACAATCGAGCAGAGTAAACACCAACACCTCTAAGAAATTAATACTTTTAATTTCCTTTCATAACTAACTAATTTACATCATTTAAAACCAAATATATACATGTAAAGTCGTCCGGTCATCTGGTCAAAATATAAATATATTAATCTATGGAAAAAAACAACTTATAAAAAATGCTAACAATGCCCCCCATTTTAAAGTTGTTTTCATACGCTCATCGGAGGCCTAGAGTGGTCAAGATCCTGGTTAGGTTTTCGTTTAACACCATTTGGCAAGTCAACATCCCATACTCTATGCTCCTGAAGTGATGCCATTTCACATTCTATAGATTTCAGCCGATCTTGTGCTTAGGGCATATTAAGCGCCTCCTCGTATGATGATGGTATTTCATCTCGATGGCTCTTATGTTCAATTATCTCATGGTGGAAGGCTGATCTGCAATACTCCTTCTGCCTAGCCGCAATTCTTGAAGATCTTCTTGGGATTATAGTTTCATTCTGGCCTTCCTCGTCTTCCCTCCTTAGTGCTTCGTCTTCATAAGCCTGCTCTCCATCCTCTCTTCGTTCCATGTTATTCAGATTTTTCTCTTCCGATATTGTTTCTTCGTCAGTCCCTAAATATCCCCTTGGGATCGCAGCTTCATTTTGACCTTCCTCGTCTTCCTTCTTAAGTTCGTCTTTCTGATTCCTTTCCACCAATTTCGTCTCTTCCTCATTTACAGATTCATAGTCTTCTTCAAAATGATTATTTAAAACCTGGAAAAAATCAGTTTCATGTGAAATTTGTTTGTCGATTTTCTTAGTTGGGAAACCATCTTCTCTAAATCTGACATTTCTGGTTACGAAGACCTTATTGTTTCTGATATCCCAAACCTTGTATCCTTTGGCTCCTTCTGGATAACCAATTAAAACACATTCTCGGCTTCTTGAATCAAATTTGGATCGACACTGGTCGTTGTATGCCCAGGTCTGACAACCGAAAACTCAGATATGCTCAATCTTCACTGGCCGTTTGGTCCACATTTCTTCTGGTATTTTATTACCTATTGCCTTGCTAGAACATTTGTTTCTTAAGTAACAAGCTGTATTTACGGCATCTGCCCAGAATGATTTGGGAATCCCTGATTCAAGCAAAATGCATCTTGCTGTGTTTAGTAATGTTTGATTCATTCTTTCCGCAGTTCCATTTTGCTGAGGTGTTCTTGGAACTGTAAGCTGTCGCTTGATACCATTTTCATTGAGATATTTATTAAATTCGCCATTAACATATTCCGTCCCATTATCACTTCTTAAGACTTTGATTTTTCTGCTGTGGTAATTCTCAACACTGTTCTTATATTCCTTAATTCTTATATTCCTTATATTTCTCTCTGTTTTTTTAATCAGTTTTTATAGAGAAGAATATATTAAACATCAATTTATTTTTAAAAATTATCAAGTAAGGAGTGGACGAAATCCCCGCTAATATTGATTCGACAAATATTCGTTGTCAAATATTTGTCTACGGATTATATTCATAATCTACAACAACGACACAAATGGAGAATGCCAAGGCCCAATGTGGCTACTGGCTCCTTGGTTCTAGTCCGGGAGGAACATGTGCCCCCCGCCAAGTGGATGATGGGGCGAGTGGTGGAGATCCATCCGGGCAAGGACGGATTGGTACGAGTGGTATCTATCAGCACCAAGGCTGGCGTACTCAAAAGACCCCTGGTTAAGCTGGCGTTGCTGCCTGTTCCCCACAGCTTGCTTTGATGGTACCCATCAACTCGGGGAGTATGTTGGGGTTTATTCTATTTTTAATCTATGTATTTATTATTCTGTTTTTATATATACGGACGGACGTCTGGTCACGTGTGTATTTAGAGATGTATAAATTGTGATGGAAAATAAAGTGAAGGGGAGTAGTCACCAGTTAGTAGTGTCAGTCTCATCCTTGTGAGTTGGTAAAATTACTCTCGTGTGAGAGGTACCGCATCCTCCAAAGAACAGAGCCTCCCTAATCCAGTGGTCGCCGGCAGTCGGATCTTCCCTCAGAGAAAACAAAGAATACAGTCCTCTAAAGACGGCGGAGTGAGGTATAACGGGTTAGTGCCTTTCAAGTGGAACACCTCCTCCAGCCAAGGTTAAACACTATTATTTTTATTGTGAAAAAGCAAACTTTCAAGCTACGCCACGCTCTTCTACAGACTTATCAATGTCAAGTGAATAAATACAAACTATATGTTAAATTACTAAGCCTTAATATTTTGTTGAATAATATTGGCCGAATATTAAATTTTCGATAAATAATGATAAGCCAATTACATACTTGCCAATTACTACTACCAATTAAGTTGGTCCTCTTTTTTATTTAAAGGAATATTTACTGGCCGAAGTATCTCCAATTTTAAGACCTATAATAGATTGAATTAAAATATTAAATTACACTACAAAATCTCTATTGTTGGTGTGGCGTGTTCTCGCTCAAGTTGGCTTGAAACAATATTTTTACATTCGTATTTTATGAATGGATATTTGAATAATGAGTGATGGAATATTTGATGATCTTCTTGCTGCTGGAGTTTATAAAAATTAAGAAAATATGTACGAAATAAGTATGCCTGATATATATGATATTATGAAAATGGCATCGTTCAACTGAAAGTTGATCTTGGCTTGCGCCATCTGTCGGGATAAATATCAACTATTTGTTGATTTTTAACTATTCCAGAATTGGCTAAATACCCATTTTTGATTAATCAAGAAAAGCCAACCACGTACGCTTTTAGGACTGTAGGCCCTCGTCTGCGTGTTGCAAGCTGTACCTCAACGTCCAAAAAAAAAAAAAAAACGGGTCATTCAGGCATCCTGAAAAATAATGAAACGGGTGGTCAAGTCCAGAAGTGCGTGAAAACGCGAAAAAATGTGAAATACATAGTACAAATGTAAAATTGTTACGGGATAAATTGGATAAATTAAGAAAAAGACATCTCCTTACCGCGCCATCTGTCGGAATAAATATCAACTATAACTAAAAAAAAAAAAAAAAGAAATCGCTGTAATCAGCGGTCTCGTTCTAATTACAATAAATAGTGAGAATAAGTTTTACGGCTACTAACCAAAGTGCAATGACAATAAATAACAGGTGCCCTGCTTCAAATGCTGTAAAGCACCATTCCCAAACCATTTCCTTAACTATATGTATCAGCTGTATATAATACTTGTATTTTATGCCTCAACATAATAAATATGGTCCTTAGAATATATATATATTAATCAATATTTATGACCAATATTTATGTTTTTTTAACATGGAGTCATATAGACCCCACCATAACAGAGATGCATAACTTTTTATGTTACCTGACACAGGTTGAATTAAAGGTGTGTGAATCGTAAGGTTTCATTGATAACTAACTTACAAGGGTAAAGAACCCAGCTAGTCAGCAATTTATGAAAGAGAACGTTATTTAGTGAAAAAGTACTTCTACATTAAAAAAATTTCCAGAAATATTTTATCTTTGTAATTCAATCAAAAAGAAATATTTAAAGAATAAATTGGCTTTTATTGCCCCCACCACAATAATATTTATAACTTTAATTACCTCCGCACTCCCCCCTGTGTCAGAGTGTTGTCGTGTCCAACGTAAAGCATGTAGCTGCAGACGCCAACAAGTATTATGCCAATTCATAACCCTAACGAGATCGTCATTAATTGTAGGTCTAACGAAGAGGGTGGAGCTTGTCAAGTCCGATGATAAATCTTTGCTATTGATGAGACGTATTCTGCTGCTGTGATTTCATCTACAAATATTCTACATATATAAGAAGTAATGTTTTCTAATTGTTAAGGTCATGGATTGGATCTTAGACAGTTAAACAGAATCATAATGTTTATATGTGAAGTAAGCACTGTGTTTATTATTATTTTAAAAATTATTTCGCATAAATATAATGAAAATGTATGTGCAAAAGGTGTTTATTACTGCGAATGATATACATGACATTACTAGAAGACTTTATATTTGACCTTTTTCCGTTAAAAAATAATGTGTTATGAATAAATGTTCACGACACTTTTTGTGTTTTGATTTCAATCGTTAGTGGCAGGATATATCAAGTAAAGCTATCAGCGAGACTTGTGCTAATATAAATAGAGAAGTGTTTGGGTTGAACTATTCAAGTAAATATATATCTATTTTAATAAAGAATTATTCAAGTACTTGTTCAATGTTGGAAATGGGGGTTCACATACAATGATGATTAATACATAATTGACCGAAATTGTTGATCATCGAAACTAAACATTTTAAATTTGATTTAATTAATCCATAAGTTTGTGTTTGTGTGTAAATTTATTTATGTATAGTCACACATTACAATACAATATAATACACTGCGGCCTGTGATTGTAAAACGACACTTGAAGTTACACCGCATGAGTTTCTTTTAAACGAAAAATCAAATTTTTATTTCAAGGTAAAATATCGACTATTTTTAACTTTTTTGGATGAGGTATGAAAGGGTGAATTATGAAGAGTAATGACGAACGGAAAAATAAAAGTGTCTAGGGATGGGAAAAAAACACATTACAATTTTATAAAAGTATATTTTTGGAGCACTTGCCTTACACCCTCCAGTTCAGCATTAGCCAACGTGATATATAGAAATGCAATATTTATAATTCATTAGAAGTTAAATCAAAGTAGGTATATCGATATTACCGTTAATATATTACATTTAATATGTTGTGAGATCCTACTTCTATCAGTAAATAAATTTCTAACCCCTTCAGCCAATCTCTCGACATTATTATTTTACATAGCGTGTTGGGTGGGACTCAGAAAGTATAATGATGAAGGAATTTTAAACTACGCCGAGCAAGGCCAAATTACACTAGAATACTCTCTTCTTCAGGGATAGGTTCGATATATAAAAGTTTCATGATATATGTATATGACCTTTCCAAAATTGGATCATTTTCGAAAATTTAAGCACATTTATTCACATTAAATACTAACCCTTTCTAACCATTGAGATAAGAGGATGCCAGCGGGCGACGCTGGCCTGGGACGCTGGGAATTCTGCGAGAAGCGGCGGCTGGCCAGCCGGCCTGCGCGCGCACCGGGGGCTGCGCGCGCACTTTTCGAACACCGCCTGATGTCGCCGGCTGTTTACCGCGCGTCGCTACAACCTGCGGCGGTTCCTTCCATTATATAACGCTCTAGGCGCTGGTGGAGTAAAAACTGTACTCCACCTGCCTCTTATAATTGTATGTAATTTTTGGACACTTATTAAAATATAAATTATTAATTTATAGTTCTCACTGCAGCTCGAACCTTTACCCTAACGCGGTAGAACATGGCGCAGTCGACATTCGGTTAATTATAGCCGTTTTTTAAGTGACAGCTCAGTGACAATTAGTAATCAAGATGCCCTCAAGAAGGAATCGCCGACCATCCCAAACCCCTCCAGAGAACCCTGCCTCGCCGACCAGCACCGACATCCTCAGGTCCATGGCCGCACTGTTGCAGCAGATGGCTACTCGGAATCCGACACCGACAGTCCCATTAGGAGCTCCTCCTCACCACGCCACAAAAATCAACCAGCTTCCTAAACTGGCTTCCCCGGAGGAGTTAACGATGTCTTTTTTCCGCGATTGAAAACAACGTTGGAACGACTACGTGGACGCCCAACAAGTAGCCACCTTCCCGCTATCCACACAGCAAGTGACTTTGCGTGCCGCCCTCCATTCCGAATGGACCATCCTTTGGCAATCAGGCCGCCTTCGTATTTCTACCACCACCACCCTCGATGAAGCCGTGAATGCTCTCGAGGCCTACCTACGCAAGAAGCGAAACCCCCTCCTTGATCGGCAAGATTTTCATCGTAGGGACCAACAAACCGGAGAATCGGTGGATCGCTACTTCGCAGCCCTTAAAGCTCTTGATGACTCGTGTGCACATGAGCTGGATTTTAAGTGCAGCACATGCGGCGACCCGTGTATTACAATATGCACAAAAAGAGCTTGTGGGAAAACGTTTGCCCTTGCTGGTTATCAACAGCAACTCCGTATCCGTGACAGGTTAATATGTGGCCTGTTTGATAAAGACCTCCAACGAAAAGTACTGGCGGAGCAGTACAATTCCGACCTCTCCCGGACCGAGTCCTCTCAATTTGCATCGCACATGAGAGTGCTACCGCCGTGGGCGCGACTCTTTCAACCTCCCCAACCACCTCCCCCGAAGCCTTCATTGCAACCAGACGTGCACCATCAACCTACAAGCATCAACAAGCCAGCTCGTCTGAAACCTCACCTAAGCCCAACCGTTTCTTTCAGAAACCCTATGACCCTAATGACCCCTGCTCCGGATGTGGGGCGAACCCAAGACACCGCCGTGACCAGTGCCCAGCAAAAGACATAGAGTGTAACAAATGCGGCATCACCGGGCATTACGGAAGGGTTTGCCGACAACTGAAACGGAAACCCACAACCAAACCTAATATCCCGCCACCCGCAACCAGAAACAATCAGTCCCAACCAGGACCCTCAAACACAGTTGTTGCAGCTGGAGTACGCAACGAACTCATAACCATTACGACCGATATCAAACATAAGTTACACCAAATCCGTTGGCTGGCGGACCCGGGGTCAGATCTGGATCTAATCCCAGAATCAGAATTCCTGTTACTGGATGAGCAGACCCGATCAGCACTCAACCCGAAGAACGTCCCTTGCGTAGGAGCCAACGTCATCAGCTTAAGTCCTTGTGGATCGTTCGTCGCGGCACTGCATCTCAACGGGAAAACATACAGTACTACCGTTGGAGTCTGCCAGCACCTGAACGCCCCTCTCTTGAGCAAGAGCGGATGCAAAGCCTTAGGACTTCTGCCGGATAACTGGCCCCATTCAATGATCGTCAATGCCATAACCAACGGACAAGTTCTAACGTTCCCGCCGACCCCGGTGAGAGCCAATGAGATCGATAAGCAGTCTATCCTTACCCATTATGCTAGAGCGTTCGACGACACAGTGTTAAAACCCATGCAAGGACCCCCCATGTCTATCGAACTAGTTAAAGATGCCGTTCCTTGCAAACGCTACCGGGCATACAACGTTCCCTTTCACTGGAGAGACCCCGTCAAAACTCAACTCGATACCATGTTGGCGAAAGGGATAATCGAACAGGTACCCGTCGGCGAAGCCATCGATTGGTGCCACCCTATGGTAGTCGTCCCGAAAAAAGGCTCATCAGAACCGCGCGTAACCGTGGACCTCACCGGACTGAACAAATACGTCCGACGACCCGCCTATCCAGTCAGGGTACCCCGCGAGGTTGTTGCTCGCATCCCACCAGGCATGCAGTTTTTCAGCACGCTAGATGCCCGTCACGGTTATTGGCAAGTCCCCCTCGATGAAAAGAGTAAAAAACTAACCACCTTCATCACACCATGGGGAAGTTACCGCTATTGTCGCAACGTGATGGGATTGTGTTCCGCCGGAGACGAGCACAACCGTCGTGGAGACGAAGCCCTATTTGGAATACAGAACGTAGAAAAAGTGGTAGAGGACATCATTATCTTCGATTCAGACTACAAAACACACGTCCAACGTGTTCGACAGGTCATTTCCCGGTGTCAGGAACATGGAATCACCCTCAACCAGAAGAAGTTCGTATTCGCTCAGCCAGAAGTCGACTGGTGCGGCTTCCGTATAAATTCTTCCGGTTACACACCTTCTCCACATTTGTACTCCGCTCTAAATAATTTCCCGATACCAACCAACAAGACCGACGTGCGTTCCTTTAACGGCCTTGTTCAACAGTTTGAGGCCTTTTCCCATCATCTAACCGAGCTATCCGCGCCAATCCGATCACTTTTGTCAGCCAAAGCCGCCTTCGTTTGGGAGAACCCCCACCAGCGAGCTTTTGACGCAGTCATTCAAGAACTCTGCAGCTCACGCATCCTAGCACAGTTCTCCCCAGGAGAACCCCTCCGCCTAGAAACGGACGCAGCACAGACCCAGGGACTAGGATATGCCCTTTATCAACAACAACCTGATAGTCAATGGAGACTTCTCCAGGTAGGATCCCGCAATGTGACTCCTGCAGAGTCCCGGTATAGCGCCACGGAAATTGAGTTATTAGCTGTCGTGTGGGCAGCCAAGAAATGCAAGTTATTTCTTATGGGATCTCATTTCGAACTTATAGTCGACCACCGTCCCCTTATTCCCATACTGAACTCCAAAACTCTGGACGAGATAGAAAACCCAAGGCTCCTCCGGCTAAAGGAAAAGCTGACTCCGTACCTCATTACGGCAGTTTGGCGTCCGGGAAAGAAACATACCGTTGTCGACGTGCTCTCTCGCCACCCATCCCCAGTTCCCGACGTTTACGATACCGATGATCATCCTGATTCTGATCCCGCACCTCTCATTGCCGCTGCAGTAGTAGACCCGGTCGACGGATCCAGGGTAATGGAGGATTCGTTAATACGACAAATCAGAGCAGCCGCAGAGCATGATGGAGAGTACAAACGTATACGCAAGATCATCCCTCAAAAGATTCAACGTAAAGAAGACCTCGACGAAGATCTTCGCCCCTACTGGAGAGTATTGCACCAACTAAGCGTACGCGAAGAACTCGTTTTCTTAGGCTCTCGCCTACTCATCCCAACACCATTACGCTCAGAAGTGCTAAAAATACTCCATGCTTCGCATCAAGGCCAAGACCGGACTCTTCGACGCGCTGGCCAATCTGTCTTTTGGCCGAGCATCACTAATGACATCCGGAACGTAGTAAAAACGTGTGCCGAGTGTTCAGCCTATCTACCCTCGCAACAGAAAGAACCACTCTATTCCGACCCGCCGCCTAGCTACCCATTTCAACATGTTTCCTGCGACCTTTTTTCGCACGCTGGATACCAATATCTCGTTATGGTCGACCGCTTTTCAGGTTGGATCAACGTGACGCAATGTGGCAGAGCACCCACGTCCACCACGGTCATCCGTCACCTTCAAAAGTGGATGGCAGATTACGGCATCCCAGAGATACTCACATCCGACAATGGTCCCCAATTCTCCTCTCAAGAGTTTCGGAGTTGGACAAAGCGTTGGAACATCGAGCACTCCACCTCATCTCCACACTTTCCTCAATCAAATGGACTTGCCGAAGTGGCCGTAAAAGCGATAAAGTACCTAATCAGCAAGACCACCACCAATGGGAATCTCAAGTCCGACACATTTTTAGAAAGTTTGATAGAGTTCCGAAACACGCCCAAAGCAGAGGGACGAAGTCCAGCGCAGATTGTGTTTGGTGCCCCGACACGTACCAAGCTACCGCTTCACCGTAGTCAGTTTGCCAAGGAATGGAGAACAAGGATTTCAGAATGCGATCAACGAGCCCAGAACTTAAGGCAGAAAGCCCTCAAGCGATACAATCGCAACGCCAAGCCACTCTCACAATTGGAAGTGGGAGCAATAGTCCTTGTCCAGGATCACCGCACAAAACATTGGACCCTCCTTGCTGAGGTTCTCGAACAACTTCCACGCGGTCGCAGCTACCTCATCCGGACCGACGCCGGACGCCTTCTTCGCCGTAATCGCAGATTCTTACGACCTTTCGTGCCTCCACCGTACACCACCCCACCCAACTCAGCTCAACATCAGCAGACCTTATCCCCTCGAACCCGAGAACCGAACCCGCGTTATAGCAACTACGTTGGATCGGTCCCAAGTCCCAATCTCCAGGGGGGGCATGAGATAAGAGGATGCCAGCGGGCGACGCTGGCCTGGGACGCTGGGAATTCTGCGAGAAGCGGCTATAAATTAAATTATTAATTTATAGTTCTCACTGCAGCTCGAACCTTTACCCTAACGCGGTAGAACAACCATAAACCCCTTTTGAAATAGTTTAACTATTAATTGCAATAACTAATAAAATAAATGCATATATCCGAAATAAATCTACATTTTATCCAAAATTACATGCGCAGATCTTTTACCTATCTGTCAGTCCCACTCCTGTTCCATCATAATCTCTGTTTGCTCACAACCTTTGAGGATTCAGGTTTGGAACAAAAGTTATGATCGAATACAACTCTGATCATACACATGGTACCGCCCTGTTATCGTGAGTAGAGCGATATTATACGATATTTTCTTCACTATTTTGCATAATGTCGGAATGTTTGTAAAGTGCCATAACGGAGCTACTGAGACAAATCTTGAAATGTACGCACACTCAATGTGGAAGCGTGTGCTAGAAATGGTTTAGATGATTCCTATAGAAGATCCACAAAATTGGTTTACAAATCTGATTCAAATCAGCATTTTGAAAATATTACATGACAACAACCTTTTTTTCTACCATCTTCAATGTGGTTTTCTGCCTGCTATATCAATCTGCCGATGCATTTTTACCGCTAATTTATCCAAATTCACATCCTTGGGATATCCAATATCCTTGGAAATCATCCTCTTCACAGATGGAGAGACCTTTGGTATTTTTTCTTTACCTGCAAATCATCCACGTATAAGCACAGAAAATCTCAATGATAGACTCGAAGGGCGCTGATAGATAGAGCCAATTTAGCATCAAAGTTATAATTGTATACTTGACAATATCCTCATCACGCCCCTACTAGCATATCGTTTAGCAGGCCAACAATATCTACTGTACCTGCGGGACACCTTTCCGGTTGAATTTGTACGACAAACATTGTAATGTATGCATGACGGGGCTCCAGCCCTCTTATTGCGGTTAGTCAGTACTTGGATCGCTCCTTCACTGTCAGATTGACAGGAGTCAGTCTACCAGCCCACTTGCTCGTCCGACCTTTCACCTGTTCATATTGAGACTGTGCGTCAATCCATGGCGTTTATATGTGTAGCTGAGATACACGGATACCAAAATCCTGTGACGCGGAAGGCATGATAATAAAGTCTCTTTTTTAATTCAAGTTATGGAATTTCGGACATTGGTTAATAGGGCCTTTTTTTGCTTTTGTTTATTTTTAATTAGGAATTGCCACCTTCTATTTGTAGGTTTATTTTTAATTCAAGCTAAAAATACATTTCGTTTATTTAAAACATGTAATAATTTTCGAATAAAGACACAAATATCAGACACAAAGTGTTATTTGAATAGATCCTTTTTCTAGAGGCTCTAGAGAGTAAAAATATTCAAATAACGACCAAATATTCATTTTTGAAATGTTTCTATTAAGAGATAGCTTTTTCGAGTTTTATCCCGTTGCACACGAATAGAACAACAACAAAAATATATAAATCAATTAATTCCTATATTTAACTTTAACTCACACACCACCACGAACACAACTTAAATAACAGTATATTGTTAAGAGACCTACTGACGCTATAGAGGGTGGCCCGTAAGTTCCGATACCATTTTATTTTTTTTTTGCCTAATAAATTATAATTAACATCTGTGTTTTTCATGTTCCATCCAAGTTTATATTTTCAGAAAACTCATCTCTCGATATTAAATAAAGAATTAAATTTATTAAACTCTATTATCAACATGTTAACTCTACGACGTCAATGGTAAAAGCATTCTGAGTCTTCTGAACCTTCTAAATTAACCGTAACCAAAATAATAAAAAATGGAAACTACCGGTAGTGTGGAATATATTCCTAGATAATGAAGACAAACTCTGCTACCTTTGAAACTAATATAAACCTAGTTGAAGCATCTTTAGAAGCTAGTCCTCAAATTTCAACAAGGAGGTCGTCTCAAGAGCTAAAAATACCCAGAACCTCCATCCAAAGAATGCTTAAAGGTCTTGGTTAAAAGCTCTATACTCCTAAATTGATTCATGCACTTCATAATCATACATACACGTAGAGAGGCGTTCAAGGACAGCTCTACAAAATTAAAATTAGCAATCTTCGTGTAAAGAAACGCACCAAAAGTTAGAATTTCACAATTTAATAGAATTGTGGACTATTTGACAAATTGGAACCGCCCCTTCCAATTTAATATTGAGAATTTAAAAGACGCATATTTTTAAGGAAAGCTAATTAAATTAATGGAATATCTGGAACTGTGCGAGGGATTTGAGCTGAGGGAGGTTGCCATCGATTGAAAAAGTAGTCCTGTATCCTATTATTTATTTCCGACTTTAAATAAGTATATGTTACGAAAAATAAATAATAGAGGTTTGTCTATTTATACATTGGATATTAAAAAGATTCACCAATGCAAATTAATGGATTTTTGCCATGATGCTCAAAATACGTAACTCGGCACTAGATTGCTTTATCAAATTAGAATTTATTCAAAATTTTTATTTTGAAAGTACAATTGCACATTTATCTAGTAGCTTCAGGTTTAAATCAACAACAACAAAAACACTTATTAAGTACACTGGGTCCCATAAAGGAATATCCTAGATGGGTAAACAGAAGAAGCATAGCTGTTATCTAGAGAAAGTGGAAAATAATATCAACCTTTCAAGTTGGATCTCTCTACTGTGTTAAGACTTTTGACTGTGCCGTTTCCTAGAATTTATGAAAATACAATGCATTGCTCTTGCTTTTCACCACTATGGGCTACCATAAACCATATGGCGGTTCAGGTTTAAATCTATAATTAAAGTATTCTATATAACATTGAAATGCGCTGCCATTATTTATTATTTGAGCCACAAAATAATATCTTCCACGGGACTATATCAATGCCTAATGCTATCTACAATGTTCAATACCATAACCAAGTGCCAAATAGCCTTGAAAATTATAAATATATCAAACGAAAAATTATTTCTAATATTTATAATTAAATCTTTTTTTATATATCTCTATACAGTCCTTATAAAAATTAAAGCAAGAAGGGCATGGTTTACCAGTAGTTAACGCCTCCAGCGGTTTCGCCATTTTAATCTCTTTTTAACATCCATTTACTGTATCTATAACTAATATACATAATATTTTATAAATTCAGCCTATGTATATAATACAATAGTGAAAGCGGTCTGGAAATTAGAATGACGAAACTGCTTGTAGGGTTCGCCACCTAGAGGCCATGCTCTCCCTCTTTCAATTTATATTCATTATAGCACAAGGTTATTATAAAAAATATCTTTAATTATACCTATTGAAATAGGCTCGTTTTAAGCCAACGAAGTAACTATTAGGCTCAAAACCTAGTCTCGTGTATATAATAAAGAATATCATATGTATATATTTTTCAAGTTATAAAGAATATTTTCATTGATTCAATCGAATATATATATATATATATTTTTTTTTTTAAATAGAGAAATCCATATTTATATCATTAGATAATAAAAAGGCATATATTGGATTGATTAAAAATTTTATTTGCCAATACGCCAAACTTGATCAAGGCATTACATTTTGTATAAACAAACTCAGCGCTGCATAGTGTTATAATATCACAGTTGAAATAATTTTTAAAATAAAAATAGGAGGGGGGAAATTTGGGCATTGAAAAAATTATTTTAAAAGTCACAATCATAATATTAGTTAAATATCTTAAAATATTAAGGAGAAAAATAATGACCTCATTATTGTGATATTATATATTTATTGTGATTGTAACTTATATAATAATTATTCCATGCACAAATTCCCCCCACCTACTTTGTATTTCAGAAATTATTAATATGAAAATATAATTTAAAATAATAGCGGGTTCCCGGTGGCAGACCGCACGGAACCTCCGCTTCTGCTGCCGAATGGTCGACCAGAGCTCTCCGGTCAAGTTCTGTCAACCCCAGATTATCGGGTGCGGATTTACCGGGTATGGCGGAAATACCGGGTTGTGGATATAATGATTGCGAGTTCATCGGTTCGAGTTTAAAAGAGCTTTCAAATGAATCTGGTTGCTGGTATAACGGGTATGGCGGTCTGTAGCCTGACTTTGATGGATCCGTAGTCATCACGCAAAACTGAAATTATAAATAGTCATCGACCCGAAATTGATTTCATATGTTTCCGTCCACCTTTGTCGTCTGTTCGTTTCATTGAACTTTTTCAATAATTTTGAGCGAGTAAATTTCCAGCTATACCTCTTCGGTAATCTATGAATAGGAAATTTTGTTGAACTTTTTCAATATGTAAATACCTCCTACACCTCTATATATATATTGTAGAAAATTTCGAAACAATAGGCTTGATGATGAGTTAACGCTTGAAAACTTGCCATTTTCATTGAATAAAGAAACCTTTTGCAAATTATTTCGATTCCTATATCGTTTTAAATAGGAATAGGTTTTAAGAATAGTATCATTTTTTCAATAAATTGGTATAGAGGAAAATATGTTGAGAATCTCACGAGCAGTATAAAATCTGGGAAAAAACTGCTCCTGTGACATTTAAAATAGTTTTTATACTGAATCGACATTATCTGAGGATGTGGGTACAGACAATGTACTCTGTTGATTGTATTGTGATAATGTCGATCAAAAATTTGTTCAATTATCTGAAGAGAAAAAATCTCGATGAAAATTGTAACCGGAGAGAATGACAACAAATGAATATGGAGGAAGTAGAGAATACTCAGGCTCCCCAATACCCTGTTCTAACCTGAATTGAAGGTCTGTTTGAGTATTTGTAAAAATAAGAAATAATAGAGGCTATATGACAAAAAAAATATCATTGTGTATTCTTGTGGAACAACGATGAAAGAAACAATATTAATCAATTTCAAAATATTAAATAATTGCTGCCAACTACACAAACACTAGTTCAGTCTATTAAATAATTAATGACTCTGCAATTTTTATAGAGTGAAATCATATCAACAAATACATAGGGCACTAGGAAGGTTTTGCAATGTGTGACTTTATTATTTACAATATTTCAAAATATTTCCCATGATGAATACACATCCATCCTTCGAAACCAATCATTAAACAAACTCTTCAACGTTTACTCAAAGAGCTTGGCGCACTTGTTATTCAATGCCCTCAAAAGCTCTTCATTTCAGAAAATTATTTACGATTTAGTCTGTTCTTCAGGCGAGGGAAGAAGGCAAAGACGCAAAATCTGGAAGAAGCTCCAACAATTTTAACCCAATAAGTTTTATATAATCGGCGCAGACCTTCGAACGGTGGACTGGAGCATTGTCATGACGGAAAAGCCAGGAAGACATTCGTTCAGTGTAACACTTGGCAAAGATTGTCATTTGATTTTCCATTACCGCGTTACTTACAACTCTTCTGCCATTAAAGTATACGGTTAACATTTTATTCTTAATAGATTTGGATTTGCGTACAGACACATGCGTGCCTTCACCTTCAAATATCCATACTTTGTTCTGGGCTTTATTAAATAAAGCACATCAAACTAATATATTCAAGTTTCATCACCTGTTATTATGCTATTGACATAACGAGATAATCCATTATCACACCTTTTGAGCATCTCTCGGCAACATGAAACACGTCGAGTCATCTGATCACCGGTTAGATGGTCGTTCAGAATGGAATGAATTGCTTGTTCAGTAATGTCTAAACTTTCTTCTATCTGATGATAAGTTATATGTCGATCAGTCTCCAAAGCATCTTGACATCAGAGATGGTTTCCTCATTAACTGATGAAGCTAGACGTTTAGACCTTGGAGCGTCTCTTATGCCATATTATTCTTGCTTGATATACCTATACCACATCTGAATATGGTAGTACGATGCGGATTTATCATTCCCTGGTAGAGGAGTAATTTCTTGCAAGTATTATTAAATGCCCAAACCGTGTCTAAAGTTATGTCGAAAAATGGCTCAGTATTCAATTTTGCGTCAGGTAGACATTCTTAATATTTCATCATTTCACAGTTCAAAGAACACTAACATACAGCGAATGAAATTTTGACTGCAATTCAAATATAGACAGGGTTTAATAAGTTCAAATTCGTAACCACGTGGGCGCACGGGGTAGAACGTATTGCAAAACCTTCCTAGTGCCTTTTGTAGAGTTCTTCAAAATAACTTTCAAGACCTTCTCATACGCTTCTTGTTGAATTTGAAAAAAAAAAAATAAATGTGGGGAAGGTCAATCTTACCCAGATTGAAAATAGAGATTCACCAGTTGTGTTTGCACAAGTTGTAGAAATAAAATTTAACAAAAATGGCCTAAATATATATTTTATTTTGCTTATCAAAAATGAGACTGGGCAATAAAAATAAATAAACAGATAAAAAGGGTGATAATCAAATTGGCCAAAAGGTTAGATATATTTAAAATTAGAATAAACAAAACAAGTGATACAAGTTAAATATACATACAAACAAATAATGTAGAGAGCAAAATAACTAGGGGTGGAAAGGCAAAATCTTTTTCAAACAAAGTTTGCAAATACTTATCTAAGCTTCCGTTTTGTAAAAAAAAAACAAATCTTGTTTTCAATTCTGTCGATAAATTTGATCAAAAGTTCACTTGAAATAATTCTTCACTTGAGATAATTTTCCAGATTAATTCTTCTGTTCCTTAACAGGAAACTATATCGCAACCCACTTAATTGGTGCGCAATTCTATAACGACGCTCTTCGCGTTCTCTTCTTTGTTTCATTCACACGTGGTTACTCATTCCTTCTGAGGCAGGAGCTCATATTTGGCGGGAGCTCATATTTCCCGGGAGCTCATATTTCCCCGAGCCTATACACCAGCGCTGCCGGTTGTCCTTTTCTTCTTTTTTCTCCCCGTCACCGCGCATAGGTGCTCGCGCATGGGATGGGGGGGCGATGTCTTGTTTGTTTACAAATCTTGCTCTTTCCATTCTTTATTCCTTTCCACCCATTAAGAGAAAGAGGCAACAAAAATAAAATAAAAATATATATACATAATAATAATAGAGGAAAATCTATAAAGCATACAATTATAAATTATCTATTTTTAACATACTCCCACCTTTTTGTATGGGAATACAAAAAAAAATCTTAATTAGGAAAGATTATTGGTGTACACCCCCAATCTCGTAGGTTTTTTCGCTTCTCTTCCAGACCTAGTAAAAATTGACTGTTCTCCATCTGTTGGAATCTCCTGGGCTTTGATCCCTTCTGTCTTAGGTAATCTCACCTCCCTGGAAATATCAGAACCAAGTTCCAAAGAGAAAAGTCTCTTTAATGGTCTTACAAATTCACCCGTAGCAGTCCTAACTCTAGCTACACGTTCTCTGCCATCCTTCCCGGGGTACAGTTCCAAGATTCTGCCTAGTGGCCAGAATATTCTTTTTTGATCATCTCGACCAATCAGCACAACTTCGCCTGGAAGAAACCTTCTACCCTCTGTTTCATTCCCCTTTTGTACGAGCATGGCGAGGTTTTCCTTGTGGAATCTTTCCTTCTCATCTATACCTACGGTCTGAAAAGCTTTGCGGATGTCAGCGATGGCTCCTATTTTCTTTTCCCTAAATCTTATCAGGATTTCAGGTAAAAGTTCAATCAGATTAGGTCCAGTCTCTAAACATTCATTTAGAGACAAACTTCTCTTACTTGCTTTACATGATGCGTCGTAAACGGGTCTAATAGGAGTAGTCTCACTCTGAACCTTATATATTGGACGATGTGGTAGATAATGTCCAATAGGTCTGATGTCTTCCTCGTCAACTTCTTCTATAAGGTTTTCCCTGAACCAGGATCGGAAGAATTCATCATAAGGAACAAACTGACCCTTTTGTGTCAACTTTTGAGTCATAGCCTCCAAGCGCCTTTTGGCTATTTCCAAGTTATTAGGTATCGTCCCAATTCCTTCCTTCCATGGAAGAGATACAAGATAACGTCCATCATGGCCTCGACAGATTTTCTCACGAAACTTTTCTTGCATGAGAACATTTTTCTCTTTCACAGAGATGACCTCTGTAGGATCTCGTATCCCTATTGTTTCTAATTCCCATAAGGACGCTACTCTCTGTTGGGTTGTAAGTAAGGTGATAACCATTTGAGCACTTGTCTCTGGTCTCTCTGATGAGGTATTACCTATTAAAGTCCAACCAAGAACTGTTTGAATTGCGGTCAATCCTCCTGCCAGCTGTTCAATTTTTCCTGTGAGAAGTTGCCCATAATAGTCTCCACCGATTAGGATGTCTATTTCGGTTTTATTATTGACTACCTTAGTCAAAGTGATTCCTTTCTTATCCAATTCCCATTGCCTGGGTCCTGTTTCAACGGGTGAAATATTGCCACAAATTATTGTTTCCTCTAACGCTTCCATTTTGAAAGCCTTTCCCTCATCAACATTGTCCAACTGGAAATAAAATATTGAATGAGCCTTTTCTCCTGTGGTTTGCCCTCCAAACAAATATTTATTCAATTTGACTTCTACCACCTTGGGTAAGTCTAACTCCTTAGCTAGAGACCTTCTGATGTAAGATTTTTGACTACCAGAGTCTAAAAGCACTCTTACCATTTTGGAACGTTTCGGCCCTTTAAGTTTTACAATGAGAGTCATTAAAGAGATATTATTTGTGCATACTTGATTCGCCATTGCTGTTACAGGCTCACTGTTCCCCTCATTCTGCTCTGCTAAACTATTGTGAGATCTGTTATCTGACCTCCAATTTAAATTTTCCTGACTATGTGAGGCTCCTCTGCACATTATCTCAAAATGAGGTCCTTGGCAACGCTTGCATCTTACAAAAGATCGACAATCCTTCTTCAAATGATTCTTTCTCAAGCATTTAAAGCAAACTTTCGCATCCTGCACCCTCTTTAATCTGTCTGATTCCAACATCTTGGCTGCCTTAAAACAGTTTTGGCTAAGATGGTTATCTTTGTCACAAAATAAACACGGTAAGTTGGTCTTTCCAACAAATAATGCAGACGCTGTGTGGATCTTAGGGGGATTATTTTCTCTCTTTCCCTGTTTTAGAGGAAGGGAAGGTTCAAATCCTTCAGCAACAAAGGAAATGCGTTCTGCATTTTTAACTTCCTGCTTTAAAAATTCTATCAGACCCTCTAATTTATCAAAAGCTTTAGCCCCACTATGTTCAATTCCCTCTTCAATCTCGGAGCAATCTCTCTCTTTGAAAGGAATACGGGAACGTTGCCATATTTTGATAAGTTCAAGTGGCAAACTTGACTCCACCAACGGGTACAAGAAAGCACCACCCCCAGACTTAGTATCCACTCCCAGAGATCCCAAAGAATGGAGATGTGCAACCAAATCATCATAAAGTTGAGCCAAGGTTCTTTTTTCAGACCTGGCACTGGCAATGACTAACTTTAAAAGTTTGCGCACATACAACTCAGTCAGCATATCTCTGTCTCCAAACCTATCTTTTAAATCTCCAATGACTTTGTTGTAATTCTTTTGGGTAAGAGGGAAGCTAGTCACAAGTCTGTGGGCCTTTGACCCAACAACCATGGATTGTATTAAGTATTCAAATTTATCAACATCAGACAGTGACTCATCTAAATGTATTTTTTCAAAATGACTCCACCATGATAGCCATTCCTCTAGCTCACCTGTATACTTTTTTAGTTCAAATTTTGGAAGTTTAATTTGTCTTTTAACATCTGAAGTGCTAGATTGTGACATTTTATCATCACAAGGTGCTGCCAATTTAGACTCATATTCTTTCACCTTCTGTGCGACAATTCCTACTTGTAGGCTATAAGTCTCACATAGTTCCATCTCATCATTGATTTGAGCTTCTGTGGACCTCGGATCATCCAATAAGATCTCTTTTATTTTATCATCAATCAATATCAGTCTATCATTAAGAATGGTTAACCTTTCAAATTTGGCCCTTATTAAAATTATATCTACTTCCTTTAGACTTAGACCTGATTTTATTTCATTTGTGGTACGAGTTATAGTATTCCTTAAGGGAGTTCTTTCTCTTTTAAGCTTATCCATCTCCACAAATTGTATAAACACCACAAGGTGAAATCACGTCCGGCTCACCAAAAATGTTGAATTTGAAAAAAAAAAAATAAATGTGGGGAAGGTCAATCTTACCCAGATTGAAAATAGAGATTCACCAGTTGTGTTTGCACAAGTTGTAGAAATAAAATTTAACAAAAATGGCCTAAATATATATTTTATTTTGCTTATCAAAAATGAGACTGGGCAATAAAAATAAATAAACAGATAAAAAGGGTGATAATCAAATTGGCCAAAAGGTTAGATATATTTAAAATTAGAATAAACAAAACAAGTGATACAAGTTAAATATACATACAAACAAATAATGTAGAGAGCAAAATAACTAGGGGTGGAAAGGCAAAATCTTTTTCAAACAAAGTTTGCAAATACTTATCTAAGCTTCCGTTTTGTAAAAAAAAAACAAATCTTGTTTTCAATTCTGTCGATAAATTTGATCAAAAGTTCACTTGAAATAATTCTTCACTTGAGATAATTTTCCAGATTAATTCTTCTGTTCCTTAACAGGAAACTATATCGCAACCCACTTAATTGGTGCGCAATTCTATAACGACGCTCTTCGCGTTCTCTTCTTTGTTTCATTCACACGTGGTTACTCATTCCTTCTGAGGCAGGAGCTCATATTTGGCGGGAGCTCATATTTCCCGGGAGCTCATATTTCCCCGAGCCTATACACCAGCGCTGCCGGTTGTCCTTTTCTTCTTTTTTCTCCCCGTCACCGCGCATAGGTGCTCGCGCATGGGATGGGGGGGCGATGTCTTGTTTGTTTACAAATCTTGCTCTTTCCATTCTTTATTCCTTTCCACCCATTAAGAGAAAGAGGCAACAAAAATAAAATAAAAATATATATACATAATAATAATAGAGGAAAATCTATAAAGCATACAATTATAAATTATCTATTTTTAACACTTCTTTTTATCGATATCCCAGCAAACTTTCGTTGGATTGCTGAAGAACGAAAGTTCTAAAGTGATCGCCGGGTCATTAATGAAAAGAAACGCACAAAAAAGCTTTTGATATTTTTAAAACTATATTTTTATCGAAATGATCATATATAAAGGAGAATACAGTTTAATACTCGAATATAAGTTTTTATAAATGCTGTGTGTGACCTGTTTTTACAATATCAATTAATATATAAACACATATCAATTATTAAGGAAAACATTTTATGAGGATTTCGGTTTGTTTTGGGAGACTTTTAAAAGTACTAGAACGTTAGACTTTTACCGTGGAATTCGATGTGGTTACCTCACCTGTAGTATCGTGATACGTATAGAGAGATGATAGCATCCGCGGGGTAGGTGGCCACACGCACCTACTCTCGGTCACGTGGCAACTGCCCTAAACAGTTATTTTTTCGATTATTGCTCGAGTAAAATGGCCTTCTCACGAAATCAATATAGCTCAATTATTTTCTATGATATCAAATGGTTTTGAATGAACTAAATTACAAACTTGTAGGTGAATCAACTTGACTCTGGAGCTTTTAGAAAACATTAAACCAGATGTCTTAAAGCAACTAGAATCCTTGTTGTAAAGGATTTAAAAGTGTATTGAATGTAATGGTATTTTTATTTTGAGGAAATATATCGTATTGCAAAACTTTCCGCGTGGCTCTCGTACTCCCTAAGTATTGAATGGATTGGGAATCGGAATAAGAAAATTATTTTTATTTAATCCAATATATGACTTTTTTATTATAAAAAGATGGATAGCTCAATTTTCTAAAATTTATATATATATATATATATATATATTTATATGAGTAGAATTAAATATAATTTTAAGGAAAAATTTAATTCTACTTATTTGTTCAGTAATAGCTTGCTTATACACTGACATTATACTCTCAATTCTACATCGAAATATTCTATAACTTTCCTTTAAAATATTATAAAACCTTTATATAAATATATATAGACCTTTTGAACCCCACTATATTTCTATCTCAAATATCCATATCAATAATTAAATAAAATATAAAAATCAGAATAAAAATAAAATGAATAAATAAGATTAACAGATACATGTTTAGGCATAAACGATTTGTTGATTCTATAGCAGTAACTCTCTCTTTCGTGCCCTCACAAATATATGAGTGTATATGTAGGAAGATTACATCGTTGTATAAATAAAAAATATGATATTCATATAAACATTATTATGTTTCTACTTATGTATCCGACAGATATGTGTCTATTTTCCAATTCCAGGGAAGTGAATATACTTTTAATATATATTGTGTGGTACATGAACCTTCCGAAATATAATGCTGTATACAAATATATGTTAAATGCT
>CP092872.1:39207232-39266923 GCA_030710605.1 Cordylochernes scorpioides | reverse complement strand
TTTTTTAAGGAATATAATAGGGTCAAGATATATACGAGGGTTGTCCGTTAAATAAGTTCCACGGGGCACCACTGTCATGAGGATCGCTTTTAGGCTCGAGCCGACTGCACGGGCTCGTAGTTTGTTCTCCCCACTCCAATTTCACACAAAGGACACGTCGCTGGTAAGCTAATTTTGGCTGAGCAGCCGTTAGTGATGGAGCTTCCCCTCGTGTCTCCCGCCAGCTGTGAATTACGGTCAGTAATTCGCTTTTTGGCCGCAAAGAAGAATTCGGCGAAGGACATTCATACTGAACTCTGTCAAGTGTATGGAAAAGGGTGTATGAGTTCCGGGATGGTGCGCAGATGTGTCAGAGAATTTAAAAACGACCGAACAGACGTCCACGATGAACCGCGTGCTGGACGGCCATCGGTTTCGGACGAAACTATTGCCAAAGTCGAAGCGGCAATGCTTGAAGATCGACAGGTTACTGTGCGGAAGCTCTGCGATTTGGTTCCTGATGTTAGTAAAACCACCATCGACAAGAATTTGCGTGAACATTTAGGGTATTCAAAGGTCTGCGCAATATGGGTTCCGAAAATGCTGACTGAAGACCATAAACGGCAGTGGGTTGATGCGGCCCAGAAATTTCTCGATTGCCATAAAACTGACGGAGAGGAATTCTTGGATTCGATCGTTACTGGTGATGTTACCTGAGTACACTACACCACACCGAAGACAAAGGAGCAATCCAAGCAGTGGAAGCACACTTCTTCGCCGAAACCTCTAAAGTTTAAACAAACACTTTCTGCCGGGAAACTTATCGCTACCGTCTTTTGGGGCCGAAAGGGCCTATTGTTGTGTGACTTTATGCGTCGGGGTACAACAATCAATTCCGACCGGTACTGTGAGATCTTGAAACAACTTCGACGCGTGATTCAGAACAAGAGGAGAGGGATGTTAACCAAAGGGGTGCGTTTCCACCACGACAACGCTCGGCCGCACACCGCCCATCAAACCACTGCCCTCATCGAAGAATTTGGATGGAAATTTGTGTCACACCCACCTTACAGCCCGGACGTAGCTCCTAGTGACTTCCATTTCTTCCCCGAGTTGAAGAAAAACCTGGGTGGAACCCAATTCCAGAACGATGACGAGTTTGGAAGAAGCGGTTTTAGGTTTCTACGCGGCCAGGCGGCAGAGTCTTTGACTCTGGGTTCCATAAGTGGGTGTCCCGAATGCAAAAATGCGTCGAACGAAACGGGGAATATGTAGAAAAATGAAAAAAAGTCTGATATTTTCGAAAATGTATAGTTCAGGGCAAATAAACCTGTTTTTCTGTATGAAAAACCTCTGTGGAACTTATTTAACGGACAACCCTCGTATTTGTAAAAATCACCATATTATAATATTCGATGAAATAATCATTTTTGTATCAATATTAAGAAGAAATATCAAGCCTCCAGGGATAGGTTTTATTTATATATATTTTTATTCCTGGAGATTCGAAATTTCTAACTTAATATATTATTATTCCGAATTGGAATAATTTTTATCTTGGGTTACCACTTATTGTATCTTCACTTGATATATTCTGAAAATATATTTTGAATTGTTATTTTAAAGAAATAGATGATTTGTAAAATGTTTATAAGTTTAGAATTAGTGTTTTTGGATGTTCGCGAATTTCTCCGTGGCACGTAGGGTGGTCTAATTTCTGGTGGGCGGGAGCGGATGAGGGCTAGGAATCCTTGCCACTTTTTAAACCTGGCTAGTACTTTATATTTTGGTTTGGCAGAGTGTAGACTGCATCTAGATAAGCCAGGCCTTTTCAGCTGATTAATATTATTTAATTAGAGCAGCTCGATTCTTCATATAACCTTCTGACTACATGAGCAACGTCAAACTTCTTTGACTAAGTGAATCTGCAAACGCTGAATAATTGGAGCACAGCCTCAAAGAACTAGACCAATTCGAAGACTTACTACTATATTAATTTGCATATTTAGGTAAAGCAACAACTTTTACATAATCGGAGCGAAAACCTGGTGTACGATAATGTATAGGTATAATTCAGAGTAACACACCCCAGTGTCAGCATCTCCATATCATAACACATAAGAATACCTATATATATAATTATTGGGAGTATAATTAAGTTCGTACATTTTTGATAAATATGGCGCTACTAGTTTATTATTCCATTGTTTCAACTGGCAACACTATTTTTTCGAAGCGTCATCATAAAGTTTATTTTTCATTAACCGTTATTTCTTTAAAGTATAAACAACCTAGAGTCATCGTAGTTTATAGTGATCATGTTCTAGCTGAATGAACGTGTCAGAAGTGGTTTTCGCGGTTTAAAAGTGTAAATTGTGATTTGGAAGACGAAGAAAGACCAGGAGCGCCACCAAAGTTTGAGGATAAAGAATTAGAGGCAAGACTAGATGAAGATTCAATACAAAGGCAAAAGGAACTCTCAAAAATACTTGGAGTCACTCAACCAGCCATTTTTCATCGCTTAAAATAAATAGGAATTATCCGGAAGGTCGGAAATTGGGTGCCGTATGAACTGAAGCCAAGAAACGGCAAACGCCGTATTTTCATTTGTCAAAAACTGTTCCAACGACAAAAAATAAAGTGGGTTGAAATATAATTGTAACTGGCGATGAAAAGTGCATCCATTACGATTATCCGAAACGTCGGGCAACGTATGGATACCCTGGCCGTGCTCCATCATCGACGGCGAAGCCGAATATTCATGACGAGAACATTATGCTGTATATTGATGGAACCAGCTAGGAGTAGTATATTAATAGCTGCTACAACCGAACGAAAGGATCACATGGGAGGTATACCGAAGACAATTGCTCACTACCGGGGCCAAGAGGCTGAAATTTTCGATATGCCCGCTATGTGAAGTGATGTGCGATTTTTTCAGCCATCTATATATTTTAAAGTCCTTCAATATTCTATCCTTCAGAATGATACTTTCAACAAACCCAAAATATTTCGTATTTAAATTATGTAAGAAGCCTCCGCGTGTTCATTATCAGCATTTCGATAATATGAAGAGTTAAACATGGTGAAAGTGTCAGAACAATTCAATCCAATAAAATATTACTTTAAGTTGAATACTTTGCAGTAGGAATATTTTTGTATAAAGTGTTTTGAAATTGTTAAGCAAGATCCAATAAATTGTTGCGTCGATAGACCGTAGATGTGACCTGGATTTATCATTATACCCCAGAAACTAACCAACAATCAAACCATTGGCTTGGTTTATGGGAATAAGAAGGCGAATATGGTTCCATCTGTCGAGAAGGTTTGGCAAGGATTTTTTGGATACTAAGATAGTCGTATTGTAGGCTTCATAGAAGAAACTTTCCACTGAATATCAATACAGTGAGTTAATGACCGCTTCGACAAGAAATTCGAAAAAATATTTTACCATGACAACACATTTTCATCCGGAATATTTTCCTGATTTCCAAATTTCCTGAATTGCGTTTAGAGAACTCTTTATAAGAAGTAGAAAATCTTGTGATGTGGAGAATCGTCTCAATCAGTATATGGTAAAAGTAGAAAATCGTGAGGCGAAGAATTCATTGAAAGATTTTTATTTAGCCGAGCTTTCGAGTATTTCTGCCCTTCTATAGGAATAACAATGAGAAAGTTCTTATTTTTACTACCATGGAAGGGCAGAATTGCTCGAAAGCTCGGCTAAATAACACCCTTGCAATAAATTCTTCGCCTCACGATTTTCTATTTTACAATAAACTGATTGAGGCGATTTTCCAACTGACGTTAAGAAATGCTTGACGCACCCCTGTATTCCCCCGATCTGGTTCCCTTACATTTCTGCTTGTCCCCAAATGTAAGGCTATAGCGCTAGCAGGTAGAGTGTCAGCATAAAGCTTTATTTTTAAAGGATATTGAAGTGGCAGCGGTATTTATTGTGTTTGTCGAAGATGTTTTCAAATTTTGTTTCTATTCAGAAATGAGATGCCAGTTAAATTTAATATTATCATTGAAAAGTCAACTATATATCGAATGAAATTTAATTGTATTTGCATACAAAGATCAAGTTAAATTTTAGCGCTCAGGTTATGTCTTTTCTTTTTATATATCAAGTTATAAGTTCAAATAAGCGAATATACTGCGCTACAAAAAAAAAAAACTCGACCAATAGACAGCAATCTAAAGGTGACCCCCCCGAATGACTCAATAGAATTTTACTTCTAGACAGACGGTAAATGCTCCGTTTTATTCGATATGAAATAAATTACGCTGCGACATTTTGTGCATCCTCAATCTATCATTGGAAGCAGCTTTGGAAATATATAAATATATATCACCTCGTATCTACAAATGGTTTTTATCGACAGAGTATCTGCCCATATATTTTTTGGCGTTAATTTTTGTAGATGTCTTTTAGCAATAGTTTTTGATTATATAAAAAGTAGAGTTAAATTTGAATCGATATTCCGCGTGAGATGACGGTAATTTGATGATGATAGATAACTTTATCACACCGTATATTTATTAATTTGAAAGTTGTTGTATGTTACGGAGTTTAGAATATTTACTTTTTTATTGATTTTGATCTTCAAACAAATATAAAATTTAGAAATTTGAAAAGCACTTGCGGCAATAAATGCTACAACCCCAATATTGGCGAAATCAAAAATTAATTCACTAAACTCTGCAATGAAACTGTTTGACTCAATTGTGATGGCCGTTTTGATGTATGCTGCTCCAATTTGGGCAACAGAGTATAAAGATTTATTAGACCATATACAAGATACATTTATTCGTAGGTTTTTGAATTTGCCTAGATATACACCAGGATACATAATAAGACCAGAAACAGGCCGCGTCTCATTAATAATAACAGCTCTGAAATTGACCTTGAAATATTGGCTGAGGGTGCTGAGTATGGATACAAATAGACTGCCTCGAATTTGTTTAACTAGAATGAGGCAATTATCCTGTGCTACAGGTGCGCCCATCGGTTTTATAAAACAATTAAGCAATTTACTTAATAATAACGGATCCTCGTGGCTTACTTATTGTAATGATCCTGACTCACTAAGGAATGCTATCCCTGGAATATTAAGAACTGCGATAGAGCAAACAATACAAAACGACCTAACAAGAATAACCCAATCAAAGTTATATTCCCACTATAGAGACATATATACAACCTTTACCACCGAAGAATACTTCTTAACTGAACTCCCTTTTCCTATCATCAGATTAATTGCACAATTTAGAACCCTTTCAATTTTTTTCAGAGAACACCATTTGATTTTATTGAGGCGTGAAGACCTGAAATGCACTTTCTGTGGATCAGGAATAACAACGGAGATGTTGCATTACTTATTTGACTGTGCTGCTCTGTCTGAGGAAAGACGAAAACTAAATGATAAAACGGGGCAACTTTGTCCTTCATTTCCGGCACTGATTAATGAAATATCAAAGAATAGGTATATAGCGATGGCGATATTTGGATTCCACAAGACTATATCCCGGAAAAAGGCCTCACAGTGTTCTCCCTATCCCTTGTGAACTGGCGAATCCTGTATAGGGCGAGTGGCCCTAAATAAAGGTTTTTTGTTGTTGTTGTTTGTAAAATTTAGAAATTTTGAAAGGCTTATTGTAAATATAGAGAATTCGAAGTCATTCTTCCAGAATATCATGCACATTATATCCAACTCTCTTTCTCTCTTGTATTTAACCTTATATAATCTTATAGGAAAGATATCTGATAAAGAAGTTTCAATCCCTCTTTCTCTCTACCCCAGTGTAGCGAAGGCTACCATCTACAAGTACCATCTTGGTCTTGAGGTTGGTAACGCCAGCTACTTCATCGACCTGCCCACTCTGGAAAGAACTCTCGCAGTCCATCGGTGGCGGAGTCTTTCCCGCGGTGGGCCCTACCAATGAAGACTGTATATATTTTATATTTATGTATATTTATCAGAATAATTTTCATATTTATATCTATTTATTCGTATATTTATCATTATATAATCTTATTTAATCGTGTATTTAATCTTATAATAATTTATATGGACATGTAATAAATCAGTTACAATCTCATTCTCTCTCTCTCTAATCTCTCTAAGCATTTCTGTGCTTTTCGCCGGTCAGTATGATCGGAGTTGGTAGCTCAATCAGAGGAAGGCCATATATTCACAATACAACTATTTATTTGATACTAGAGCAGGAGACGGGTAAATTTGATAATATTTTCATGTTTACTGAATTTATTTTATATAATCTTATATTTTTGAAAATAGAGGAATCCATACTTAAATTATTAGATAAATAAAAAGGCATATATTGGATTTAATAAAATATTTATTTGTACATACATAACATACATAACGGCGCTGAGTTTGTTTATACAAAAATGTAATGTCTTGATAAAGTTTTGGCGTTCAGCCAACCGAAATATTGGCAAATAAATATTTTATTAGATCCAATATATGCCTTTTTATTATCTAATAACACTGATAGACAAAACTTAAGGAAGTTGTACCTTATAGCATATATATATCGGGATTCAGAAAATAACTCTGAGAGATATTTTCTGAATCCCGATATATATATGCTATAAGGTACAACTTCCTTAAGTTTTGTTTATCAGTGTAATCTTATATGAACGATTAATAAAAAAAGTAGTTTCAATCTCAATTTATCCTTTAACATTTGCCTGTCAAACGTGTGAATATGAACAATAAAATATATTTTAAAAAGCGTATTTATAGTTTTAAAACAAAAATATATTATTTAATGAATGTGTTCGTATTTTTCTGACAAATGGCAGTTGGTCCTTAGCAGCAAATTCAGTTACTCGAATAGCAGGTGTTCCCTTTCATTAATTTAACACCCTGATCCACTTTAAACTCTAAGCTTTAAAAACTCGCCAAGAAATGGGTTTAAACTAGAAATATTCTAAGAACGAGAACTTATTAGGCAATAAAAAGTATACATTACATATAGAAAGCACTCTAATATTTATATATTATAAATATATTACCTTTTTTTTTCCTTTGAATAATTTTGAAACTCAAATATATAGCTTTGCATTTGAAATTAATTAAACACAACTAAATATTTAAAATGTAAATGTATTTTTGAGAACATAAAAAATAACCAGTGTAGTTTATATGTTTAAACCAAAAGTGTAAATACCCATAAATATGATTTCATATTATTTTGGTAATAGAAGAAATCCATAAATAAATATCCAATTGAAAAAGCATATATTGGATCAAAATATAATTTATTCCACCAATATTTCAGTTGGCTGAACGCCAACCTTTTTCAATGATTTATGACATATTAATGTGCGTCAACAACAAACTCAGCGCCACATAACGTCAATAGAATTAGGTTTGATATAATATTTTTAATTCATATTCAATGGGGAGAGAAAACAATTGATATATATATATCGTATATTTCAAACAGTATGACACATTAGTATATGTCACATATCTTCCAATTAGTTAGAGCCGATACCTTAAAAGATCCTGCCCTTTATTTGGAATGTACACCGTTTCTGTTTGCTGCCACCCCCATATTTTGTACATATGCTATATCTTTATTAATAATACCTGTAAACCCCTATTTGTATGTAAAACTAAGAATTTGACGTCAAAATAAATATCCAAAGAGTGTTCTGTCAGCTGGTGGCAGGGACAGAGGGGAGGAAAAAGCCAACGCACAACCCATGTGGGGCCCCCAGGGACTCTTTATAGACGACCCCTGAAAACAGGGCAGGTTTTGGCAGGGAGTCAGCAGATGTTCTAGGGTGTGGCCATCGGCAGGCGGCTTCTGTCTCTCACACAGTCTCTCTCTCCATGTCTCGTTGATAAGCATCCAAGTTTGTGTCATGGCCTCTACCTCTGTCCCGTGGGCTGTCCCCGATCACTCTCGGTGCTAACATCTAGCCCTGCTTCTGCCTTTTGTTCTCCGCGTGTGGGAAGAACATCAACACTCGCCTCACGTACACGCCTGCCAGCTTATCCATATATCACATTTGCAACAATATTACATATATGTGAGAATTCGAATAGATCCTGTCGACTCAATGTGAGAATTAGATTTGATCCTGTCGACTCACTATAATAATATTTCGATGTTTATCCTGTGTAAGATCCTGTTGACTCCTGTCAACTTACTTTGGGATTGATGACTTGTGGTGAATGGTGGAGGTTGGTGATTGATGGCGCAGTCGTTGGTTGAATGGTGGGTTTCCATAGGAGAAATAACGAGACAAAACCTGGATGGGATAGAACCTGGACTTCGCGATAAGGGAGAGAGTTGTGACTGGAGAAGGTACCTTGCCTTTCACATGATCGGAGAGAATTTTACCTTGGTTGGAGCATGAGTTGAGCACGCCTTGCTTCTAGCCCGGTCACCTATCTTCTGCTTAACTTTCAGTCCGAGATAATCGTCAATAACTACCTCGGCTTCTCATTGGTTAGGATCGTTCTACGTGGTTACTTCTGATTGGCTATTAGTTGTCCATGCTTAACTGTGATTGGTTGTTGGTACCTCCATTGTCGTCATGTTTGCTATCTTCCAGGAAGAAGAAGGTCTTTGAACTTTAGTTTTATGGGTCCTGGGTAGTGACCTTTACTTCCTGGATGATGCAATCCTGGTAATTGCTGTTCTCTCTTTTTCGCGAAGCCTAAGTTTTTTTTCAATCTTTTAACGATACATTGCATAGATTGTGGTGGGATTACATATTGCTATACACAAATTATCACATATATATATGTCGAACTTGGTGTCGACTCACTGTGGAATTGTGTGGATGGCTGGTTGGATTGGTAGTTGTGGTGGCGCAGTCTTGGTCGGGGTGACAAGGGTTTCACAGGGGAAGAACGAACACACCTGGATGGGGTAGAATAGGACCTTGCGATTGGGAGAAAGTTCGGCGGAGGTAGCTGGCCTTTCACATGGTGGAGCGTACACTACCTTGGTTGGAGCCTATGTTTAGCACACCTTGCTCGTAGCACGGTCACCTACCTCTTTTTCAATTTCTTGTCCGAGATAATCGTCATCGACTCTCTCGACTTCTAATTGGTTGAAATCCTTCCACGTGCTCTCTGGTGATTCGCTATTAATTTGTCATGCTTAAAGGTGATTGGCTATCAATTTGTCAAGCTTAAAGGTGATTGGCTCAGCACCTCCATTGTCGCCATGATTGAAATCTGCCAGTTAAGTTTTATGGGGGTCCAGGGCAGTGACCTTTACTTCCTGGATAATGCAATCCTGTACTTTGTTTATTTCTCATCTCGCGACACCTAACTTTTATTAAACCTTTAGACGATACATTATACATAGATTGTGGTGGGGTTACATAATCCTATATACAGATTATCTATATAAATAAAATGCAATTTTCATAAGTGTTGTTCACTAAAAACTTTCGTTACAATGCATCAATTTCGACCAAATTTTCAACATTTATGTAAAACGAGATGGAGCAGGTTTTGCTTAACATCAAAATATTTTTTCTAACTTTAACATGCGTAACTTCGCTGTTATCGATTAAATACAAAAAAATCAACAGAGTTAATTTTATTTATATATAAATACAAAAAAGAAATTCAGCAATTCATTCAACTCAATCTAAAAAAATATACAAAACAATAATTTTAAGATAACACCATATGTAAAACAGTCGGCCAAGAAAACAACAACGATATTACATCTTTCTCACATATTCACACACAATCTTGATTAATAATTAGAACTAATCTTAAACATTGTTTATTATTTAAGAATAAACGTATCATTAAACGGAAGATAAGAATCTTTTATTTGGAAACGTTACGAGCTTTCGGGCAAACGCCCTTCTACAGGTTTGACGAAGCACTCCTGTAGAAGGGCGTTTGCCCGAAAGCTCGTAACGTTTCCAAATAAAAGATTCTTATCTTCCGTTTAATGATACGTTTATTCTTAAGTTGCACACCGGAAGAGTTTCAAGTTCTATTGTTTATTATACTTCAACTTTTATTTCTACATTTGTTTTTAAATATTATATAAATATATGACGTAACGAATTATATTATCATTATTATCATAATATTCTGTGTGTTCCCGAATATTATTATCAAAAATATTCGTTAGGCAAACTTTCACTCGGATAAAACCCGGGCGAAGCCGGGTACACATCCGCTAGTTATATATATTTAACGGACGGCCAGTGGGAATATCCGCGAACCCTTAATGAGTCATACACCCAACTTCCGTTCTAAAAATATAACTGTAGCGGTCTTTCCTGAGAATTTATAAGCTGATTTGTTGGTGGCTCGGGGGACATTTTTTCTATTTCAAACTTGTCGAATGCAAATATATTCTATTAAATAAAAGTATAATGTGTAAAAAGGTATATAAAACATGTGGCAAAAATGAACGTAAATGTTAATAAACAATGCCCCTAAATATTTTGTTTTGAAGTCGCGATCTGTGAGTTGAAACTTTCTCAATATTTTGTTATTTTAAAATCTATTAATTACAATTTTAAAAATTCGTTATAAGCATAGTATTTTAAATAGACTTTATTATTTTGGGACTTAAAATAGGTTCGTTATAGGGGTAGTTCGCTTTTTAAAAAATCGCAAAGTTCGTTATAACGATGGTATTTTCAATGGAATGGAATCGGGAATTGCATCAGGTTCGCTATAAGGGAAGGTTCGCTATATCGCGGGTTCGTATTAGCGGGTTTTACTGTATATAGAAATAATTATGAAAATAATATACCACTCAAACAACAACAAAAAAAGACTAAAATAGCATTAAAAAAAATATTTATGACAACACAGAAGAATACACAAAATTTGAAGTCTTATTTTCTGGAGCCAAAACATAAAGATTTCTTCCTGAGCCAACTCTAGAGCAGGCAACATACAATTGCCTACGCGAGAAACAGGGTTGCTCTAAGTCAATGCCAGCAATTTTGAGGGACTGACCTTGAGCCTTGTTAATCGACATGGGGAGAAAACTCGAATGGGGAACTGCAATCTTTTAAAATGCAAAGGAGAATGTTTATCATCATGATTCAGAGGAATCCGGGGAATAAAAACCTCTTCATTTTGAAAACAACCAGTCAAAATGGTTGCCTCTACGACATGAGGCCACAAAATATTTTAAACAGAGACGGGTACCATTGCAAAGGCGGGGTGCATCAATATTTCTCAATAAAATAATGGGAACACCAACTCTAAGTTCTAAGTGATGTGGTGGCATCCCAGAAGGTTATAAAGAATTAAAAAAACTCTGTAGTATATTCCACGCAATCCTCAGCATCAATGGTGGAATCCACAGAAGTATATAAAATGATTTGCCCTGGTATTTATTTTAAAAGCTGGGCATTTATGGCATCAACTACCCAATTCCTTGGAGACAAAATTGCCCGCTCACAAAGCCAAAGATAGTAATCCCCAATGTTAGAGGAAAAACACTATTTTTTAGGCCAGAGAGGGAGTCAACAGTGTTAACCAATTCATTTGAAAAATTAACATTACCATCCGTATCATCGAGTTGGCCACTTCCAAGTTGAAGCAAATATTGTGAGAATAACAGTGAGTTAGAATCTCCTGAATTGACAGCCCGCATATTTGTTGAAAGAGTAAGTCTTTCAACAAATGACCAAAGTGGGGATGCCTTTAAGCAAGCATGCAACTCATCTGCTATTGTATCTCTAGGGATAATGGGCAAGATCTGCCTGAAGACACCGGCCAACAACAACACTACACCTCCCATTGGTCTCTGATCCTGCCTACAATCTTTAAGTGTTATATCAACTGCCTCTAAAGCATGCCTGTGTGCCATAGTACATTCATCCCAGACAATAAATTTGCATTGTCTAAGAACTTCGCCCATTGATGAATCAGCATTCAAATTACAAACTGGTACCTCATCCCTGGTCAAATCTGATAATATCTGATAATAGCCTGCACTTGAAATTATGCATTGATCAAAGATATCTTGATATGCAAATTGACTCCGGCACAGGCAGATCTAAAATCTCGGAGAGAACTCTCAAAGCACTATGGAAAAATAAAAGGTTAGTTAAGGAGAACATAGCTCTCAAGCAGTGAGATCAAGGAGGACTCCAGGTCAAAGAATCATTTTTGGTAAATGTGGAATTTGAAAATAAGAAGACAAAACTTCCTTTGTTAGTTGTCACCGGTGTAGGGCCAAGTCTCATGGGAAGGAACTGGTTTGATCAACTAGGTGTCAAAGTGGAGATCGTGCAAAACCTGTCAATTGTGCAGAAACAAAGAAATGACCAGAAGCGGATTGGACCCAAGAGTACTGCACGAAGGTTTGAGCAGAATTCAAATGTATATTATAGGAACTCTAATTGTCGGGACAAATGGCTTCGAGGAAAAGTAATTCGAGCTACTGGCTCCAGAAATTACGATATACAGGATGTGAATGGTCAGGAGACACGTCACATAGATCAGATGAGACCAAGAGAAATAAAGGAAGAACAGGATTCATATGATGGCTCATCTCGGATAGAACAATTAAATGAGCGCAACGATAATGAGATTGAAAGCTCAGCTCAATTGGGAAATCTACCAAGCAGTAGTTCTGAAGAGCCACCAGCCACCCAAGATAGAGGCCAGGAACTTCGGGATAGACCCCGACGAGATATTCGGCTTCCTAGTTAGCTCAAAGAATGTGACTTGTCATAGAGGGGGAGAAATATCATGTATTGACAACAGAGTATTGTTGTCATTGATTTATTGTGTAGTTATTCATCATCATCATGCATGTGTATATAAACAAGACCAAATAAATAACTATCATCATGTGTAACCTGCTTGCCTCTCCTAGATCCTACATGCCATCGAGGATATAACATTATATATATATATCTTTTTGAAAATAGAGCAATCCATACTTAATTCATTAGATAATAAAAGACATATTGGATTTAATAAAATATTTATTTTGCCAATATTTCGGCTGGCTGAACGCCAACCGTTATCGAGGCATTACATTTTTGTATACACAAACTCAGCGCCGCATAGTGTTATAATATCACAGTTAAAATCAATTAAAATACAGAGTAGATGGGAGAAATTTGTGCATGAAAAAATTATTAATAATTTTTAATAATTACTCTAGAGTCGCCTAGAACCATCCATTTCCATGACCAAAGACCACAATAGTATCAGTAGGCTTTCCTCTCTCTTAGTAACATCTTCACATTTATCTTTATAACAATATTAAATTTAATATTTTAATGCTATCCCTTCTTTGTCAATATGTTTCTTCTATTGTTATAACAAAATGTATATATTTTATATATTTCAAAAACCTCTTTATTTAAAGAATTCTATAGGATATAAATATTTAGTTGAACAATTGAAAAAAATATATATGCAAATATATATAATAGTTTAAATACTAGGCTCGTATTCATGTAATAACGCGTCATCTATACACATAAAATGAAAGGATTTAAAAGCACGAATGTTTCTTTTATACATAACACAAACTTCTACTGCCCTTACTGCGATGAAAAAATATATTGGGAGGGCTTGGCTCATCAGTGGTAAACCCTCCCAGCGGTTTCGCCAATTTAATCCACCAGACCGCTTCTCAGAGCTCTAATACTGTATTGGACGATTCTGCTTATATACGCAGCATTGAATGTTTGGATCTCAGAAATGGTTTTCAAGAAAACTATGGACATAAGCTTATAGGACAGTAGATTTAAATTTAAATATTTGTATCGAGCAATTATTCTCAAACTTTCATCGCAGTAAGGGCAGTAGAAGTTTGTGTTATGTATAAAAAAAACATTCGTGCTTTTAAATCCTTTCATTTTATATGTATTCGTATTCATGTGTTGATGCTGTTTATAGGCTTGGTAGAAGAGATCTCAAGCCAGTCTAAGTCTTTAAATTGGCTGTAATAAATAAATAAACGTATTATATTAAATATACTTTAGAGTGGTTAACACTGTTCTTCAATTGATAAATACTTTGAAGTCAAATGGGATAGGGCATTTGTATTGCCACTTGGAAAATTAGGAAATACAAATTTCGGGGATGACACAGCAATTTATTTAAAGAAAGAACAAACTATGAATGATGAAAAAAGAAAGCAATGAGGTAAGTTTACAGAGAAGGAAAATATAAACATAAAAAGTGTTACTCTTTTAATAAAATAATGAATACTTCGCTACAAGAAATTTAGACATAAGTATCGTGCGTCTTGAATGATATGAATACTTCCAGCATAAATATTTTACCATTTGATTTAAATCAAGTTATTATCTAACGGCATTCATTATTTTTCGTTTTTATGTACTCCTGTGAAAGGGCAGAGATGCCCGAAAGCTTGAGATAGCATTAATACGTATAAAAATAAACTTATCTTCTAAACCCTGTTGTATTTTTTAATCAATAAATATTCTGTCAAATATTGCCAATGTTTCAAATATAATTATTATCACACAGTGAAGAATAATAAAAATAATAATAAGGATAGGATTCAATCCGGAAAAGAGAATAATAAATTATAGAAATACCCTACCCCTTATGTTATATAATACCACGCTCCGCTTACCAGCGCTTTAATTAAACCAATCCATCTTTCTAATTGTTCTTCTTTACCTCTGCTTAATCACCTTTGGTATTAGAAATTGGGTTTTCTGAAAATTTGCGTGTTCCTTGCGCGTTACTGATCCTGTAAACATATTTTATTCAAGTACAACACAAATTTTTCTATCCCTCTGACATTAAAAGGATTTATTTTTGAGATTAATTGGATATGTTTAGATTTAGCATGGTATAAAGATTATATATTATAAATAAATATTATATTTAAATCATATTTAATTATTATTTCAATTCTATTATTCAGCATATTTCTTTTCTTTCTTCTATGTACTATCATCTCGATATAACGTGAAGTTATTTATTTTACAAAATAAAATGTAATATCGTATTCACGATATCCTCTAATTCACTTTTCTCTAAGAAAAAATACCAGTAAAGGTTATAGGTAGAATGATCAGCAGCTGGTATTGATTTTACCACGAATGTATCCAGGATTCAGCCATAGCTGTTCTTGGCTTCCTTGACATATACACGCCAGATTCATGATAGAAGCAAATATGTATCAAGCTGAAATTTGAATTTCGTTTTCAACAATCATAACATTCCAAGACGTTGACCTTCCAGGTTATTTTCAAATTTAGAAGCTTCATGGATTACTGTATTAAGTGTTGTGACATGTCCCTCAGTATTGCTGATATTGTTCCTCTGGAAATGGCGGTCTCTTTATCAAAGTATTTGACAAATTCCAGAATCTTGTAAAATTTTCTGTAACAGAGTGGATGTTATTCTAAACACATTTGAGAGGATAATTTAAAAAAAATTTCAAGTTTTATGGTTTATGTAAAACTAGCGGATGTACCCGGCTTCGCCCGGGTTTTACACGAGTAAAGGTTTGTCTAACGAACATTTGTTAAAACAATTCCCTATAAACTTATAAAAAAAAAGATAGATATATTTTGATAATTTGAAACTCGTAAATTTGAATCTCTCGATAAAGTGAACATTTTTTCCCGGTCCCTTGAAAAATACTCGATAGTTGAATAAAATCAATATTAATTGGTTCCCTCGGTAATTGGAAGTTAAAGTAATAGTATCTTGCCTTGGAATTGTATCATTATTCTTGTCTCAAATAAATTGCCGTGTCATCCTGAATTTTGTCTTTCCTAATTTTCTACATTAAAAATTATCATTTTATCTAGTGAACATTTTTTCCCGGTCCCTTGAAAAATACTCAATAAGTTTAATAAAATCAATATTAATTGGTTCCCTCGGTAATTGGAAGTTAAAGGAATAGTATCTTGCCTTGGAATTGTATCATTATTCTTGTCTCAAATAAATTGTCGTGTCATCCTGAATTTTGTCTTTCCTAATTTTCTACATTACAAAATCATCATTTTATCTATTCTCCCAATATATATTTTGTAGATAAATGATAAAACTAACTTTGACTTGTGCGCAATTAATAGGTAGAAAATCTTACTTTTGATAAATAATCATCATCATTTAGTTAAATCTACAAATCTGCAAATAACTCTAAGGATATTCAAGATATTCAAGAAATTATTTTTCAAAAACCTTCCCGGCGATTGGATGTATGGTTTTTGAATCTATAGAGTACAGATAGACATTCATATATATATATATATATAGAGATTAATTAAATTACTTTTGTAGAAATATACAGATTATTTTAATTAATATTTTAATCCTTTTTATTTTTCGGTGTGAAATTATATTAGTAAAAAAATCCGAAGAGGATGCCTCCAAACTTCTAATAAATGAAGCATGTTAACGCTTCAAGAATGAACTCCTAGAGTGAGAGTGTTGATTCTATTTGTCTATTTTATACAATAATTATTCTCAAAATAACACTCGTTTTTTAAAAAATTATTTCCATCCTTCTATATATCCTACAATTAACATCACTTGTTCCAACAGATTCATTTATGCCACTCTTTCAGAACGCATATTTTAGTATGATTGCAGAAATCAATTATATATATATATAAAAATGAATGTATGTGTGTCTGTTTGTCCTTTATGCCTGACCAAACCACTCATTGGAACGCCATGAAACTTTGGGAAGTTATTTAGTATAGCACTGGGAAGGTTTCTAGCAAAAAAAATTTGAAATAACTTTTCGCTTTAAAATAATCAAGATAAATATTCTAATTTATCTGTTATAATTCAACAATCTGCTCTAAATATTATCATGATGATACGATGATTTTGTAATGTAGAAAATTAGGAAAGACAAAATTCAGGATGACACGGCAATTTATTTGAGACAAGAATAATGATACAATTCCAAGGCAAGATACTATTCCTTTAACTTCCAATTACCGAGGGAACCAATTAATATTGATTTTATTAAACTTATCGAGTATTTTTCAAGGGACCGGGAAAAAATGTTCACTTTATTGAGAGATTCGTTAGACAAACCTTTACTCGGGTAAAACCCGGGCGAAGCCGGGCACGTCCATGCAAGAATAATGATACAATTCCAAGGCAAGATACTATTCCTTTAACTTCCAATTACCGAGGGAACCAATTAATATTGATTTTTTATTCAACTTATCGAGTATTTTTCAAGGGACCGGGAAAAAATGTTCACTTTATCGAGAGATTCGTTAGACAAACCTTTACTCGGGTAAAACCCGGGCGAAGCCGGGTACGTCCGCTAGTTAAGTATATAATATTCGTTCAAATTTTTTAATTTTTGTATATATATATTTAAGAAGACTTAGACATGAAAATTGACTTTACAAATTAGTTGCTAAATAAAAACTAGACTTTTGACACAATTAGAAAATAACTCATTTTTATCTTCACAAAATGAAGAAAGCTACCTTAATAACTATGTTCTGCAAAGTGATATTTTAACACAAGGTCAGCGCTTTTGTTAGAATGGATTCAATGACAAATTCAAGGTCTGTCGACCACTTCAATCCACGAATGCAGATACAAAGTCACTAACCATTTATTCCTCATTCACACTATCTAGTTCCTAGCAATTATCACTTATTCGGATATTGAACAATCGAAAGAAAACAAATTTGAAGATTAAATGATTATGTAGTTTTAAGGAGGACCAAACACGAAACCTCCTATTGAGAAAGGAATAAAATCATTGGGGGTGGTCGGTGTGAAAATAAATAGCATTGCAAAGATGATAACTACACACAATCAAAAATAATATTGAAAATTAATAAACATCTGGGGAAATCTCAATCCCCACACCTACCATTAATACATTAGCTCTCATATTACTTTCCCTTTTACAAAATATGGGACTAGTGGTTACAATTGATACTTCAATTGATCTTTCACCTTGAAATGAGGAATATTGGTGAGCGCCGTGTTGAAATAATACATATGGTTCATTTTACCCATTTTGATATTTAATGACGTAATATGTACAAAGTCCACAGATAACACTAAAGCAATATTACTTCTATATATAAAACAATAAAATGTATTCTCATTTTCTAAAATTTACCAACTATCTTGCATGGTACCTTGCTACCTTTATACATAGTACATATATACATAGTACATATATACATATATGTTTATACATAGTACATATATACATATATGTTTATTTTGAGACACTTTCATAACCCTTTACAAACAGCAGTTAATCATAGTTATAAATCTATTTGCACTATTCCTTTTACCCCTCAGAGCCTCAACATATCCAATTATCTAAAAAACTTTGGTATCCGCACCTTCTACTCTAATACTCCAAATTTAGGCACATTACTCAGAAACCCTATCACCAAAAACAGTTTCCCCCCAAAACCCATACACTTTAATAATGCAGTATACTCATTAAAATGTAATAATTGCTCTAGCTTATACATAGGTGAAACTGGTAGACACATAAAAGATAGAATCGATGAACATATCCGAAATATCAGAAATAATGACCCTAGATCCCTCATAGCCCAACACATTTCAAATACAGGACATACTTTTAATACAATAGAACCCCGTTCGCATTTTTCTAACATTCAGCATAAATATAAAAGATTGGTTGTCGAGGCGCTGCTATCCCTGAAATATAATAGCATCAATAGGCACATTAAGATTCCGGAACTTTACAATGACATATTTACATAAGCTGTTCATACAACAACCTACAGATTCTTTACTAATAGATTAAACCATATATTAGCATAATTACATTTCTCCTATTACCTGTTTTGTATATCATACATAAAACTTAAATTTTATATCTCTCTAAAAATAATAGTTTTTTTGTTTATGCTAATCACCTGTTTATATATAGATGTATCTTGATTCTTTGTGTAGTTTTATTCCTGTTGAAGGGCGACATTGTGCTCGAAAGCTCGAACGCTTGTTCATAAAAAGATACTCATCCTCTTTGTCTTTGAATGTTTTCTTTAACATATATACATAGTATATCGCCATGAGCAATGAATATTTCTTTATTTAAACACACAAAACGTGATATCCCGGCTAAGGATAATTGCGTCGATTTACATTTTTGAACAGAAACAGTTATAAACATACTATACAAAAAAAAAATAAATGAATTTGAAAAAAGAGAAACAATAAGATATTTTGGAAATATGAATATATTTTCATAAATATATTTACAAAAATGGCTAAATCTGTGACAATTAGATCTGTATTTACAAATTCATATAGATATATAACATTATTTACTGTCTGTTGTCTAGCGCTGAAGAAGAGTGGGCATTCCAGCAGTAGGTGTCTTGAGTCTTGGATTTCCTTGCCACAGTGACAGCTAGAGTACTCAAAGGCTTAATTGTTGCTGAAAATTCCTTTAAATATTCGTGTTTTTTGTAAACTGGGTATTATAAAAGTTAGAACGGAAAACTATGGAATTCGAAACGGGAAAAGCTTTGGAATGTTTGATTTGTTCTTACAAACAATTCATCCATTTTAGCACTTAAAAATGTTCTAATTATACTTGGAGCATGTGGTCTAAAAGCATTTTGATCCTCTATAAATGTTGAGCCAAATCATATGTAATTATTTTAGATACAGTTGGAAGAAGTAGTTTAACAGGCTCTAATTGCATAAATACAATTTTGATATTGAATAGAATTTAGTTTTTATTTACATCGACTATTAAAAAATTTGAACTAAATTTCTGAACTATACGTAAGAACTGGTCTGATGATTGTTTTATACAGAATTATTATTATTAATATTTTTATTTTTTTGTGTTTATTCCCAACATTTTTCCACCAAGTGAAAACAATATTTTTCATTCTTACGATCCTACACAAAAGGTCGTTGATATGTGGGCTAAAATTTATCTTTTTTTTTCTACGATTTGAGAATTTTATGCCTAATATTTTAACTTGGTCTACTGGGTTTAAAATAATATTCGGTATTTCAATTGGAACTTTAGGTTTATTATGTAAGTAAAGTGAATCCGTTTTCTCTGGGCTTATGAATTGACAAGAGAAAATACATTTATTATATATATGATACCAATAATTTATAAAAATATAAATTTTGAAAATTTTATTCAACTTTACCGAATATAAGGCTCTTATAACTACTAACTTTACTATTTATTTCTGCAGAGTGAATGTTTAGAAACACAATCTCAAATTACAGAAACTGACTTCTTCAGATATATCAAGCTTTAATATACATTTTGAAACAATTGATAAATATAGAAAATGATTAAGAGAGAGAGAGAGAGATAGAGAGAGAGAGTTAATAATTGTTGGTATGACATATTTTGTGATCTGTTCGCTTTATTTTTATTATTTTAGTTTCAAATCATGAGATTAATTTTAAATTGACAATATTCTAAAAAGTCGTTTCATTTTAATCACAGATATATTTTTTCAAACAGAATTTTAAATCAAACTTATAATGTTACTATTTTTTTCAAGATCCTATAATCTATTATTTAGATGTGTAACTGAAATAAAACATTCAAAAGTATCTCCAGAGATTTCTATATATAAGAATTTGTAATTATCTTTTAGCTTACAATTTCTAACTTCAATTGATGCGTTAAATTTCGAAATGGTATTTAATACGTGTTTTTCTCAAAGGTATTTTTTATTTAAGGTAAAGAATATAAATCAAAGAATTGAAGAAACTATTTCCAGCTGGGAAACAAAAAACTAACAATTTTTTGATTGATGCATTGAATATATGGAGATGGTATTTGCTAGGTTTATTATTTTAAATTGTTTCTATCATTTTACAAATATATTTACTACATTTATAAATATTTACCTAGAAAAACAATGTATGTTTAAAAGGTGGCCCAGAAGCATTAATCATTTTATTTTTATTAAAAATTAAAAGAAAAACTAGAATAAAAACTATATCTATTTTAATCTAGTTTGTTTTTTAATTTTTACTTTAAAAATTCGGGACTTATGGGCCAACCTATATTTTAGGGACAACACTTTTCATATTTATTCAATTATATGTCAAGTTTAGAAATTTATAAAATGAGGAAATTGATATTTGTCTTTCTTGAATACAAGGTAATATTTGATATATATATATATATATATATATATATATATATATATATATATAATCAATATTTGTTTATCCAATTAGGCACACTTACATGGGTTAAGAATAGAAGGTGTATTTAAAATTTTGATTTGTCATAATTATCGCGCTAATGCTCCATTTGTATTAAGAAAAATATATAATGACATATACTTTTTTCAAATAAAATAAATACTATTGGCCTTACTGCAATATTTAAAATATTGGGAGGACCTGACTCCTGTGGTGATTTCTTTCAGAGTTTTCTCATCAGATTAACCTACCTAACCGCTCTGATAATATATTAGTCTGTTTTTCTCATATACAGTACAGGTTCTGAGCCTCTAGACAGTACCAGGTATAACAGCTCGATACAATTCCAAGGCGGTAAACTGGTAAAACTTCTAGAAGGTTCACCACTGATGGCCTCCCCACAATTTTTATTATCCTAGAAAGTCATTAGAATACTATTTTTTCAAAAGGTGTAATTAGTTTATAAATAGTTATTATCACTTAATTACAATGATTATTTTATAGCTAGAGTTACAAATTTTGTTGTGTATTTAGGGTTATCGCGTAGTTGTAAACATATTATTTTAACTCGTACTAATCCTTTTCTATATGTATTTATTATTTAGACAATTTCAATAGGATTATACAATATATTTATAATAGAAATAGAGTAATTTAGATTATATATTAAGTCTAATTAACGACGCGGATGGTGTCGTTATTTACAGAAGCCAGAAAACGAAGATGCAGAAAGATGATGTTAAAAAAGAATAATTATATTGACCGGTCATTATTTATCCCTATATATATAAAAGTCAGTGTATGTATGTATGTATGTATGACAATTGAGAATTAAAACATATTTATTGTCATCTCGACAATATTACAAATTATTCAAAGAGAACATTTTAAGAAGGAATAAAAGAAAATATATACAGAATTGGAATATATACATATTTATAAAGTGATGATGGAGGAAGAAGGAAGGCATCCTCGGCGCTGGAGGGTCCTCGTCCAGGCGATGAGCGGGTCCTCCACTCCACCGAGCCCAACCTGGACAAAGTGGCGATAGACGCGCAGCTTTGCCGACGCCAGGATGGTCAGGGCGTCGTCCTCAAGGCCGGACCCGCCGAAGATCCAGGCCTGCAGGTCAGGGGGCCGCCCGATGATGTTGAAGGCCTCTCTGATGAGGGGCCTGATGGAAGAGCAGCTCCAGTAGCGGTGGCCGAGGGAGCGGTCGACGGACCCGCAGGCAGGACACGAGGGGCCGGCCGAGGCAGGATGGGCCGGATGGGGTAGAGCGTGGAGGGCCAACTTGAAGGCGGCATCGGCCTCATGCCCCGAGAAAGCGCAGCGCCGAAGCGAGGCCCAGTCGATCCTGGATGGTGGGCTGATGGTGGGTGCCCATCTCGCCAGGAATCGGGAGATCGGCGTGGCCGCGAGGCGCGGACGATCCAGGGTCCGTCGGGCCGAGCGCGTCGTGAGGCCGTTGAGGAACGGCGTGGCCGTCCCGCGCAGCACCACAGCCGCAGCTAATGAAGATGATGAAGATGGAGACTCCCCCCCGAAGCCCACGGCGTTCTCGGAGGTCAGCCTCCGGCAGAAGGCGCCCAGGGCCGCGGCCTCAGCCAGGACGGAGCGCGTAGGGCGGGCGATGAGGTGGCCCTCCGCGAGAAGGTCCCGGACTCGGGCTCCGCGCCAGCGGGCAGGGGCCAGGAGGTCGGGAGGGCGAAGGAACCGGCAGCCACCGATGATTGGGATGTCCAGCAGCTGAGATGTGGGGACCGCCCGGTGATTGAGGCTCAGGATCTTGGAGGCCTCCTCCCACAGCTTCAGCAGCCGGAGACGGCGGGGCTGGAGACGCGTGCCGTCTGGCGGAGGGCGGATCCAGGCCTCGCTGCTGCTGGCGACCAGCCAGTCGAAGCCGTTCCTGCCTCCGCGGAGCGCGACCTGCACACCCTTGAGGCAGGCAGGCTGGAGTTGGGTTGCCAGGTCGAGGAGGCCGAGGCCTCCGATGGCAACAGGCCTCGCCATGACGGCGGCGGGAAGCCACGCCGTGTGCTCGGGCCCCCAGACGAACCTCGCTAGTCGGGCCTGCAGCTTGGCGATGGTCGGGGGTGATGGCAGGTACCCGTGCAGGTGATGCTGGATGGTGGAGCCCACCAGCGAGTTCGCCGCTCTAGCTCGCCCGACGAGGGAGAGGCCGCGGGTGAAGGGCGTCCATCTGCGGCAGGCGGACTCCAGGAGGGCGAGAAGATGCTGTTCCTGATGGGCTACGGAGCTCCTGGGGGCGATGTCGAGCCCGAGGACCCTGATGGAGGTGGTCGACCAGGAGGCGCCGAGAGGGGAGTCGCCGCGGTTGCGCCAGACGCCGCACCAAAGGCCCGCGCTCTTCCCGAGGTTGACGACGATACCGGAGGCCCGCTTGAAGTCTTCGAGGACGGTCGCCACCCGCTCGAATTCTTCGTCGCGATGGATAAGGAGGACGATGTCGTCGGCGTAGGCGATGACGTTGCCCACGCCGAGGGTCGACTCCAGGCGACGTAGCAGCGGCCCCGTAGCGATGCTAAAGAGCGCGGCACTCACGGGGCAGCCCTGTCGTAGGCCGTTGAGGAGGGGGAAGGCAGTGGTGTGAAAGCCTCCAGCCCGGATCGTTGCGTCCGCCCCGGCGTACAAGATGTTAGTCCAGCCCATGAAGGCCGGCGGGAGGCGGAGGGTCGTCATCAGGGACTCCAGGAAGCCGCGGTCCAGCGGCGAGCCCATGGCGGTTGCCTCCTCAACAGCATCCGTCACCAAGGCGATGTTCCAGGACGGGGACCTCCCGGGGACGGCGTACGTCTGGCAGTCTGATACCAGGGCTCGTAGGTGGGGCTTGAGGCGCCGGTGGAGAATGGCAGCCAGCACCCTGTAGTCGGCCGAGGGCAGTGCGATGGGCCTGTATCCCTCAAGGCCGCGACCGCCGCGGGCCTTGGGCACCAGGCAGATAGAGCTGCGCCACGTCGACGGAGGCAGGGCTCCGCGGAGCCGTGACGCCGCGAACACTCGGGCCAGAGCTTCAGCGAAGAAGTCCTCGAAGGCGGAGAGGAGTTCGCATGGCAAGCCGTCCCAGCCGGGGGCCTTTCCGCGAGGGAGGCGGCGGATGGCGGCGGCAATCTCGCTGGGGCAGATTTCGGGCCGGTGGAGAGGGTCCTCCTCGCCCAGCTCGCTGATGGGGGTGACCATGCTGTTGCCGATGAAGGCGGCTCCCGCAGCTGGGTCGCTGGTCGGACGGGCGAAGCGGGGCTGGAAGATCGCGTACGCCTTCCGCCGAAGCTCGGGGCCTTCGATGACGTTGTCGTCGTCGTCCCTGATGACGCTGACCGGGCGTCGAAGATGGATCGCGCGCGCCAGGTCCGGCAGCGACGGGTAGTCGGGCCCGGATGGAGGAGGCCTCGAGCTGCGCCGCGATGTATCCTCTTGCTCGGACGACGTAGCGGTCGCTGGCAGCGTGTCGCGGGTCGTGGAGGGATCTGGCCTCCGCTAACAGCCCCGCCTTGATTGTGGTCCACCTGTCCCACAACAGGATCCCGTCATCGTCGTCGTGCGCAAGGTCTTCCTCCAACTCCCGAATGTAGCCAGCCAGGTGTTCCAGGGCAAGGCCCGAGCGGAGCATCGCGGCCAAGCGAGGCTGGTGAGGGGAGACGGCGGGCGGGCCCACCTGGATCAGCACGAGGCGGTGGTCTGAGAGGTGGTAGTGGCTGGTCGCGTAGGTGGTCACGCGATCCAGGACTCCAGCAGGGACGAGGATTCGGTCCAGGCGGCTGCTCTCAATTTGGTCGCCGTGGCTAGCGACTCTGGAGGGCAGGTGGGCGGCATCAAACTGGGTGGCTACGTCCACCAGCGCAGCCAGGTCCAGAAGAGCGGCGAGGGCATCCGCGGAGGACGACGAAGGCTCCCTGATGTTGAGATCCCCGAGGACCCAGGCACCCTCTTGGATCGCTGTTGCCGCCAGGAGCTCCAATTGCTCTCGCCGCTCGCGGGGGTCGTGTGCCAGATGGGCGTTGATGATGGTCATCTCCTCGCCGTGGACATCGATGACGGCCAAGGCGATGTGGCCCGGCCACAGGACACGCTGTCATAGCACGGCGACGCCTGGCCCGAAGACGCAGGCGAGTCCGGATCCCGGGATGGCAACGGGATGGGTCAGGACAACAGTGTTGTAGCCGAGGCAGAGGTCTTGGCGGCTATCCAGGTGAAATGTGTTTGTCTCCTGGACAAACGCGATGTCCACTCGATGTTGTTTGAGGAGATGACACAGGACAAGGCTCCTCCCCCGAGTGGCGAGCCCTCGCGCGTTGATGGTAGCGACCCTGTAGTTCAGCGACGCTTTTTCTCAAGCGGCTTCCTGACCCTCCTGATGACCCTCTGTACAGTGGAGTCGGTGTCAGGGTGTGCGGCCAGTAGGTGTTGGTCAGCTCGAGGAGAGAGGCAACTTGGGCGGCCGGTAGCGAGGCCAGGTCTTTCTTCAGCATCTTTCGAGAGGAGAGGAGATCCAAGGTCTTAGCTCTGCAAGGTCCTGAAGCACGGATTGGACGATGGGGAGGGTGGGGAGCCCGTCAAAGTGTTTCTCGAGCTGGGCGCGTCCGGTGCGCTTCTGGGAAGACGTGGAAGAGGTTGAAAGTTCTTCCTCGTTCGTCATCTCGCAGTCGAGCAGAGGGGTCCTAGCCCCGGGGGGCCGCGGGGGAGCCAGAGGAGCAGGGTGGGCAGCAGGGGCGGGCTGGGCGTGATTCTTTGGTTCGGCAGGCTGGGGCGTCGAAGGGATCGCGGTAGCCTCAGTTGACGTCTCCGCAGGTGGAACAGGGGACGCCGGCGCTGCGGGGGTAGGTGATGGCTGCCTTGGCTGCTGAGGGGGAGGAGGAGGAGGAGAATAAGGGGGCCTTGCGTCGGTGGGGGACGCTGTCTGCCTGGAGCTGATGGTCTGCCTGGCGAGCGCTGGACAGTTGGCTCTGCGGTGGCCCTGTTTTCCGCATTTTGAGCACTTTATGCCAAAGGAGAGGAAGGCGGGCAGGGAATCTCCCTTGGATTGAATGTCCAGGCGGGTGGGCAGCCTGTTCAGTTTGATGCCGTCCTTGAGCAGGATGAAGGCCTCCTGGCGGCCGTCGGTGAATATGAACTCCCCCATTTTGACCAGGATGGGGGCGATGGAAGTGACTTTCCCGTATGGGCTCAGGGCGTTCACGACGGTGAAGTCCTCCACAAAGCCGGGCAGGTTGGCCACGACTATTCGCTCTGCCCTCTTGCGGAAGGGGAAGACCTTGAGGGACGTTCCCTCAATCTCCAGGCCGTCCTCGACCAGACGGTTCGCAAGGTCCTTGCTCGCGAGACCGACGATGTAGTGGCCGTTCATTCTGTTGAATTGAGTGATGTAATTTGGCCCCCCAACCAGCTTGGACATTGCCTTTAGGTAGGTGTGGTCCGGGATTTCTGGGCACAGCTCCACGAAGATGTAGTTTTCGTGGGTAGATGAGTTCTGCCTCGCCTTGGCCTCGGCGATGTTCTTGCGTGTCGCCTTGATCTCCTGGGGCGGCACTTTTCTCGGCCCTGTTGGCCGCTTCCGCTGCTGGGAGCCGCGCTGCTCTCCAGGCTTGTTGGGCTGCCTTGCAGCGTGCTCAGGTGACGTTGAGCCAAGGCGCCTCTTCTTGCCTTTCTTGACGACGATGAAGCCTTCGCTGTCGTCCACCTCCGCCATCTCGCTGTCGGCCCAGTTGAGCGAGGCCGGGTTGGCTAGATTCTCGCTGGAAGAGGCAGCAGTCGTTGGCGCCGTGACGTCACGCGCGGCGGCCAAATTTACATGCATGTTGCCTGCCGGCGATTTTGCATGATTAGCTTTTTCAAGCGATTCTTCAGAAATAGTCTTCTGTAGAACGAATTTTGGTGATATCTCGTCACCGGTTTGGGATACACAGCTGGGCCTTTCAGGCACGGATTCAGCTGCTTCCGGGCTACTCGCCAGTACCAAATTTGGCTTTTCTTTTGCCATTCATACGCCCGCCAGAGGCGAAAAACGGCGGAGCTAAATGTATGTGGGTATCTATGTCGGCTATACACGTCCACAATACGTAACTAATCTGACTGAATTTTCAACAGTATATAGAGTAGAATCTGGAAAAACTTATAGTGAAATTTCAGGTCTCTATCCCGAATATAATTCGAGTTATTTGCAAATTGCGTTGCGAATTTGCCCTTTCGCTCGCAAGCAGCGCCTCTAGTGGTGAAAATGGGAGGTAATATCAGCTGACCTAATTTACATGTAAAACGTGTTTCAACAGGACATAGAGAAAAATCTGGAAGATATATTTATCGGATTTTTAGCCAAGAAAATTTGAAATTGAAAGGTTCTGAACAAAAATAGCTGTATTTTATTCAGAAAATGATCATGACAATATTGCTGTATCATGTTTGATTATCAGATACAAAATTATAAGGGGAACATTTTCAAAAAGCAGAGACCACGGGTAAAGCCAGTTCATTTTTAGTATGCAAGAAATTCTAACAGAAAAACATTTATTCGAGCAGAAGATACGAAGCCAGATCATCTTTCTATAAAAATATCGCTTCTCAGACACAAAGTTTGGAGCGGGACGTTTCACAAAAGTGACATCCGCGGCGCCAATTTATAATTGTAACGAATAGTATTTGAATAAAAAATTTAATCGGGTAAAACCCGGGCGTTGCCCGGGTCATTCGGCTAGTATTATATAAAATTGACCAGTCAATATGAAATATCAATCACAAATATTTTGGGAACACCTTGATCAAGTAATCGAAAAATTAGAAGTATCTTATATTGTTAAAATGATGCAACAGGTTTCTGTAAATAAGTTTAACGATTGATAATCTTCTCGGTATTGTTTATGCGATAAAACAGAATAAGAGAAGAAAAGTTTCTTTATTTCAATAAAGAAACTTTTCTTCTCTTATTCTGTTTTATCGCGTAAATAAGTTTATTTTCATTTTATTAGTCTATTCTCAAACTTTCGGGCATTTCCGTATTTCTACACGAGTACAAACACAAAACAATAAACGCCGTTATTATGTTTTATACTCCTGTGTAGAAGAGCGGAATGGCCGATAGTTTGCACAGATTAAATTGAAAGAAACTCATCTCTAGAAACCTGTTGCATTATCAATCAAATGTATCACAATCATCAATCATATCCTATATTGTACAAAATGATTGTAAACAGTCTTTTAGATAAAAAAGAGAGAAAAAAATAGGATCCCCGTTGCGGCAAACTACCCGGAATGTCTTACTGTACACATACATTGCAGCAACACACATACTATTCTTTTATGTTGTTTTTATTTTGCCTCTTTTTAGGATTATAAGAGAGTGTTAGTGTTATATAAATTAAAAATAAAGAAGGTATATCCTGACCAGGAGCACAAGTGTGGAGCACATTAATATCAACACCTGACCTTTATATATTTTTTTTAAATTATTTTTTCTATTATTTTATCACATATAATTAAGGCTTCCGTGCATTTGTGGTGTTTACCTTTGTGTTTATTTATTTTATTGTGGTGGGGTGTGAAGGGTTTAACCTGTTTGTTAGAGTTGAAACAACAAAGCTATGTGATAGCAGCAAAATGAATTGTAATGTAAATATGGGGGATTACTTTAGAATTTATTGTGAAGTACATCATTATTCGTTTTTTATTCTCAAATGGAAAGATGTGTCTGAATAGTTTTCATGATATAATTAATTTAATGGAGGTGAGGGTGTAAGTTGAAGTTGTTTATGATATTATTTGTTATGGTATTAAGCTAAGAAGATGAAATCACAAAAGGAGAGAAAAAGTTATATAAACACAATATTAAACAACTATAATAATATAACCCTGTCTTTAAGTTCACTATAGAAGAGAGAATATTAATCATCATATTCAGTCATAGCAAATGAAGAAAAACGCAACTAAATTGAAAACATGTGTGTACTATAAATTATTTCACATCACTTGATCTAGCTGCTCTCTCACATTAGATAACTGCGGTAAAACTTCCACACCCAATATATCCCAGCCTAATCCTACGGGGTGTGTTCAAAAGGTATCGCGACTTTTGTGTTTTTTTCAAAAATTATTTATTTATTCATGAATACCTATTTTGTCCCCTTCAAAGTAATCCCCATGAGATATTATACACTTGTGCCAACGGTTTTTCCAAACTTCGAAGCACTTCAAAAATCATTTTAAAAATCTTTTTCAGCTCCTCCTTCGATGCCGCTTTATCTCGTCAAGCGTAGCGTAACGTCGTCCTTTCATGGGCCTCTTCAGTTTAGGGAACAAGAAAAAGTCACAGGGGGCCATATCTGGGGAATACGGTGGCTGCGGCATCATTAGTGTGTTGTTTTTGGCCAAAAAGTCGCGCACAAGCAACGATGTGTGAGTAGGGGCGTTATCGTGGTGCAAAAGCCAATTTTTGTTCTTCCACAAATCCGGGCGTTTCTGGCGGATTGCTTCGCGAAAATTGCGCATAACTTGCAGTTAATATTCCTTATTTACCGTTCTAACCTGTGGCAAGAACTCATGATGCACCACGCCCCTGCATCGAAGAAACCTGTCAGCAAAACTTTCACATTCGACCGTACTTGGCGCGCTTTTTTCGGTCTTGGTTCGTGCGGCAGCTTCCATTGAGATGATTGAGCTTTGGATTCCACGTCATAACCATAAACCCACGCTTCGTCACCAGTTATAACCCTCTGGAGCAAATTTGGGTCGTCGCGGACAGAGTCCAACATCTCATTAGCAATGTTCATGCGATGCTGATTTTGGTCGCAATTGAGCAATTTTGGTACGAATTTCGCGGCGACCCGTCTCATGCCCAAATCATTGATAAAAATCGAATGGCATGAGCCAATCGATATGTTTAGGTCCTCAGCAACTTCTCTAACGGTGATTCGACGATTGGCCAATATCATTATCTCCACTTCATTATTTTTTTCGTCTGTTGTTGAAGTGCTCGGGCGTCCGGCACGCTCTTCGTCGTTCACATCTTCTCGGCCTTCTGAGAACATTTTGTACCACAGATAAACGCTGCTTCGGTCCAAGGTAGCTTCTACGTATGCCACAGTCAACTTTCGGAATGCATCCGCGCACTTAATTTCGTTTTTCACACAAAATTTGATACAGGTTCTTTGAACCATTTTTTTAATAGGTAAAAATCGAAGACGATCCAAAACACCTGCAAGCAAAGCAGCTGTCAACAATTAAGTGAACATTGAAAATGGCCGAGCTTGTCGGCATAAGTGAGAGACATGAGTACCAACATAAAGCCACAAAAAGATCGAAATTCGAATATACGTAACCCGCGAAAATTCAAAGGTCGCGATACCTTTTGAACACACCTCGTACTTCACCACAATAACAGCAACACAGAATTCAACTTCAGTTAAAACAAGGGAATCCTAAAGATTTCAAAGATTAACATAACATATATGTCAACTAATAGACAAAGAGAAAAAAATAGAAACAAAAATATGTATAAATTCATCATTAGTATAACTTTCTTTATTCAACCATTTCGACAGCTGAATTCTCAATACAACAACAATGGGACTATTTAATTGTTCCCTCACTATTCCTTTTTTATTTAACATCATTTGACCTTATATGAACTATGTAATAAGGAAATTTATATCTCAATTTCTCTCTCAATTTGTCCTCCGGTGGGCGCCACCAATGAAGACCTTGTATATATTTTATTAATTTTATATATGTATTCATCTATATATATATACTAGAACAGGAGTGGCGAACGTGCGGCCTTAAGGCCGCATGTGGCCTTTTCTTGCCCAAGTTGTGGCCTTTTCTTAAATTCAAAACTATAATTTTTGTTTCGCAGTTTTCAATTACTTTCATTATTTTATTGAAAATATCTAATACGAATGTCATATATAATATAATATATATATATATATATATATATATATATATAAATAAATAGTTGTATAGTTTTATAGTTAAGTATTTTATTAAAATTATCTTCATTAATTTGATTATTTAATTTCAAATTATAAAATTTGTAAAATGTTATTATTTAGTATAGATAGAGAGAAAAAAAAAATTCTTTACTTCTAAACATCATCTAGTTAATTATATATTTATAATTAATAACAATAAAATGCTATACAATGCTATTAAAATTTATAATAAAAAAGTAAATATAATTTCAATATTATAAAATACTGTAATATGAATTCTAATATATCATTAAATTGTTGTAAAGGTATATACTTTGGACAGTTTCTAAGATTTTATAGAATAAATAATATATTAGAAAATTTCATAGAAGATGTTAAAAATTTAAACATGGAATTTATTAAAAACAAATTTAGTATCAGACAAGTAAAATATTTCAACAGTATATCTATTATAAAATACTTTTAAAAAAATAAATGGAAATATCCATTTATTAAATCAACTTTCTATAATTTCTCTCAATAATAAATAATACAAATTTATATTCTTTAACAATTAGTTAAATTAAATAGCTGATTTGAAGATTTTTTCACAAGATGTTTAAAGTAATATTGTATAGAATTCATTTTTTTTTAATCTCCAATTTCTGGGGAGGAAAATGGAAATTAAATAAAAGTGAATTTTCACATTTAATAGCTTTATTAAACTCTAATAATTTGCCTTTTTAAAGGAATATTGAAAGATGAATAAGTGTTGAATCAGTTATTTTAATATAACTAGCTGTAAAGATTATAAAGTTTGGTATTCTTCCATTAACTAACTTTTCTCTCTTCTTTGAATATCTTTTTGTTCTAAAACTTCAAAACAAACGGTCTAATTTAGTCCCCACCCCCCCCCCCCCCCACAACATGTGTCATCCAGAAATAGATGTTTACAGTTGAAGACGCCGCGGGCAAGGTAGGTCACGGTTGGAACTTGTTAATGGAATTTGTTATATCTGTTCATATAAATGTTTCACTGAATTAACTTTATATTAACACATAAAATCCGGTTGAAAAGAGATCTATGACGTAATAGAGAAGGGATGAAACGCCGCTGAATTTCTATTTGAGAATTCCCGGTTCAGCAGATCTCTTTTTTCAATAATTACTCCAATTTTAATTTTTTTTGTATATGTCTGGTCTACCAATAGGGTTTCAAAACATAATAACCAAACTTATAACAAAAGTTAATTAATAATATAGATATATTACTAAATACAACTATTTATATTCATATTTAAAAAAAAAAATTTTAAAAATCATTTAAAAAAAAAAAGGATAAAATATAAAATTATAAAAAAATATATATATATATACTAACAACCTTATCTACCTCCTTTCTCTCTTTTTTCTAACTATCATATATATTCTCACTTCTATTATTCTATATATAGGATTAGAGTAGGTCTAAATGACGTGTAAAAGCCGATACAAAAGACGTTACGTTGTTAAATTTTTATTTTTATTAATTATAAATATATAATTAACTAGATGATGTTTAGAAGTAAAGAATTTTTTTTTCTCTCTATCTATACTAAATAATAACATTTTACAAATTTTATAATTTGAAATTAAATAATCAAATTAATGAAGATAATTTTAATAAAATACTTAACTATAAAACTATACAACTATTTATTTTTATAACTAATTTAGATTTAGCTTGCTAATCTAACCAAATCTACTTGATATGATTTATCATTCTTATCATTTTGCTCATTAAGCTTTAAATGTAGAATCACTGTTATATTTTTATTATATAGTTTTTACACTATATATATATATATATAAATATGTGGCCTTCTCAAAAATGGTAAAATCAAAATTGGCCTTCTAATATAAAAAGGTTCGCCACCCCTGTACTAGACGAATGGCCCGGGCAACGCCGGTTTTACCCGATTGAATGTTTTTATTCAAATACTATTTGTTGCAATTATAATTTGGAGCCGTGGATGTCACTCTTGTGAAACGTCCCGCTCCAAACTTTACATGTACATTAGGTCAGCTGGCATTACCCCTCATTTTCACCGCTAGAGGCGCGAGCGAATTGACTTTTTGTAAATATACATAATTATAAAGATAGAAGCTTCTATAGAAGAGATAATGATCATAATGATGATGCGCGCGCATCCGTGACAGCGGCCGATGAGGAATTGAGGAATTGAGGAAAGACGGTCGTGATTATATATATTAATAATAATAATATACTAATAATTATTATTATTATTATCATTAGATAATGATAATGATCATAATGATGATGCGCGCGCATCCGTGACAGCGATGAGGAATTGAGGAAAGACGGTCGTGACTATATATTAATAACTAGCGGACGTACCCGGCTTCGCCCGGGTTTTACCCGAATAAAGGTTTGTCTAACGAATCTCTCGATAAAGTGAACATTTTTTCCCGGTCCCTTGAAAAATACTCGATAAGTTGAATAAAATCAATATTAATTGGTTCCCTCGGTAATTTGAAGTTAAAGGAATAGTATCTTGCCTTGGAATTGTATCATTATTCTTGTCTCAAATAAATTGCCGTGTCATCCTGAATTTTGTCTTTCCTAATTTTCTACATTACAAAATCATCGTATCATCATGATAATATTTAGAGCAGATTGTTGAATTATAACAGATAAATTAGAATATTTATCTTGATTATTTTAAATCGAAAAGTTATTTCAAAAATTTTATTTGCTAGAAACCTTCCCAGTACTATACTAAATAACTTCCCAAAGTTTCATGGCGTTCCAATGAGTGGTTTGGTCAGGCATAAAGGACAAAAGACACACACACACACATACATTCATTTATATATATATATACTAGCGGACGTACCCGGCTTCGCCCGCGTTTTACCAGAGTAAAGGTTTGTTTAACGAATCTCTCGATAAAGTGAACATTTTTTCCCGGTCCCTTGAAAAATACTCGATAAGTTGAATAAAATCAATAATAATTGGTTCCCTCGGTAATTGGAAGTTAAAGGAATAGTATCTTGCCTTGGAATTGTATAATTATTCTTGTATGGACGTACCCGGCTTCGCCCGGATTTTACCCGAGTAAAGGTTTGTCTAACGAATCTCTCGATAAAGTGAACATTTTTTCCCGGTCCCTTGAAAAATACTCGATAAGTTGAATAAAATCAATATTAATTGGTTCCCTCGGTAATTGGAAGTTAAAGGAATAGTATCTTGCCTTGGAATTGTATCATTATTCATAAAATCAATATTAATTGGTTCCCTCGGTAATTTGAAGTTAAAGGAATAGTATCTTGCCTTGGAATTGTATCATTATTCTTGTCTCAAATAAATTGCCGTGTCATCCTGAATTTTGTCTTTCCTAATTTTCTACATTACAAAATCATCGTATCATCATGATAATATTTAGAGCAGATTGTTGAATTATAACAGATAAATTAGAATATTTATCTTGATTATTTTAAATCGAAAAGTTATTTCAAAAATTTTATTTGCTAGAAACCTTCCCACTACTATACTAAATAACTTTCCAAAGTTTCATGGCGATCCAATGAGTGGTTTGGTCAGGCATAAAGGACAAACAAACAGACACACATACATTCATTTTTATATACAGTGGACCCTCGGTTTGCGAGCATAATCCGTTCCAGAGCCATGCTCGTACTCCAAAACGCTCGTAGTGCGAAACTAATTTCTTATTTTTAATAATTGAAACTCGGGCAATTCTTCTTGCTACGAAGAATTGCACAGTTTCCCACATTTTACATATTTCCCGAATCTGATCTGAAGGGAGGGATCCCAGTGAATTTTCATCCATCACGATTACGGGCAACCATCACGAGTTGCTCGTAATGCGAAATTTCACTCGTAATCCGAGGTAAAATTTTTCAAAAATTTTTGCTCGTACTGCGAAAAGCTCGTACTCCAAGGTGCTCGTAAACCGAGGGTCCACTGTATATAGATAAAATAAAATAATAATAATAATATACTAATAATTATTATTATTATTATCATTAGATAATGATAATGATCATAATGATGATGCGCGCGCATCCGTGACAGCGAAGAGGAGTTGAGGAAAGACGGTCGTGACTATATATGTTGACTAGCCGAATGACCCGGGCAACGCCCCGTGTTTTACCCGATTGAATGTTTTTATTCAAATACTATTTGTTACAATTATAAATTGGAGCCGTGGATGTCACTCTTGTGAAACGTCCCGCTCCAAACTTTACATGTACATTAGGTCAGCTGGTATTACCCCTCATTTTCACCGCTAGAGGCGCGAGCGAATTGACTTTTTGTAAATATAGATAATTATAAAGATAGAAGCTTCTATAGAAGATAATGATCATAATGATGATGCGCGCGCATCCGTGACATGAGGAATTGAGGAAAGACGGTCGTGACTATATATATTAATAATAATAATAATATAATAATAATAATTATTATTATTATTATCATTAGATAATGATAATGATCATAATGATGATGCGCGCGCATCCGTGACATGAGGAATTGAGGACAGCGATGAGGAAAGACGGTCGTGACTATATATGTTGATAATAAAATAATAATAATAATATACTAATAATAATAATTATTATTATCATTAGATAATGATAATGATCATAATGATGATGCGCGCGCATCCGTGACAGCGATGAGGAATTGAGGAAAGACGGTCGTGACTATATACGTTGATATTAATAGTAATTTTTTGAGAAAATAGAAAAGTAAAATATATTAAATTAAGAAATACAGATTCAGTATTTAATATGAGTCAGCACAGCAAGCTAATTCTGTATCGAATTATATTGTTAAGAGAATTTCGAAATTTAAAAAGTGGCTATTTAGTTTAAACATGTAAGGTTTGTTTTTATATATAATAAATAAAAAATAAATATATAGTCTTTTTAAAGCCTATTAATATATATGTATTCAATTATTTAATATTTAGCCTCATATATTATTATATGAACGGTTAATAAATCAGTTTAAATCTCAATCTTTGTCTTCTACTCTTATTTTTTCAAAGAAAACATTTTACACAACACTAGAATATATAAAGTTTCTTTAAGAACATTTTTCTTATATAAACTTCTTTTTAAGAAATATTATTTATAAAGATTTTTAAATTGGATGTTTATGATATATAACAAAGATATTTTTTTCTAATCCCGTTTATAGCTGTTTTCCTTGAATATAAATGGTTGATATTTAAAATAACTTTTATTGTGTTTTCATTCAATTATTATGTAAATATAAATGACGTTCAAAGAATCAAATATTAAATTGTAAATTCATATATAAGCAAAATTGAATTTGAAATAAATTCTCAAAATAAATTATATACATTGAAAATTATTTTCTAGTATATTTTATGTAAGGTCTCAATATAAAAATAAACAAAATTCCATGGAAGACATCACTAGAAATCTTATTCATTCGAGTTCTATTTTCGCAATTAGTTTATGTTGTTAAATTTTTAAATAAATATAAATTATTTTCAACTCGTGTGAAACAAACACTCCTAAATGAGAAATGTCGTGATTTTTATTTAATCATATAGAAAAGCTATTGGTACTTGAAAGCTAGAATTTCTAAAAAAAGAGAGACCCACTGTAAGAAAACCTTATTAAACCATGAAACGCTTTGTTAACCATTTTATATGAATATTCTACACTAATTGACCTTTGACCACCTATCTGGGTAATAGTGATCCGACAACATTCTTCAACGGATTCCTGAAAAGCACTAGGCATGTCCTAACGCTGCACATGACTGGTACAGAGCAGGAGGAACAAGCACCGGTTCTGTCCTCTCAAGAGAACAACAGTCTTAATTTTCCAGATTTAAGTCTGGTCATTTACGGACAATGACTTTTCAGAATGGTTGCAAGGTTTTCCCACTATGTATTAAGGCAATTCTCAACCTGCAACCCCAAAACATATTATTGACTGTATTGACTCATCCATTGATGAGCTCTACTCATCCCCGGCAGACACTATCAAAAGTGTCAAACTCTACAAGCTTGATATCCTGATATGATAGAGTGAGATAAGAAAGAAGAAGACTAATCATATGTAACATATTCCAATTATCAGAACGAACAGAATCGTCAATTCAAATAAGGCAATATAAAACGGTTTTGAGCCAGTCAGATTTAATAAACATTTATCTCGATAATTCTATATAATTCTGCTGTATATTTAAGCAGAAAACACTTTCTCAGCTCGCAGTAATCTGGCCTCAATTCACATATCGTACGGGATATAATATTATTGAGGCCACGCCAGTTGGTGAACAAACAATATTGCCAAAATGTAATCTTCGATTTTTTTTAAATAATATTTTTTATGAAAGAACAAAAATGAGGTAATATATATATATATATAAGAAATGGAAGCATTAAAGCACGAAGGTGTCTTTTAAACATAAAAAAAATGACTTCTACTGTCCTTGCTGCGATGAAAAATATATTGGGAGGGCTTGGCTCATCCGTGGTAAACCCTCCCAGCGGTTGCCAATTTAATCTACCAGCCCGCTTCTCTAGAGCTCCAATACTGTATTGGACGATTCTGCTTATATATATTGCTAATATATGTTTGAAAGAAACATTCGTTCTACAATGCTTTCATTTCTCTTATATCGATGACAGGTTATCGCCTTATAATTAATTATGCCCTAACTGGCCTTGTACCTATTGTTTGTGGAAGATAATTTATCGATACAAATATTTATATGTTATTCTAAAGTTAAAAAAAGCTTATGTTCATAGTTGTCTTGAAACCCTTTTCTAAGATTCCACCTTCTACTGCAGCAGAATAGTCCAATACGGGATTAGAGCTCTAAGAAGCGGTCTAGTAGATCAAATTGGCGAAACCACTGGGAGGGTTCACCACTGATGAGCCAAGCCCTCCCAATAAATTTTATTGCAGCAAGGACAGTCGTAGTTTTTTATGTTTAAAGAAAACATTTGTGCTTTAATGCTTCATGTCTCATATATGGATGGCATGCTATCGCTTTATAAAAAAATATATAAATAAACTAAAATGGTTTTTATTTTAATGACCATTTGTGTGTCTTGATTCCAATTAATCTTGAATATTTATTGATTGTATAACTAAGCCTATAGATATTATAGATCAAATAGAGCCATATAAAATAGTATAAGAGTTTTCTTTGTATCTGGTGGAAATATTAAAGGAAAAACTTCTGATTGTGCAGCCTGAAGTATTTGATGGCTCAAGCCATCATCAGAGTTTTTTTTTTTTTCAAATACAAAAATTACGTCAACGTGGGATTTTATCTTAAAGGAAAAAAGTAAGGTTACATTTAAATTTACATAACTTTGCCAAATATTTTCTTATTCTAAGTTAGGAAAGGATGGGGGATTTTAAATAAATATTTCAAACTATATATTATCATAATTAAATATAGGAATGATTTTTCATGCTCAAGATGTAATTTACATTTGAATAATTCATGGGTTAACATGTTATATTACCCTAAACTGTTTTTAGACGCGTTGATAAAAACGTAATTGTATGGAGGAATGAGTGCTTAGACTTTACACACACAATCTATCCGATGAACTTAAGATAGAAGGGTATAATTATATTTTATATCAATTCATTTATTTATAACTATTAATAATATTTAAATTGAGTAAATTCGGGTTGTAATAACTTGATATTTAATGACTAGAATAAACAAAAACGGATTATTCTGCGTTTCGAAAAAGGAAATTGAAACGCATTTTGAAAAATATATTTTTATATTAAGTTCAAATGTATTGAGAAAATAATGGAAAAATATTTGAACTCGTTGTTAGTGAAAGGTAATTTGCGCTAGGCCTAATGTAATCTGCGAGAGTAACTTTTTCACATTTTATTTACTTTTTAATTAAATATTTCATATATAGTTATTTTACATAATTTTGCTTTGTATCATTATTTTTTATATACTTTTGTTTTATATAATTATTTTTGCATACTTTTATTTTTTGTTGACTATATAAAAGACAATAGTCATTAGTTGTAGAGTTCTCTCAAACAATCGGTTTCAAATAAAGCACGCCCGCGCGAGAGGAAAAGAAAACAGTTGTTTTTTTGATTTGATTTGTTTTGCTTTTGTATACAAAAAGTTGATCCTCTTTAAATATTCTGTGGTATATAATCATTAATATTTGCATTGTCATCACCCCTTACCATTCTTGTATATTATTACTTGTAAATAAAATTTTAGAAATAGTTTGCATTTTATGAATAAATTATTTTTACTTAAATTTTGTTATACTCGTTATCACTACCGTGACAACTGGTGGAGAAGCTGGAATATTCCCTCGATGCCCAAGCCGTTAGAAGAAGCCGAAGACTACAAGGACTAGAACCTGAAGAAAACATCGCTATGGTCAAGCAAGAGACACAGACAAAAATGGGTGAGTACCACTTTCAACATTTTAGAAACCCTTCTATTTTTACTGGAGAACGCAACCAGAATCCAGAAAAATGGTTGAAAGAATTCCATCGCGTCGCTAGCTACAACAGCTGGGATGATTCAATGTGCCTCGCAAATGTTTATTTTTTCCTCCAAGGAACAGCGCACAGATGGTACGAAAATGTTGAAGAGAAAATTAATTCATGGGATATTTTTGTGAAAATGTTTTCTCAGAATTTCGGACATCATGTCCCTCAAAAAGATCAGCCGGCAGAGAACCTCAAAACTCGAGCTCAGGGGAAGGAGGAGACCAGTGATTCCTACATTCAAGATGTTCTCCATCTGTGCAGAGAAGTGAATCCGGCTATGATGGAAAATGAAATAGTCGCACACTTGACGAAAGGAATATCGGAGGAGATATATCAGTCAATAATCATTTTAGACATCGCAACTATCGATGAGTTCATCAAATGGTGCCGAAAAATCGAGGCTTCAAATAAAAAACGTGTAAATAAACGTGTAGTATTCGACAGACTACCGAATGTTGCCGCCATCGATTCAGCAGACTCTGATTCAATGGAAGACTTAATCCGACGCATCGTGCGTGAAGAAGTTCATCGCGCACTAAATCCGTAGTCAACTACCCCTGAACCATCTTCTCTGAAAGAAATTATCCGAGAAGAGATTGAAAAAAACGTAGCTGCAATTTCGAAGCCTATTCAAAGACCTCCGCCACGACAGTCGTACCCCAACCAAACACCGTACATTCAACCAGGCTCCACGACGTCAGTACCCTACCCAAACACCCATATATAACCAGAGGCCACCACAACGAAAAACGGATGAATGGAGGACGCATGACAACATCCCAATATGTTTTAATTGCGGCCGCCCAGGCCATGTTAAGCGATATTGTAGAGAACGCCGATAATGGACGCAGAGACCCGAAGGTCATGCACAAAGCACCCAAGAACCTCAAATGGGTAGCCACCAAGCCATAAGAAGCCAAACCTAACGCAGACAATCGCCGTATCCAAACAGAAGTAGATCCCCTAGACGCCAGTCCATTTCCCCAGGCCGCCATACAAGTCAATCCCCACGCCGCTACAATCTAGGAAAAAACTAAGCGTCGCGTCTTCTTTCGAGGGGGAAGCCGCGGGTGTGAAAAACCCTCCATCGTCGACAGCCGCTAAATTACAACAAATTTATGTCGAAATCATCATTGATGACATTGCATTTTCTGCTCTGGTCGATTCAGGTTCCTTTTTTTCAGTTATCTCTGATGGATTAAGACGAAAATTAAAAAAGACCATGTTCAAGGATAGCGGAATGACTCTGAAAGTTGTTGATGGCAAGAATATTACATCGAAAGGCCGATGCACAATCAGCTTGAGCATCAATGGATTGGAACTGCCGCTTGAGTTTATCGTCCTCCCTGATAGTAACCCAAGTATTATCCTCGGATGGGATTTCCTAGAGGCATCAAATGCCGTGATTGATTGTGGACGCCCAGAAATCAGATTGGAAGAGGCCAAAGATGTACTAAATTCACCAGCTTTCATGGGAAAGGTTGTGGCTAGCAGAAGCGTCGTAATCCCAGCCGAATCTACCAAACTAATAAATGTTATGAGTGAAGAGCTTAATGGACAAAATCAGGTTCTTTTTGAACCTTCGAAAAAGGTATTAATAGGAAAAGGGTTAGCACTTCCCTGTGCATTATTATTCAGGCTTTCCCATAATAAAGGAAAACTTTGGATCGTAAATTCTAGCACCACAGCTCAAATAGTCCCTAAAGGAATGTGCCTGGGAAAAATTCAAAGGGTTGAAGAAAATAACTTGACGGCTATTTCAGAATGTTCTGAATTTAATAAGGAGGTGAAAAATGCGAATCATGCCAGTCATGCTGATAAAAGTGTCTTTAAATTTTCACAAAATTTAATCAGTGATGATTTATCAGAAGAGCAGCAGTCTCAAATCTTACAAATTTAAAACGATATGATAAAATATTTGATAAAAATAATGAACCAGTAAAGCAAACTTCAGTAACCAAACATAAAATTGAAACTGGAAACCATCAGCTTATTAAGCATAGACCATATCGAGTCTCCCCTACAGAACGCCAAGCAATCCAAACGGAAGTGGACAAAATGCTAGACGCCGGGATTATACGTCATTCAGAATGTCCATGGTCATCGCCGGTTATTTTAGTGAAGAAGAAGGATGGTAACTGGCGTTTCTGTGTGGATTACAGACGACTGAACAAAGTTACTAAAAAAGACGTTTACCCACTACCCCGAATCGATGATACACTTGACTTCCTGAAAGGAGCCAAATTTCATTCATCAATGGACCTTCGTTCAGGATATTGGCAAATAGAAGTCGACGAAGCAGATAGAGAAAAAAACTGCCTTTATTACCCCTGACGGACTCTACGAATTTCTAGTCATGCTTTTTGGCCTGTGCAATGCCCCTGCAACATTCGAGCGCATTATGGACAAGATATTGAAAGGCCTGAAATGGACGATGGCTCTCTGTTATTTAGACGACATCGTGGTGTATTCCAAATCGTTCAACGAACATTTACACCGGCTTGAAATCATACTACAATGTCTTAACAAAGCCGAGATGCGCCTCAACCCAAAAAAGTGCCTCTTCGAAACCAAACGAATCAGAGTGTTTGGACAGCTCGTCGATAGTAAAGGAATTTATCCCGATCCAGAAAAGATTGAAGCTATCGCCAAGTTTCCGACCCCAAAATCTATAACAGATGTGAGAAGCCTCATCGGCCTATGTTCCTATTATCGTAGATTTATCGAAAATTTTGCTGGGAAAGCTGCTCCTTTACATGAAATCCTCAAAAAAGATAATAAATTCACGTGGAACTCTGACCAACAGGATGCTTTTGATTCCTTGAAAAAAGCATTGATGTCTGAACCTGTTCTTGCCTATTTCGAAGAACAACTGCCAACCGAGCTTCATACTGACGCCAGCGGTTATGGAATTGGAGCTGTCCTCGTACAGATCAACGATGGGAAAGAGCGGCCAGTTGGTTATGCTTCAAGAATTTTATCTAAGGCGGAGAAGAATTACTCAACAACGGAAAGAGAATGCTTGGCCGCAATATGGGCCATCAACAAATTCGACCTAACCTTTTTGGTGGTGAGTTTGTCATCGTCACTGACCACCACGCTCTTTGCTGGTTATCTAACCTGAAGGACCCGACAGGAAGACTAGCAAGATGGGCTTTAAAACTCCAAGAATACAATGTAACGGTTGTTTATAAAAGTGGACGCAAACACCAAGATGCCGACTGTCTTTCTCGAAATCCTCTCAAACTTGAATCGGAAGAAGCATACTATGATGAGGATGATGATATACCCTCAATAACTGCTCTGACGTGCTTCGAGGCTGAACAAAGAAAAGACCCTAAAATTAATAAATTGATAGAGGAAACAGAAAGATTTGGTTGCCGAATCGAAAGGATATGAAATGTTAAAAGGAACTTTGTACAAAAATAATTTTGATCCCCTGGAGAACCAACACCTTTTAGTTATTACCAAGCACTTACGCTTAGAACTACTGAAAAGTTTACACGACGCTCCCACAGCAGGTCATCTTGGATTTTCGAAGACATATGAGAGAGTTAAAAACGAATATTTCTGGCCAGGACTTCTCCGGGACATACGGAAGTATGTCGCTCATTGTAAAGAGTGCCAAAGAAAGAAACAATCAACTCAAAAGCCACCCGAACTACTTAAGGCCATTCCTCCTGCAACCTCCCCTTTTCAGAGAGTTGGAATGGACCTCCTTGGAGTATTTCCCAAGTCTGATACTGGTAATAAATGGATCATAGTCTGTACTGACTATCTTACTCGATTTGCCGTTACTAAAGCCTTACCCACAGGGGAAGCAAAAGAAACAGCCAAGTTCTTAATGGAAGATGTTGTTTTCAAGCACGGAGCCCCCAGAGAAATCATCACGGACCGAGGACGAGTATTCCAATCCAAGTTGATTGCGGAACTCACCAATCAATGCTCGTCGATACATCGGTTCACGACAGCGTATCATCCCCAGACGAATGGACTGACGCAGAGGTTAAAAAAAACCTTAGCCAACAAGATCGCTATGTATGTAAGTGTTGAACAGAAGGACTGGGACGTAATCCTGCCCTACGTCACGTTCGCCTACAACACGGCAAAACAAGATACGACAGGTTTTACCCCTTTTAAACTGATTCATGGACGCTAAGCTGAAACAACTGTAGACACTCTTTTCCCATATCCGCATGAAGATCTCCAAGAGGATTACAGTCAGAAGATTGCCTCGCGAGTCGAAGAGACTAGGCAGCTTGCAAGATTAGAAACCTTGAAAGCCCAAGAGAAGGACAAGGCCAGATATGACCCAAAGAACGAGGCAATGGATTACAACGTTGGTGACCTGGTATGGATTTTCATCCCGATAAGAATGGTGGGACTCTCAGAAAAACTGATGAAAAGGTACTTCGGGCCATACAGGGTTACTCGTAAACTCTCTGACGTGACCTTCGAAGTTGAGCCTGTGGACCACCAACCAGGAGACGCCAAACAAGAGACCTTGTCCATGTACTGAGAATGAAACCCTTACATGACCCTGAGGACCAAGCGGATCTGTTCAAGTGATAATTACAGCGGGACGCTGTTCATCTAGGAAGGGGGCAATGTCACTGAATAATTATTTTAAATATTCTGTGGTATATCATCATTAATATTTGCATAGTCATCACCCCTTACCATTCTTGTATATTATTACTTGTAAATAAATTTTTAGAAATAGTTTGCATTTTCTAAAAAAAAAATATTTTTACTTAAACTTTTGTTATACTCGTTATCACTACCATGACAATATATATATTGTCACCTTTGCTTGAGACCATTTTAATCTAAACGAACCAACATCATAGTGCACCAATCTAAAAGTGTACAACGAACATTGTGGCGAGCCTGACCAACAGGATTTAAGATGGACAAACTCAAGAAAGCTTGTGGGGCGAAAAGGAGGACGTTGGAAAGTGTTATTGCAGAAGCAGATGGCGAACTTGGAAAGCAAGAACCAAGCCTGGAAATGTTGATGTCTCTACGACCAAAGCTCCTCAGATGTAAAGACAGGTTCTTAATTGCCAGTAATTGTCTCATCGAACAACTAACAAAGGCGGTTAGAGAAGATGAAGAAATTGAAGATGTCGATATCGTTCAAGCGAATCTATTTGGAAAGTCTGAAGGCGTTTTGCAAAAAAATGGAACAATTGCTGGCAAAACCAACAGTAGACCGAGAATCAATAGTTTCTGGGGAAACGAAAGAAAGTCAAATCTTCATCGACTTCCGAAGTTGGAACTACCGAAATTTGGAGGAGAAGCACGGGAGTGGCTGCAGTTCTGGTCAGCCTTTCAAAGCGTCCACGACGATGACTCCATTTCGGCCTGTGTCAAGTTCCAAAACCTACAAAATTGCATGATAAAGGGATCGGTTTCGGAGGAAATAGTTTCATCCTTTCCAAACTCAGCGGTAAATTATCCACTTGCCATCAGCACTCTTAAGGAACGTTTTGGCCGTGAAGACATGTTGGTGGAAGTGTACGTAAGGGATTTGATTGCTATCATTATGGAAAATGCTTATGGAAGAAAAACGACAAATTTTTCGACTTTATATGTTCGGTTATCGTCACGACTACGAGCGTTGGGATCTTTAGGAGTCACAAAAGAGAAATGCGCTGCTATTCTCTACCCCATGGTGAAATCAGCTTTACCTGAAGATCTCTTCGTCGCGTGGGAAAGGACTCGTCATCATCACAAGCCTGATGAAGATGGAAAGCATAAATCAAGTGAAGTCCTTGCTTGAAACCCGGACACATTTCCAAAAAATGCAGAAACGCAGTGAAATGTGTCATCTGTAGTAGAAAACACTGGGCAATCGTTTGTCCGGTTTCAAAAGGCAGCCAAAAATCTGATAGGATTGAAGAGAAAGGTAAGAACACAGATGCATTCGTGGACATGTCGAATCGAGTTCGGTGTCAAGATGTCTTACTTCAAACAATCATTGTAAAGATTAATGGCAAAAATAAATCAAAAGTTGTTCGAGCAATGTTAGATAGTGGATCTCAGAACTCATATGTATTGGAACAAACTGCTTCTGAAGTTGGACTCACTATGCTCGGGAAAAAGAAAGTTGTACACCTACTATTTGGTGGAGTGAAATCGAGACCACAGCAGCACAAGCGGTATCGAATTTACATTTCTGATGTGGACTCCAAGTACAACTGCAATTTTGAAGTACAAGATTGATCAACGATTTGTAGTGCAAACCTGCCGAATGGATGACGGAACTTCGATCAAAGGGAATTGGCTTGGATGTCTATATGTCGAACACGGAGATTGAACTACTACTAGGAGCAGACGTATACGCCAAGCTACTAACAGAAAAGAAAATATAATTGGAATCTGGTCCTGTCGCTCTCGAAACGAAGCTGGGCTGGACTGTTAGTGGAAAGGTTTTGGAAAATGTTCAAACAACTGAATCTCAATCATCAGTTCTGTCATGCTTAGTCCGTGATGCAACAATAAAAGATCTTTGGAGATTAGATGTTATCGGTATCATGGAACCCATGAATAAAAAGAGCAAAGAAGAGTTGTCAGTTGCAGCGTTGGAACATTTCAACCAAACAGTGAAACAGAATGAAGATGGTCGATATTCTGTCAATTTACCTTGGATAGGAGGACACCCACCACTCCCTAATTGCAAGCTAATTTCGGAGAAGAAACTTGAATCTACTACTGAAAGATTGGAAAAGTTGGGAGTTTTGTCAACCTATCACGATGTTTTCAAGTCCTGGGAGGATGAAGGAATAATAGAGCGTGTCGAATCGGAATCTGGACATGTTCTGAGCCATCATGGAGTAATCAAACCAGAAAGCCAATCTACTCCTGTGCGTCCAGTATTCAATGCCTCATTTCGCACAAAAGGAAATCCTTCACTCAACGATTGTCTGGAAGTTGGACCAAACATGTTAGAAAATATTCCAGATATCATTACTCGTTTTCTTCTCGGTCCAGTGGCAGTAACTTCTGATATTAGAAAGGCATTCTTGCAAATCGAGGTCGCTGAAGAAGACAAACTACTTACAGTTTTGGTGGTACAAAAATCAGAAATTGGAAGAAAAGCAAATGTACCGTCATTGTCGTGTCGTCTTTGGGGAAATCAAGTAGTCCTTTTCTTCTCGCTGCGGTAATTGTGATCATCACCTAAGTACTTATGAAGATGAATACAAGAAAACGATTAATATTCTGAGAAGGTCAATGTATGTTGACAATTGCGTCGCTTCCGTTGGATCAAAAGAAGATGCTTTGAAGTTCAAGGAAGAATCAGTTGAAATATTTGGAACAGCAAAAATGAACTTAAGATAATGGGAAATTTGGTTCATCGTCTGAAGAAAAACAAGTACCCTTACTAGGTCTGTTTTGGAACCTTAGGACTGATGAGTTAACTTGTGATCTTAGGAGTTTTGCGAAGAAAATGGAACCGGGAAAAGTGACAAGAAGGAAGATATTATCGACAGCTCATTCATTGTTCGACTCGATTGGATTCGCTTGTCCGTTCACAATCATTCCTAAGATGTTACTTCAAGAATCTTATGGGGTCAAAGCTGGATGGGATACAGACTTATCGGAGGACATCAGTCGAAGATTCAATGCATGGTTGAGTCCGTTAACTGAGGTGGACAAATTGAAAATTCCTCGCTGTGTTGTTCAATCTCAAGATAGAAGAACATGGACATTGCATATTTTGATGGACAGTAGCAACGCGGCGTTTTCAGCTTGTGCCTATTTACGAAATGGATTTCCTGGGAGTGTTCAAGTTCAATTACTCATGGCTCGTTCGAGAGTAGCTCCTATGAAGAATACCACTATACCAAGGCTAGAATTGGTTGCATGTGAAATCGGATCTAGATTGGCTGTCCACATAAAATCTATGATGGAGTTCGAATATATAACAATTACATTGTGGACGGACTCTACTACTGCTTTAGCATGGATTGAATGTGATATGAACTGGTCAGTGTTTGTCGCAGGAAGAGTAAAGAAGATTCGACAAAATTCAAGCATAACTAATTGGAGGCACGTTCCTGGTAAAGAAAATCTTGCAGACATCCTCTCACGTGGAGCTTCAATCTCGCAATTGATTACTACTAGATGGTGGGAGGGACCAGTTTGGCCTAAGAAAGAAGAACAATTTTGGACACAGTCTGTAGAAAAAGAGTCAATCGAAGAAGTCAATAGTGAACTGAGAAAGGCAGTCGTCACACACTTCAATATAGAAAAAAGATATATGTTGGCGAAGATCACTCAGTTCTCCAATTATCACAAAATTCTTCGGATGGTTGCATACTGGAGAAGATTTCTGGATTGGCTGCAGAGAAAAGGTTCGAACAAAATTACAAAAGGCCCTATTACAATGGAGGAAATGACATTAGCTGAAGAAAAGGTGATCAGATTGGTTCAACAGTGCTCGTTCGAGGGAGTCACACTCTTATCCAATCGTGATGCCTTCGAATGGAGTTACAGGTCAGCTAATTTGGAGTTACCATCGACTAATGTGCCATGCTGGAGTTCAGTCATTGCATGCAAATTTGCGGGAAAAGTACTGGATTCTAAACAGCAGACGCACAATTGGCAACGAAATTCGTCCGTGTGCAGGTTGTCGTCGTTTCCGAGCACAGCCTTGCTATGTTGAAGAGGGACCTTTACCGAAGGACAGAGTTCGAGTGGGACCAGCGTTTGATGTAACTGGAGTCGATATGACAGGTCCACTACATCTAAATGTGAAACAAAAAGTACTGGATTGCAATTTTTACTTGTGCTACTTACAACCATTCCATCTAGAGTTGTGTACTTCCCTTACTACGGAAACATTTATTGGAGCAATGTGCAGGTTCGTAGCTAGAAGAGGAAGGCCATCTACGATATACTCGGACAATGGATTAAACTTTGTTGGGTGCAAGAACCTGTTCAGTTTATTGGAATGGAACAAGATTGTGGAATATTGAGCAATCAATCGCATATCGTAGAAGTAAAATGCACCAACGGCCTGTTGGTTGGGAGGTTTTTGGGAGCGCATGATCGGGATCGTTAAGCATCTACTTAGGTCAGTATTAGGATCTGCACGTGTCACTAACGAATAATTACAGACACTGCTTTGTGACGTGGAAGCTGTAGTGAATAACCGTCCACTTACGTATGTATCAGAAGATGATGATGAATTGGCGCCTCTAACCCCAAACAAACTTATTAATAACTGTAGAGGCTCGATTTTACCTGAAGCCGATGAAGTAGAACGGGATTCAATGGTTACTCGCTACCGAAATATGCAAGCTTGTAGAGATGAACTCAGAGCCAGATTCACGAAGGAATACTTAGCAATGCTGGTTCATCATAGAAAAGCAAAGAAATCACGGAGGATCGAGGTAGGAGAAATAGTACTTATAGGAAACGATCAAAAGAAAAGGATTTCATGGCCATTAGGAAAAGTAGAGGAGGTGCTACCTGGAGCCGATGGACAAGTTCGAGTCGCAAGAGTGAAGACATCGTCGGGAGTTTTTCTTCGTCCAGTACAGCGACTTTTTCCATTAGAAATAAAACAAATTTAGATTAGCCTCTACTATATAGCCAAGAAAATATAGTATTAGAATTTAATTTATATCAATTAAATTGGTGGAAGGAATGTTAGTGAAAGGTAATTTGCGCTGGGCCTGATGTGGTCTGCGAGAGGCAAGGCACGCCCGCGCGAGAAAAAGAAAACAGTTTGTTCTTTGATTTGATTTGTTTGCTTTTGTATACAAAGTTGCCCCAAGGCTCACTAGCACCATAAAAGGGCAATTTGGTTCAACCTTCAGTTCCGGACACAAAATTTACAAGAGAGTCGTTCTCCCAGCGCTACTGTATGGCTCTGGTGTCTGGGGAAAACGTGCATATGACACAAATGGGGCTCGCAAGCTACGTAGTCTCCACTACAAATATGCGAAAGCAATAATAAGAGGTGGTCCATGCACACCGACAATACCAGCTATTTCATTGACGGGTTGTCCCCCACTCGATATCTCTATAAAGGCCCAAATAGAATATTTAAAAACTTTGAAAACGGGCCACTACGAATCACGCCCAAGTCCTTCCTTTTTACCCTATCCTCCATTACGGAAGATAATCTGTTTTACCAAATCTTTACAACTAAATGTCACCACCATTTACACAGACGGATCCCAATCATCAGAAGGAGTTGGGGCTGGAGTCATCCCACCACCTCCTCTACAAACCATACAACTTAAACTCCACCAGGAGTGCTAAGCGTTCCAAGCTGAACTGCTTGCCATTCTTTACGCAACAAAAATCACCACGAATTTCCAGAAAGAACACTTTATCATTGCCTCAGACTGCCAATCAGCTCTATCAGCCATATGTAGGTCTTGGCCCCCAAGAACACAACTAATTGCGGAAATAATCTACAACCTGCATTTTTCACCAAATGTGCAACTCTGCTGGATCAAAGGCCACAGCGGTATTCCAGGAAATGAACTGGCAGATCAGGCGGCAAAGGCTGCAGCACATTCTAATCTGCCACTATCCTTTACCACCCTCCCAAAGAGCGTCGCGCGCGGTAAAAAAGAACAGATAGCCCTCAAAATGTGGACAGACCTCTACATCCAAGATTACTCCACCAGAAATCTACGAAGATTTGCTGCTACCCCGAAACTACTCCTCCAAATGCTTCGAAACATCAAGCATGGATCTACCTCCACAACAATCTTGACCGGCCATGGTTACATTCAGGCAGACCTTGCAACGGTATCGAAAGAAGACCCAACTTGCCCCCACTGCCAAGATGAAGGCCAAACCGTAGACCACCTCCTCTTCACTTGCCCAACCTTCCAATACCAAAGATTCCAGACAGCCACTCTCCTAGGTATCACCAACATATGTCCAGCATCCCTAGAAAATCTCCCAAGAAAGAAATCTGCCTGGCGACACCTCATTAATTGGACTTCCACTGGCATTGTATATAAATCCAAGAAGACTTAGGTCAGAAGGACATCCCGGGTAGTTGGCGACTTCTGTACGCTCCAGGAACCTGGGTTACCTAAATAAATAATACAAAGTTGATCCTCTCTAAATATATATATTGTCACCTTTACTTGAGACCATTTTAATCTAAACGAACCAACATGATAGTGCACCAATCTAAAAGTGTACAAAGAACACTCGTATTTTATTATATATATATATGTGATAAGAGGTGCTGTCGACTTTTCTGTGATAAGGTCCTGTCGACTTATCTGTGATAAGGTCCTGTCGACTTATCTGTGATGAGGTATCCTGTCGACTCTCGCTATAACTGGGGTAACCGTGGGTCAAACCAGTAGTAACCAAGAGGGACAGTCAGGGCGTGGAGAGTTTTCCAGTACCTCTCTGCACTTTGGAGGACCTTTAACAGTTCTCACAGAGTACAGGCAGTCGTGGTGGAGGCAGAGTGGAAAGCTTGGGAATGTCCACACACAAAAAACGAAGAGGCACAGCTGGAGTAGGAAAGTTCAATGAACAGATAGGAGTCGAGCTAAGAGCAAGATGGAGTTAGAAGAAGTTCTTACTGTTTTACATAGCGATGAGCTGGTCCTGGCTGCAACCAACAAGGGCTCACGCCGACGGTGAAGTGACTGTCTAAGTAGGGCTAAAACCGAGGTTTTTTATATACCATTCCCGAGGAAGGGGGGGTTGGACTTTGAACGTCTGCTGCACCTTTGACCTTGATGGCAACGGCTTGCCAGGGTTGTTGGATTTCTCTCTCGATTTTAGACGTTTTTGAACTTCTCAATCTTGCTTTAATTCAGCTCTTAATCTATTACATAGTTTTATCTATTTATCCTCAGTTTGTACAAAGTACATTACATATGGTGATGCAATGACACATGTCAATCATTCGTATAATTATTTATAGATGTGTTTCTATATACAACATGAAAATCTTGTTATAAGTATTATAAAATATAGGGTTGTTGGTTTAAATTACCATATATATATATATATATATATATATATATATATATATATATACAGTCGAACTTGGATTATTCGAAACCCAAGGGACCATAAAAAAATTCGAATTATCCAAAAATTCGAATTAAAGATGTTTTGAATAAAAAGGCTTAAAACAATAAAAATCTCACAATTTCGATCAATTCCTTTATTAAGAATAACATTAGTTGCTGTAAATTTACATTTTTACCGTATATTTAGATTATGTGCAATAATTGTATGTATATACTACGGTATATACATATTAAAAAATTTCAAAACTGATGTATTAATGTACAAAAAAAGGCAGATTGCTGGTTTAAAAAATGTACAGATTATTCTGCTTCGTTGGAACTCTGAAATTTAATTTTTGCCAAAGAAGTCAGAAATATTAGCCTGTTTTCTAGAATTAAGTCTTTCAGTAAGGACAAAGGATTCTAACATATTCAACGAGTGGAAAATAGAGGGACTTACGTCACTTTTACTTTCAAAAAAGCGTCTAAGTTGCATGATATAGTTCGTTGCTTCGGCCGCACTTGGAACGTTCATTTTTATCCGGCAACTGATGACTCGTCTTCATCACCCGATGCCTCGTCGCCGTCTTGTTTTTCAATGTTGTGGTTGAGCACTTCAGCGATGATAACTGCGTCGGTTATCTCACCACATACTGCAACATCGTCATCCACGTTTAAGAAATCGTCATACGAGATGGTAGGATTAGAAATGACGTCCTCCCAGCCGTCAACTGAAGGCATCGTTTCCGCTATAATATCATCTGCATTTTCTTCATCCTCCTCCTTTTTTACGAAACCAGCTTTTTTAAAACCAGCTTTTTTGAACGAAATTTTATTGCGTTCTTTGAAGCCATCTAGCCACCCAGAACTCGCCTTAAAATCGGTTTTCCCCATTTCAGTAGCAAATTGTTCAGCTTTGCTTCTTATAAGGTGACCACTCACGGGAATCTTCTTATCTCTTGCTTGCTTGAACCATTTTAAAACACATTTGTCCAAATCAGGATTTCCCGGCTCCCTTAACCTTTTTCGGCCTTTAACACACTCACTTTCACTCCTGAGATTTTTTCTTTATTTTTTAAGTACGTTGACAACGTGTTTCGAGGAATCCCAAAGTCCTTAGCAATATCGGATTTTTTTTTGATCCCCATCTCTACTTCTTTAATCGCCGCTATTTTTTCAGCCAACGTCAAAGTTTTGTATGTTCGAAGCGCCGACATATTCGCTCCTTTTAGCTTTCTTGATAAATAATTATATATAGTACTTCTCTTGCGGCAAGATATTGCCACGTGGAAAATTAGGAAAGACAAACTTCGGCGTGACACAGCAATTTATTTAAGGCAAGGACAAACTATAATTGATAAAATAAAAGATAAGCAATGAGGGAAGTTTACAGAGTAGCAAAATATAAACATAAAAATTGATAACTCTGTTAAGAAAATAATTAATAATTAATAATAATAAAATAACAAATTCGTTGTTACAATATTACAACGTCATTTCGCAAAATTTCACGCCTTGAACTGACATCAGGTCCTTATTTTAACTCGTAAAAGTTCGAATTATCCAAGACATAATTCGAATTAACCACGATTTTTTAACATTATTTATATAGGAAATTCTAGGGACCAAGATAAATATTCGAATTAAAGAGGTTTTCGAATTAAAGAAGTTCGAATTATCCAAGTTCTACTGTATATATATATGTCATAATGTATGCTCTTCCTGAAATAATAAAACGGACCTACAGTCAATCAGAGAGAGACGTAGATAAAAGGTAGCTAAAGTACGGCCATTTTGGGCCACTGACCACATTCCGGAGGGGGACCTTTTCTTGGAACCCTCAGGACTATTTTTAGACAGTTGGGGGGTGGTGTGCGACACGAACGGTCGTTCAGCGGTGACAGCCCCTCGCGCTACCTCTCTCTCGCTGGTTGCCTGGGAATTCCTCTTCCAAACTTGTGGATTCCTTATTCATCTCTCCCCACATTATTATCATATTGTCACATATATATAATATAAATCACATTATAAAAATATACTTGACCGAATGATCCTTTAATTTGTTATTATAAACGTTCAATTGATTTAAATCTACTGGGTATTAATTATATAATGCGACAGGTTTCTGGAGATGGATATATTTCATCTTTATTGAAGTAATCTCGAGCTTTCGGGCATTACTCCCCTTCTACAGTTGTACATAGAAACGTAAAGTTTTATATACTTCTGTAGAATGACAGAGATGCCCGAAAGCTCGAGATTATGCTAATGAAGATAAAAGAAACTCATCTCCAGAAACCTGTAGAAATATTTATTTTATTAACGCGCGCGCGCGCGCCCATTATTTGACTTATATAATTTAATAATATCAAAAATCATCTAGGGCCAAGTTTCTTGCACAATTTTATTTCTCTAGCTTTCGGGTTAACATGCCCCTCAATTGGTTAATATGAAATTAAAAAAGAAGAAAATAATAAATTATGGAAAAATACATATGACGGTAGAATATATTTTAAATATTTGAAAACTAATTTAGGTATTTTAGTTTATTTAATATCAGAATGAGAAAAAATAGGCCCATAGCAAGCTGGATATAGCACACAGTTCGGACGCACTATTAAACATACCATTCAATTCATCCCATTATTTTTGCCATCAGTTCTTCTTCGGTTTACTTTGTAAGTGTTAAATATTTTCAAGATGGTCAAATATATTGCTGTGTAAGTACGTCAGAGGCATTGTTGTAAGTTATAAAGCTGAACAATGGAAGGCAGTTAGAATATTTCTGTTTTTCAATCTAGAATTTAGAAATTACGAAAATAACTTATTGATAGTCACATATATTTAGTAGAACTCCTGTATCAGGCCGTCAAGTAGTTAAAGACTGTGCTCAAGAGACCGCTAAACACAATTATTGCCTATACGAACCCATCAATGTATATCATCGGTCACACATATTCTCCTATAGAAAAGAAGGGCAGAATGTATCTGGGACGACTATGAAAAGAATGCATTAATACCCTATTTTAAAATATATTATCTGTGTAATTACATTAGAGACAGAAGTAAGACCGTTTAACATGGTTTCATCGCTATATTAACTGGACCAGGCAACCGAGTAGCAATGTTTTATTCACGATGTGTGGTTAATATTTAGGTACATTCTGACAGCATGTGTGTTTCAGTCATAATAGAAATAGATTTCAGACATGGAACAGTTTTTGTTTGCTTATCCTTAGTACACGTGGTACAGGTCAAGATAATCATAGTGGGTAGAAGTAAGCGACTGCTTCAAAATATGAAAAGCAGTTCGACTTTACACTTACAAATGTGCCAGAGCCCTTTTGATTAGTTGCACTCGCTGGTGGGGTTGGACTTTTGCAAGAATCGGAAGACATTGGAGCATTTTTATTTTAAATCCGAAAATAGTGTCCAATGCGGGAATCGAACCCGGGTCGTAGCGGTCGAAAACCAACTGTCTAGACCATCTTTCCACCGAACCGATATGGAACAAGGTAAATTGAGGTACCAGATGGAAGGGCTATTATAAAAAAAAAAAGAAGTAAGTTTATCGGAAATCCGCCCAAATATCACTCGAGTTCCATATTTCGCTGATTTTAAGTCTTATCGTATATTAAAAGATGTGGAACTAACTGGAGATATAAGCCATCAGAGGTTCTTCAATAATAAAACACTTTAAGAATAATATTACTCTTTATTATCTTGTTAAATAATTCTCAGTTTGTGAAGAAGTTGTAATTTGTTAATGCTGTATAATAATAATAATAATAATAATGTATAATAAACACTTCTGTAAATAATTATACACATGATTGACATGTGTCATTACATCGCCATATGTTATGTACTTTGTACAAACTGAGGATAAATAAAACTAAGTAATAGATTAAGAGTTGAGCTGGAGCAAAAATCGAGATGTAGAAGTCCGAACGAGGCCTAGAAGATGTCAGGTCGTTGCCAGTGTACAAAGATCTCTTCCGATCTACCCCCTTGTTGCATCTGCTGAAACCCAATACTTCCTCTCGGCAAAGATATATAAGCCTCCAACAGGGCCAGAAATAAATAGTCACTTCACCATCCTGCGGAAGCCCTCGTCGGTTGTGTCCAAGGTTCACCTCATCGACCATGTAGAACAGTAAGAACTCTTCTATCTCCATCTTTCTCTCCTAGCTCGACTTTTATCTGTTCACGGAACATTCCTAGTACAACTATGCTCTTCGTTATTTGTGTATGGACATTTCCAAACTTTCCACTCTGCCTCTACCACGACTGCCTGTACTCTGTGATAACTGTTAAAGGTCTTCCAAGTTGCAGAAAGGCACTGGAAAATTCTTCACATCCTGACTGTTCCTCTCGGTTAAAAACAGTATAGCGAGATTCGACAGGAAATCACACCATAAGTTAAGGATTCCACAACGACAGGATTAGACATACAAGGTGCGTTCATTAATTTCCAGGACTGGTTAAAAAATAAAATAAATTAAAAAGCTAGAAAAAATATTTTTTTCAGAGTTGAATATTGGACATTCGACCACACCTGACTGAAAGCACGAGTCTCGTGGCGCACGCGCCGATCTAAAAATAGAACAAAACAACTTCCTTGTAAGGTTCGCATTTCTAATTTTAAAATGGCCATTTTCGAAGAGCAGAGAATCTGCATTAAGTTTTGTTTTAAATTGAAAAAAAAAGTGATACTGAGACGTATGAATTGATTAAAGAAGCTTTTGGCGATGCAGCTTTATCCCGTTCAAGAACTTTTGAATGATTTTCACGCTTCCAAAAAGGTCGGGAAAAGGTAAACGATGATCAGCATACTGGGCGTCCAAGATCATTTCGTTGCGAGGAAAACAAGCTCAAAATAAAGGAGTTAATTAAATCTAACAGAAGAATTATCTTTAGTGACTGGACTATCTGTTTATTTGGGGATAATGAGGTGCTTAAGGGAGGCAGTGCGCCTTAAAAGACCTGAAAGATGGCAAAACAATGACTGGATACTTCACGTCGGTAATGCGCGGCCGCACACAGCCCATGTTGTTTTGCAGTTTTTGGCCAAGCATTCAACCATACAGATCCCTCATCCACCCTATTCCCCCGACTTAGCCCCCAATGACTTTTTCCTCTATCCTTAATTGAAAATTAACTTGAAAGGACGGAAATTTGACAACGTTGATATGATGCAAGCTGAATCGAAGGCAACCTTGAGGAACCTCTCAAAAAGTGATTTTATCTCCTGCTTCGACAATTGGAAAAAAAGATGGAACGGGTGTATTGAGGCAGGAGGGGCATATTTTGAAAAATATTGAATTAGTTTTTTTATTTGTTTTATTTTTTCAAAGATACAGAGCAGTCCTGGAAATTAATGAACGCACCTTGTATATTCAGTATTTATAAAGTTTAAATTTTAAAGTATTGATATCTAAAAGTGATGTGTGTGAAATATATATTATTCAAAATGTATGTATTTGAAATATATATTGAGAGTATAAATAGGTTCGTGCGATTTTTAAAGATGGCGCTACTAGTTTTATTATTCCACTGTTTCATTTACAACAGCATTATTTTGAAACGTCATCATAAGGCTTCCCATTGCAGTAACCAGGAACTCGCATAAACATTTGGAATCACTCAGTCATTTTTCATAGCTTAAAAGAAATAGAAATTATCCGAAAGGTCGGAAATTGGATGCCATATGAACTGACACTGAAACCGCAAGAAATTATTTATACTCTACTTTATCATTAAATAAATTTGAATTTATCTATTTTAAAACTAATTATATAGCAATAGTTAAAATGTAATTATTAAAGTTATAACGTTATGAAATACTTAAGGCAAATTTTTAAAAATAAATATGACATAATTTATTAAAATGTTGAAACTCAAAAGACAACTTAGTTGAGACATATATAAAAATATAATATAAAGAAACTTACCACGTTCCTCTTAATCTCTCTTTTTATAAAAAATATAATAACGAATAGATTCATATATAAAAATAGAAATAGAGGTCGTCTCTCATGTTGAAATGGGCGCCAAAACTCAGTGCCATATATCCATAGTTTGCTGAATGCCATTTATATTAATCCATCCTTCTGTGTAAGCCCATATGAGTTCAATCGTCCATTACAGTATCAGAGCTCTGAAAAAGGCGGTGTAATAATTAAATTGGTGAAACCTTTCGGAGGGTAACCACTGATGAGCCAAGCCGCCACAATATTTTTCATCGCAGTAAGGACAATAGAAGTTTGATGTTTAAGAGAAACATTCGTGCATCAATACATCCATTCCTTAAGTGCTATCTATTGATTCTCATATTAGCGAATTGGTGACAAAGCCACAATACCAGCTTTGGCAAATTAAAAAGTGCCCACCTGGAGACTATTTATATTAGTTAAGTTAAGGATATCATTTTTTAATATGAAATTTTAATTAATAATATTATATAATGAATAAAATATTTAAGAACGATTAAATATATAAAATTTTACAATATTAAAAAATGACACTTTATTTATGTTAGAAATAAATATTCCAGCACATAATAAACTAGCTAATAAGTTTCCTAAATCCATTCAATTAGCGTTGGCCGTGTCCATTTTAAGCCTCTCTCTCTCTCTTCGGACTATAAGGAATTTTGTGAGAGTAATAATATATCAGATCCGATATCATTTTCATCTTTTATAAAAATAAATCTACACACAAACTCTTATATAATATTTTCAGATTATAGAATCCCACATATTCTATATTTAAAATATTTATTTATTATAAAACCACGGTCTCTTAAACCACACTTCGGTGTTTTTATAAGGAAAATAGGACCTCGGTAATCAAAGGTTTGACAAATTCGTCGAACAAGACACTGTTAAGGACGGAGTCTATTTTTGAGATGTCAAACCTCTAATGTAACACACTGTCGCAGATTATTTATTTTCAAATCTTTGTTTTACATGCCCGTCGTATAATAAGTCGTGTTACACGGCCCAGTTCTGCTAGTGTTAGCCCGTTGGCTTTATTCCACCAGGGCGTTCGATGACATATCAGCTGACTGGACAATCCCCTGTGACAATCCCAGCGACAAGAAAATCCCAGCGACCAGTCCACTCCAAGGAGATGGACCTCAACCCACCAATTTTTATATATTGGCATCCCGGATTACCTTCGGCGAATTTCTAACGCTACAATAATGGCACAATACCTACAAGAGATGTCTAAATAAAATCGATAATTTGAGATGAATTGGTTAATCAAATGATATATATTCTATTCTCTGAATTATGTTAATTACCGTCGAAGGGAGAGGGTAATATATAGAGGTTTTTTTAATCTTCGAATAAAAACAAAATTTCGTTCAAATCGACATTTTATTGATACAAGATTTAGATGTTGTACCAGTAAATACAACTCCTTAAAATACTGTATCGTCAAATTTCAAATGAGGTAGTTAATTAGACACGATAAAAAGAAACGGGCTTGTCGCGGAGGTATACCACGATAAGTCTGTACCACTGAGAAACTAGTCTTGTAATGCTTCAAGAAGATGAACACTCCAGAAATAAACTAGGACGTTGAGTTTAAACGACTTGCAAAAAAGGTAGTTTATTTCATCAGCAAGCGGTGCTCAAATCACGAGCTCTGCTACGGCACAGGCAGCATCCCCTTTTTATAACGTAATAAAAAAAAGATAAAAATGCAAAGTATCTTTTTACATAAAAGAAAAATAAATACAAAGTAGCTATTCACATAATTGATAAATAATTCCAACAAGGTTATTGTAAAAATCAAGAAATCAGTTCCTTAATGACCTGGAAAAATCATGGTGAAAATAAACGTATTGTTGCGTTGTTGCTTGACATATAATAACTTCCGTGGGTATACAAATGATCTTTAGGACTTTATTTAATCTATTCTATAAAATGATTAAAGAATGCAAAATAAAATAACAACAACAAAGAAAACAGCAGATACAAACTCACCAACTACAGCACAGTGAAGGAAATCCGGAGCAGAACA